>JAVXUM010000001.1:14653383-14667944 GCA_035590655.1 Pouteria glomerata
TGAGGTGTTCTCCCTGTGAAAGGGTTTCCTCGTTATCTTCTTGTGTGATTTATTTTTATTTTGTGTGATTACTTGGTTTGGAGAATTTTCAGTTTTAATACCATAAAAACCTATTTAGAAAAACCCAATTCATATAAATTTCTAAAACTATTCTTGCTTTTGATGATTAATTCTCTTTTAACTGGAAATTATATGTTTACTCACATTATTATATTATTGATAAAAAAATAATATATTTATTTTAATTTTTATTAAGCTAATAATCAAAAGAAGTATTTGATTAAATTACTTAATAATAATCCAAAATAATATATATAATAGGTGAGTCTACAATAAGATTATTAATGATGCAACTAATCAATATCATAAATTACCATATAGTCGCAGAACATGTAATTATAAAATCATAGTTTTACAGGATCTCCTTTGATATTACCATTTCATTAGTCTGCCAAGCTCAATTCTTTTGTGATTTAAAATAAACAAAGGTTAATTGTGTTAATTTGTACATTGTAGTAATTATAAAATTTATTAGAGAAAAATTAATTTTTTTGTATATACAATTTTATGATCTTCATTTTAAAGATATTTTAAAATTACCTTTTTATTTTATTTTTGTCACATCTTTAAAAATATATGCGATAAATAGCACTTCAAACTTGTCATCTTTATCTCAATTTATACATTTTAAAATTTCACTTTAGTCTTGTTTATCTTTGGTTTTAAAAAAATAATTAAGTGCAATTAATAAAATTGAAAATAAATAACTCAACACTGATTCAATTTAGTTTTTTAGAAGTTTAAATAAAAAATAATTTTAAATTGAACTTTGAAATAGTGTATCCAACATTAATTCATTTATTTTTAATATTAGATGCATTAACATCAATATGCCATATTACATATAAAATTTAAGAGATATTAATTATTTAAGTATTATTGAAATAACTTTATTGCAATCGTTATACTTCTATAACTAATAAAAAGATTCTTATTAATTTTAATGATTTTTAAATCCAAAAATTATTATAATGATAAAAAAAACTGTCTTCTCCAATTTAATTGTAAATCATTTAGTTATTTATTTTAATTTTTTAATAAGTAAATCTAAGAGTAAAATACAAAAATCATCCCTACAATTTACATTTGATGTCTTTAGTCCTTCACACTATAATAGTCAAATACTTACAATTTTAGTTAAACAGTAATTTGATTCTTTCGTCACCATTCGTTTATACACTACTATTAAAGTGGAGATTAAAATATAATTTCACCTTCATCTTTTTCAATTAATACAATTTGATCATCCGTGACCCCAGCCTCAAAACATTGAATGAGTGAGTTTAATCCAGGTATGTAAAGATATTTTTTTTTTTAATCAAAATCGAATTAAAAGTTAGTTAAACCAGCGCGCCCAATTGTCATCCCATCATCTTCTCGTATTCGATCTCAACCAAACATGCCCTAGTTACTGTTTTCTTTACTATTAGCTTCGCAGAATCGAACCGGGCGGGTTGCCCCCATCACATATAAAATCTTATCTTCATTATGGATTCGTACAAGACAACTTTGAGCATTGTCCCCTTTGAATCGGATATGATCTTGCAATTAGGTTCGAATAATTAAATTACATTAGGGAAAAAGCCACACCAAGAGACACTTCCATACTCCAATAACCAATTGGATTCTCGTTGCAAAGGCGTGCACTTCCATGTCTAATCACGCTCTCTCAAGGCTTTAAAGATGGAAGCACCTTCCAAAATTTACATTTTACTGCTATTAAAAAATAAGTGATAATGTTGTCGGTGGACATGGTCGGACGTTGTCTAGACTTAAAAGGGTCCTTTAATTTGTAAAATTTTGCCAAGTGTACATATCAAGTTGACGTGTGTTGCTGTGTGTTAAATATTGAGTGTTTTTGTAAAAATTTGTAAAAATTGATAAAAATTAATTTTGTATTTATTATAGAAAGTTTGACAAAATTAGTAAAATTTAATTTTTTTTTCATAAAACTTAGTAAAGCAAACAGTCCCCTGCGAATATTTTAACTGAATAAATTCATTAAAATTTTATTATTCATCTGACTTACTTGACCTGCAAAAATCAAGATTCTAAATTCTAAACTAGTCCACTTAAACTAATTTATTTTTTTAATATATTTTTTAATAAAAATAATTTAAAAATTATAAAATAATGAGTTTAGTATTATGTTAGCGTGTTTAAATAATAAAAAAAATAGAACAAAAGATAAAAATTTAATATAAAAGTGGATTGTGATAAAATTTAATTAAACAAATACAAAAAAAAAAATAATAAATTTAAATTGATTTTAATTAACCAAATACTCTAATTGTCGTTGTCATGACAAGCAATACCCTATATTATCATTTTATTCAAATCTTGCTCTATCTATACAATTCCCCATTTTTTTTTTTTAATATATGGTGGGTGGAGCTACTATGATATGTTCCCGAAGAATTACAACCTTGCTAAGAATGGGAACTGGAACAGCGCCTACTTGGTGGATACTCGATTTTACTCTCCTTGCCATTCTTTCAGATTTAAGGTTACTGTGGATGCAGTAACATCCCCATCTGGCCTCACTCCAATTAGCCCAACTGCCACAAAATGTCTGGTTGACAACTCTGTTTTTTTTTTTTTTTTTTTTCTAAATATTCACCAAGAAATTTTGTATCGTGTTCTTTCCAACCGCTGCTCTGTTTGATACAATGAAGAATAGCAGTGTTCTAGTGCGTTTGGACGCCTTAAAAAAAAAAAGCAAAGGTTAAAGGTTGATTCTACTATAGTATTTTACTGTTTAGTGAAATAACAATTTTTATCACTTTTCTATTCTATTACAGTAATTTAATATGACAACGGGTCCCACTTTTTCTTACTTTTTTACTCTGCTACAGTAAAAAAATTTACCAAACACATAAAAGTTAGCACTTTTTTGCTCTACTACAGTAACAATTTTATCAAACACCTAAAAATTACCAAAAATTTCATTTTCATTCACCAAACACACCAAAAATTATCACTAATAATTTTTAACAAAAAACTAACATAATGTACTAAAAATTTGACCCTCCAAACACCTTCTAATTCAACAGCGCCAACTTTTGGTGCCTGGCATGTCTTGACGCCACGCTTCTGTTCTTTTCTTTCTTTTTCTTTTTTTTTTTTCTTTTTATAGATATATACATATACACATATATAATATTACATACATCAAAGATTTGTAGATACATGGGATGAGAATTAGAAAAATGTTGCTCTCCCGATTAAAGCTGGGTACATGAGCATCAGAACACTATAGATTGTGGAAGGGGTGTGTGGGATCAAAAAATACTTCACCCGATTTCTATAATGCTTCTCCGACCACAAATAGCTTCTCTCGACTAAAGGGTACGTTTTAATTAAATTATGACTAAATAGTCTGATAGTTACATTGCACAGTTACTTTACTTACCATATTCAAGTATCTCAGGAAACAAAATTTGCAGAATATCACGAATTTTAATGCTTACATCATTTAGCGTTTAAAGTTACTACTTACCATTGTCATTGTCTAGTCAAATCAGTAAAAGTATGTCGGTTTTCACATTTTAAATACCAAAAATATGGCTAATGTATGAGTCTTCTTTTTTCTCTTTTTTTGGATTTCTTCTCTCTCTCTCTTCCTATACTTTCTTGATTTTCAGAAGATTGTCGCTAACGCCGGAACTAACTTAAACATTGAAAAGTTTTTCATCTAGAACAACCTCCGACCACTTTATTTTCACATTTTTCTTATTTGCAGATCAATAATACAAAAGAAGGGGGTCCATGGAAGAAAGTGGCAAAAAATTTGCCTAACAGGATGTTACGAGTTCAAATCCTTGAATATGACTAAAATATATCTTATTATTATATTATTTTAATTTATTATCTTTTATTTTAAAATTTACATTTTTTTTTCTAAAGGCACTAAAACAATCGTTACAAAAACACTTCTACTATGATATAACATCTAACGTCTAAGGGTTCAAGACACTATAACATTTTTTGTCGATAAATTTAACAGAAACATTAAAATAATTTAAATAGTAATTTTATCATAGGTTTGAGTTAATAAATGTAATGGATTACAATAAATTGAAATCATCACAGAAAAATAAATATTTCAAATACTTCGTAGTAGCAATTTTACTATTTTAAAAAATAACGCCACTACTATAATAATTGTTTAATTTCTCATCAACTCCTTAAAAATGTTGACATTCTAATCATTTTAATAAAAATAAATGGGATAAACTGAATTTTTGCTGCCTTCACACCAAAACATACTTTTGTCCCTATAATTTTTATAACGATTGACACTTACTATCAAATTTCAATATGATCCGTTGTTAATACAATCATTAAAAAAATGTAATCATGAGTTCATCATATATAATCAGCACATGCCATTTTTTGTTAATAAATTTAGCAAAAGCACTAAAATGAAACTTGACCAAACGCGTAAAACATTAATTGTTACAATTAAAAGTAACAGAAAGACCAAAGTAAAATTGATTTTAAAATATAATTAGAAGTAGAACCAAAGTTAAGTACAATTTGGTGTAAAATATAAGCGTTGTAAATGTGATTTAGTTTAATAAAAATAAAAATAAAATTGTTCCTCACACGAAAAGGAAACGTTTGCGGCGGCGGAAATGGCTCATGTCTGTTAAAAAAAAGATGATTTCATATATTTCTCGTATTCCTAAAATAAAACTACATATATTCAAGCCGAAGGAGAGTCCGTATAGAAAAGAATCAAGGCTGCGACTGACCCAACTAGTTCTACACATTACTATTTTTTAATTGTTGAAAAAGAAACAAAAGGTGTGTATGTACAAAAAATTACAAAAAATTAAATTTGTCCAATTCATTCCTTCCTAGGTATCTTTGGTCGTGACTTCATCATACTGGCTCTCCGCGCCACATCCCATGGCTTCTGAGGAGCAAACACACCTGCCTGCGAAGCAAAAAAGGACTCGTACCCAGGTGAATCAAAAGCAAAACCAGTGTGCTTAGATCTTTCTCTCGGCAGCAGTGCAACTGCAAACCTCCTTCGCTCTTCTGGTGGAAGCTGGTTCCCGATCTCCAGCAACCCTGCACTGCTCACGTCCGGCTCGTGCCTGTGAATTTCCTGAACAATCTGATAATCGTAAGGGAAGAACCATCTCTGAACCCTGCAGCCAAAAAGCCAAAAAAAATTGAGACGTTCGGTTATTATTATGCAAATATCAACCTAAGCATACCAAAAATTATCACAGTAAGGCGCAAATGGTGTGTCTGAGGATTAAAGATTTAATGGAGGAAAAGAAAAATGAAGAGAAAAGGAGAAAGTAAGAGGTCTCAAATACATGTTCTTAAATTAGAGAGACCAGAAAATAGAATAAAATGAAAGGTATATTTTCTCAACAAAATATATTTTAATTATAACACGCCATTATTACATCATTCTGTTTACATTTTCTCGTAGAAAAATATTTTTCTTTTCAAATTGTTCTGGAAATCTCACCCTTGATATAAGAAATCGCCAAGCAATGCAACAATGGGAACAAGCAGCAACGTGACATAGAAATAACCCGTGCTGATCAAGACATAAAAAACGGTGTAGATACCCTGCAGTGAATGTAAGGAATGAGCAGGTTAGCTTGTAGACTAATTCAATAGGTAATTGAGACAACAAAAGGACAACTCACCTTGGCAGTGTAGACACCCGAGTATACAAGGATAAATACAAACCACGCTAAAATACTTCCCGCAACACTTAAGTGATGCCACTTCGTAAGCGTGTTACACATCAAAAGGAGGCGCAAGTTGACAGTTACTACAATGCAATTGAAGGCCATCGTGCTGACATCCCAGAGACCAAACATTTTGCCAGCTGAATCAACACTTTTAGTGCTAGAAGCAACTACAAAACTGAACACAACTAACGATTGATACAACGAGAACAGCGCGAAGATCGCCACAACTCTCCATTTGAAGAAGGCATCTTTTATTCCCTCCATATATAACTGGGGGTACTTTTTGGAGAGAGACGCATTCACATCCTGCCGCACACATAGTTGAACATTCAATGTGGAATTGCATTTAGATTGGTTGCAAAAATAGAGAACCAAAGGCAACGTAAATACTATGGTTTTGTATATAAATGCTAGGGATTTCCAGAATAGAAGCACTAATCCAAATCAAAAGCACTAGCGTCCATAGTAGCAAACCTGCATCATAATCAACACCAAACAGAAAGAATGCAGTACCTTGTCAAAAAGTCCGACCATAATCACAGGTAGGGCTGTGAAAATAACGTTATATAAAGACTGAAACCAATCGTCATAGAATCTCTGACCAGAAAACCCAGTATGGAAGGTGTACCAAAATTGTGTCAAAGTGAATGTAAGATTCTTGTAAAAGAAGTAAGTCACAACCTGCAGTAAAGAAGTTCAGAGCATGAAAAACTCCAGGCAGCAAAACTAAAATTAAACCAAAAAAAGGTGTTTTCATGTGAGAAGATGGAAAGCAGAACCTTGCATATTCTGTGATATGACCATCGGCCATGCACAAGTAATAAATCTGTAAGAAATCGGAATTGAGCAATTGCAAAATCACTAGCCATCACTGCTTGCATTCCTTCCAGACCACTAATTCCAACACCAACATGAGCAGCTTGAATCATACTAACGTCATTGGCACCATCGCCAATACTAAGTGTTATTTTTCGTGCACCTTTCTTGACAAGGCTTGTCACCTGCAAACAATATCAATTGTTTCAGATTTCACGCTGAAATATATAAAGCTCAAGACAGTCGAGCAATAAAATCCACTTGATAGTTAGTACTAAAGTTAGGGGCTTCATAGGAAATACAACTCCCAGTTAGATGGCAATTCCATTGCTCAGGCTATCTATATATGTTTGCCAAAGAAGAGAGAGTCGGATCACAGTTCAAAATCATACAAAAAGGTAGGCCACAAAACAGTGTATGTTAAAGCAATGTACAACAAAAATTCTCTAAAACCAAATAGCAAATAGTTTTAAGCCCCAGTACAATCTAATTTTTGAAGTTTTTTGGAAAAAAAGTTGGATCTCAGTTAAAAATCATACAAAAAGGTAGGCCAGAAACAGCGTAAATTAAAGCAATGTACAAAAAAATTCTCTAAAACCAAATAGCAAATAGTGTTGAGCCCCAGACCAATCTAATTTTTAAAGTTCCTCAACAAACCCTAAGATTCTTTAATCCTTTCTGATCAATACAATAAGGCTTTTCAAAAAAATATTAATGACCTGAATAACTCTCACTAAGAATTTGAAAATCCTCAAAATATTGCAGTTTTGAGGTTTAAGAGAGTAAGCTGCCACAAACGAATTCCTAGCCCTGGTTTCAAAATGCTACTTTGCAAAACAAAGATACCACTAAATGAATGAGAATGGAAAAAGCATTGAGATAATAAACCAACCGAGATATTTAACAAATGTTTCTTGTCATGCAGTTAGATGGTTCAACAAGCTCATAAAAAATAAATAAATAAAACAAAAAAAAAATGTTTTTTTTCCCCCTCAAAAAGCCTAAGCAGAGCCAAGCTTGAGCATCATATTCTGCATTGATAAGCTCAAAACAAACAGTGTATACTCGTATCATAATATACAAGATGATAAAGTCGGATGCCATTTTCAGCGTCATGAAGAAAACGTACATTATAGGAAAACACAGTTAGGAATGTACCTGTGCTTTCTGTAAAGGAGAAACTCGGCAGCAAACGACTGAAGTACAATTCAAGCTCAAATTCAGTAACATTACTCGTAAACTCGGGTCTAATGCATACATCAAACATTTCCCATCTATCAGAAGTGCCAATTTTGGTCCAGATACAGAATGAAAATAGCTCTGTGCTTCATCATAGCATTTATTTAATTGATTTTTCACTGCCTCTCTCATAAAACGTGCAATCTCCACTTGGTCACCCTGACCATAGAATTTATAGCAACTTTCAAACTAAGAAAACTTTCGGAAACTTAATGAATTTGATGTATTAACTTGAAAAATCAAAAAAGATAATAAAATCCCTTACTCTGCTTTCAACTTCTCTAATATCATTGGTTTCTGAACTGATAATGAACTGTTTCATGTCATTGTTAATCAACTTGCATGCTAAGACAGAAAAATAGAGAAATGATTAAAGTGGGTAAGGATAAATAAATTTGGAAAAAAAAAAAGGAGGAAACAACATATGCAGTAAGAAATATAACTCGTTTAATACTAACCATAGGCTATATTAATGGCTGTCTCCATCTTGTCCCCTGTTAGAACCCAAATCTTGATTCCAGCTTTAGAAAGAGTCTCTATACAGGATGGTACTCCTTCTTGAAGCTTGTCTTCTATAGCAGTGCACCCAATTAAAACAAGATCCTTCTCTATGAGTTCTCCAACCTGCACAAGTCCCATGTGATTTAAGGTAGTGATATATCTTCACTCTTTTAAGCAAGCAATAGCCTTCCATTCTTTTACTTTTGATTGTATCTAACCAGAATAAACAAGATCATAATGATGCAAAACAAACCCACTAATTCACAACAGTGCACTAATATAGGAAGGTGGCATTCATAGCAACAAGGCTGGTTTCAGTAATTAAAGGAAAGGATTAGGAATCCAACTTCAGTTAAGTGGTGCAACTTTGACATAGTTTTACCATTTATGCCCCTTACATCACATGTATCTCTTATTTCTTGAAGCCTATTTACCAGTCAATTTCACATGGTGACATGAAATTTTTTCAGTTTCAACAAGGATACTTGAAAAGGATACTGTCAAGACCCCCCAACCTTCTCTTTCCTCAAAATCATTCAGGAAAGCATTACTTTGCTGAAGCCAAAGCACAGAATAATTAACGGTGCCTACCCAATTTCATGAGGTAAAGAAAGACACTATTAATTGATTAGCTATTCAACTTTAACAAGCAAGATTTAACATATAAATCAGGCACTTCTTCCCTAATAATTTCAAACATCAAAAGAATGAAGTAAAATAAAATCTCAGAAGAAATTCTGATTAACCCAAGCTCTTTCAACCCCATTCATTTGACTTTTGACACTTAAAAGTAAACTCGAGTAATGCTAAATATTCTCCAGAGCATTCATTTATAAACATTCCATGGTGAAACTATTTGACATCTAACAAATTCTGACACTAAATTTTAGTAAAGAATATATATAACTATATCAATTGAGCAGAAAATATGTAAAAGAATAAAATAAAAAAAAGGCAACCTAATGTAAAAGGCTCCCACATTGTAGGGTCTAGAAAGGGTCAGATGTATGCATTATTCTCTCTACAAGCAAAGAGGTTGATTCCAAAATTTGAACCTTAACTGGCTGATAGCAAAATGTAAACGAATAAAGAAAGACACCCAAAAAAATAAAAAAATAAATGAATAAATAAATTGTTCATAACTGATGGATACCTCATCCAATTTCTTCTCACGATCCCGAAGAGAAGATTTTGCCTGAATGAATTTCTCATTCCAATTTTCATATGCATCAGAACTCAAATCTCTATAGGCCAGGCAGAGCGTACGCAATCCAGCAGCTCCAAATTGTTCCAAGTGCTCCCTAGTTGTTTTCTTAATATCATTGTTTCCATAAGCTAATCTTTCATATATCACAGTATCAGCACCCTTCAAAAGATAAGTTCTGGCCAAGTGTCACTTCACTTCCTACTAATGATTTTTCATTCAATAGAAAGCCACATAAAACCATTACCTTGCAATATAACACAAGCCTGCCATCCGGAAAACGACAAACGACAGACTGTCGCTTCCTTGTACTGAATTTCAACAAAATACACACTTTTAAAAAAACCAAAATGCATGAATTACAAGTGATAATATGAGCAATAAAAACATACTCACCTATTGAACTCAAGTACATTCAAGATTTCATAAGGAACATCTTGAACCTTTCCCATCTTCTCAATGTGTGATTCGCGAATGTAGATCAAAGTAGGTGTACGCCTAAGAAAAAAATATCATTGGCCTCAAATCGAAGAAGAATCTTGAGTGCTACAAATACTCCTAATGAAATGGAGAAGATGACACCATTGCAATGTTATGTAGTTCCAAGAGAACTTCAATATTCAAAAGAACAAGGTATGCTCTTTTGAAAATACCACCTCTCTCAATGATTAATTCCATTTTTCATAAATACAAGATCATATCATAATGGAGGGAGAGAAAATAAATAATATTGAAAAGGGAAGTACAATAATATCATTTCTACCAAGCATACAAATTATAGCAAAGTAAAGACCTGTAAAAGAAGAAACCAAAGTTTTTTGCAGCTGTAACCAAAGCAGCTTCATCGGGAGATGCAGCTTGATATCGAATCCTTTCTGGGGACTCCTCACCTTCAGGCAGCACGGTGTGACATATAGCAAGGCATCTGAAGAATTCCTATATCAACAATAAAATCATTCAGCAAAAGATGTAATTGTTGCATAGTGAGAAACCATTTTCAGTCTGTGTTGGACATGAGCGTATATGCTGACAATCAAGTAACATACGACAGACATTTTGATCAGAACCTAATATCACTAGCGGCTAGAGCTATATTAAACTATAGTTATGATATTTAAATCTAGTTCAACACATCACCACAGATGAGCTGGCTCCAACAGCTACACAGATATAAATAAAAATTATAAACCTAAGGTTTCCATGGATAATCCTGAAGAAACCAAAAAAATGGTTCAGGATGCAACTTGAAAATAGAGATTGGAAGGGCGGAATGAAACATCACGATCTAAGAGCAAGGATATGGATATGAGATACGGATGCGATACGGGTATGAACACATATACGACGAATTTGAAAAAAAAAAACAGAGAGAGAGAATACAAACATGGTCAAGATACGGCAAATATATATATATATATAATTTTAAGTATTGTTGTTAATTATATATATGAATATAACATCTACAACAAAATTTTCACTTAAAAAAAATGCTAAATGTATTCCACTTCTAGCTTCCCATGCTCCAAAATTCATTGAGGGGATGGTGTGTGGGAAGTTCAAAGTAGAGTGCATTTAACATTTCCCAGGCTAAATTATATTTTATACTTATTTGAACGATACCATAAACCTTTATGTGTAAGTATGTATTTTTTTTTTATGAAATATATAATATTACAATGACAAATCTGAAACGATAAGTCGAATTGCACTAGTTTCAATATGTACCATACCAATAAGAAAACATATCTGTTGACAGGTACAGAATTTACAGCTACAATCAGAATACCAAGAATCACTCTATTTGTCAATTAAACTCATCTACCTTGCACATATCAGGGTTAGGTTCATTCCTCCAAGCACCTTGCATAAGCCTAGCATCATCAAAATTGAAACCCTTTTCACGTACTGCATTTGCTGGTTTCCGAGCCTGTGAGAATTGATTGACAGTAAAATTATCCATATATACAATTAAGTCATTTCATTTTCCAAACAATGCCAGCCAAGTATACCTCATCAACTTTTATCCCATACCGCTGTGCTCCTCCTATCTCAGTCTCCGTGAGACCAGTTCCATAGACCTCCCCTCCAATTGAACACTTAAAGAACTCCATCAAATTTCTTGTTAATGTTCCAGTTTTATCAGAAAATATGTATTCCACCTGATCAGAGATACAATATACCAGTAGCATTTACAACTCAACATGACAAGCAATGTGAAAGTAACTTGGATCTTAAATAAAATAATTAAAAAAAAAACAATAATAACATGGATTTATCTAATAAATAGATATCATAAAATTTAATCAGGAGCTATAAGGAGAGAAGATCAAATCTTGACACAGTAAACAAGAAACAAGTACCTGTCCAAGTTCCTCATTCAGATTGGATGTTCGTGCCAATGCAGGAGTGTTGGTTTCAACATGGTACATATGCAAATCATTGTTAATATATTGAGTGGATTGTATAAATTTGATCATCTGAAAATAGAAACAGAACATTAATACTTGAACCGTGAAATGTTGTACAGCTAGGGAAGGCAACTATTCTAAAAGTATAATACCTACCTCCACTGAAACATAAAGAGAAATGGGAATAATTGTTGAATACAGAGTAATTAGGGTAAATATATTTAGAAGAGCAACCTGCAGAAGCAATGAACAACATCAATGGAAAGAAGAAAACCAAAAGAAACGTTTTAGTAATTCATTCAAGAGAGTTCCTCTTATTGCAAAAAGTAAATAATACCAGAAGTTTGTTGCTGGGGTTCATATCTGGTGATAAGCCTGGACCACGGAGACCCAAGAAGTAATATTTGCGGTCTAAAAATACTCCGCTGCAACATAAAGCATAATGAATGTCATCAAAACAAAAAATTAAGGAATACAGATAGAAGCTACGTAGCAGTTGGTATCAAATATGAGAACAGGCAGCTATTTTCACACCTGCCAATAGCCCCAAGTAGACACATAAAGAAGAGAACACCAAAAAGAATAAGTATGAGTTTGTCAAGTTTCCTCTCTAGTGTACTTCTTTTCGAAGGAACATTCATGGAATTCATCATAACCTGCAATTCAATAAAAATTCAGGACAACCTACCATGCTTATTTCATAAAGGTAGCAATTTCACAAATGTAAGTTTCAAAATAAAGCTAGCAAGAAATATATAAAAAAAAAAAAGGACAAAACAAGTAAATAGTTCAAGTTAACATTTTATAAATGTCATAGAGATATCAAGGAACTAACACCATCCACTTCAGTTAAAGAGACCATGGCAAGAATCAGGATCCTTAGAGGATGCCAAGAGATGGCATAACTTTCCCAACATGGTCAAAAGCAGCAATGTAATGAAGGCATTGATCCTAACATAAATATTCCATGCATAACAGACAGCTCAACATGAAAAGCTCAAAAAACAAAGAACATGGGCACTACAATTGAACCATTAAATGTAACATAACACCTTTGTTTCCTGTCCAGTAAAAACAACAGCTCCAATTATGTAATCGGTGTTCCTGAGACTGCATCCCTGAAAACATGTAGATTCAAATTTGATGAGTGCACCTCAGATAATTTTCAACAAAGGAGAGTGAACAGAAAAATCAAAGGAATAATACAGAATTTGCATACTTATAATCGGTCCAAGAAAAGAGAGATTATATTTAATCTAAATCCATACAGTTCAATCCAAAGCAGAAATGTACAATTCTACAAACTAAGGCCTCATTTGGTTTATTTTTCTATTTTTTGTTTTCTGTTTTTGTTTTTTATTTTCTGTTTTGAATTTATTTTGTATTTTGCGCTTTTGAAAATAAGAAAAACAGCTCAAAACGCATTTGATTACTTGTATCTTCAAATTTTGTCTTAGAAAACAGAAAATGAGTTAACACATAAAATGAAAAATGGCAAAAAGTCGTTTTGAGTATTTTTAATCCAAAACAAGGAAAGCAAGGCATTTTTTGTTTCCTTTTTTTGAGATTTTTAAAATATCAAAAACATAAAGTAGAAAACAAAAAATCAAACCAAATGCCACCTAAGCATCTTGAACCAAATTCAGAATGGAATTCCAAATAGATATGCAACTTGAATAGAACAGCAAGCTAATAAATAATTAAAAATAATTAAAAAACAAAAGAAAGAAAGGTAGAAAATTCATACACGCAGTAGAAGTTGATTTGGACTCAGGGGCAAAGTTTGCTTTTCAATTGTCAGATTTCCAGTGAATGTGTATAATGAATTATTTGGTTGTTCGCACTGTATTTCACCTGCAATAACAGAAAAACACTGTAGGAAATAAGAATATAAAATAATAAGAATGTTCAACTTGCATACATCATGATTTCTAACTCAAAACTAAGATTTCTTGTCAACTCAACTCAAAAAAAGCTTCAACTTTATTTTGGAGATTGTTACTTACAACCTGTTCTGCCATTCTGGCTTTTGTAGGGCCTTAATTCAATTAGACACATCTCACTAATTTGACCTACAATAATTTCTTCCTCGACCCAAATCAATACACTTTGCAATGAACTAAATAATTTGCAACAGATAAAAATGAAAATGTTGCTTTAAGGCATTCAACTGAACAAAATCTGTAGTCCCAAAATAGTTGAGGCTGACAAAATGACTTCCTCCATTCATTTCTATCATGGGCTCGCAGAAATAAAATACTATCATCCCCAAAAGTGTAACACCAAAAAACAATCTAATTGGAGAAACCCAATCTAATTGACATGACTAGATGACTAAATGGTAGAAATCAAGATGTCAGCATCCTTAATAGAAATCTGAAATGCCTACTTTAAAATCAAAGGACTATATATGTTGGGACGGGGAAGGAACGAGAAACAAGTCTAAGGGCCTTAAGGTTACATTTGGATGGGTAGAATGCAAAATTGTTAAAATCGAGATTTTACTTAAAATCGGTAGAGGGTCCAAAAATCAAATCGTAAAATCGTAAGATTTTACCAAATGCTTATAAAATGAAAATATAGTCTATTATGATACAATTTTTCATATAG
>JAVXUM010000001.1:14682575-14698524 GCA_035590655.1 Pouteria glomerata
TAGACTAGTTTTTACCTGGGCCAAAGGCACAAGAATGAAAAATGAGTAGCAGTTGTTGATATGATTTGTATAATAACAGCCATTGATCTAACACATAAATGTCAAATCAATAACCTGATTTGTATAATAGATGTAACTATTATATATATATATGTCAAAACACAACCATCGGCTCCACGCCCACACACACCAACATCACTTGCTCACTTGCTGTGCATGTTTTATACGAAGTTTTTTTTCTTTTTTTTACACATATATAAGTGTCACATATGTAAATATAAATGTAACTATTATATATATAAAATCTATTATATAAATCAGGTCATTGATTTAACATTTATATATTAGATAAACGGTTATTATTATACAAATCAGATCAACGACTGTTATCTATTTTTCATTTCTAGTATATATATCTTTACAGGGAGTTTTTTTTTTTTTTTTTGACACATATGTAAGTGTCACATCAACATTTATGTTTTATTATATAAATATATAGATGTTTTATTATATAAATATTTGAATTTTAAATTATTATAATTATATATAGATTAAATTCTACTTATCATTTAAAGTTATAATTTAAAAATAATAGTATTTTGGGAATATCTTTAAAAAATCAATAATGAAAAAAAACCCAAAATTAACAAGTGGTATAAAAAAATAAGTTGAAAATTTTAATATTTTGTGTGAAAAAATAATAAAATTTAGCAATAATAAGCATTTTCCTTATTTTTTAAAGCTAATAAAATAAAAGTAACTTTTTAAGAATAAAATAAAAGAAAAATAAAATCTCTTCACGACATTAAAAATACTAATCACTCTCTGTGAACTATTATTTTTACTGCTAAGCATTCCTTTCTTTTTAATTGGCAACAGCCAGATCGAATTATTCCGAACAGATGGCTGGAGGAGCTGCGGCAGCGTCACCGTTCATCAGCCTCATATGTACCAATCTTCGCTTATCGTTCTCACCATCTCGAAATCACTTGTTCAATCCTCACTCGCCGCTTCTTCATCGCTGCCGCTTCAGAACCAGCCCCAATGGAAGGCTCATCAGCATTCGCCGTTCAAAGGTCTCCCTTACTTTACTCTCCTTTTTACACATACAGGTGTCTATAGATGTGCACATGGTTTATGAACTTGTATGGCTGCTAATTTGGCAGTTGAACAATTCGACGGGCGAAGAGGAATTGGAGGATATTGGTGGAGGTTTTTCTTATAATGACGATGTGATTGACGAAGAAGACGAGACCGATGAAGAAGATGATACGGAGAGCAGCGTCGATTTGCTGTTCAGGTTCCTTCACAGCATGTTTAAGAAGGTCTCCAAGAGGGTCAGGAAGGCCTCTCGTTCCGTCTTACCGGCAGTAATTCCTCCCCAGCTGGTAAGACCATGCTAGTCTGGCTACTAAAGAGTATTGAATGTGATAGTAGTTCCTTTGTGTGGATGGTTGGGATTGATCTGTTTCCATTGTGCTTCTCACCCATTATATTTGACGTTATTTTTTCATGTTTTGAGAATGGGCTTTTAGGGAATTGAAAAGAGATTTCGAATCTATTTGTACATGAAAGGACAAAAAAAAAGTGGAAATTTCTGTCAGGTGTGGCGGTTCTGACCCCTACATTTGGTGCATAGTTTAGTGCAAGTTGAAACATTTGGGGAAGGGATTATGTAGGGGAAAAGATTTGTATTCTTGCCTGAAGGCTAAGAGTAGAGTGCGCCACTAATTGTTATGAATTCAAGGAGAAGAAAATAATCGATGAAAAAGGGTTAAAAGTGAAAATTTCCTTCTTCTTTGCAATTGGAAAGAAAAAAAAAAAATTGGAGAGGAAAAAATTACATACCCTCTTCGGTGCGGACCCCCTCTCTCTATCTTCTCCATAAAATCTGTAGACAGCACCACAGAATAGACCATGTTAGAGATCTGACCGGCTGCAGCCAGTCGGAGGTCCTTCGAAGCCCAAGTTAGGATTGGATAGATAGATTTGAGAGAGAGAGAGAGAGAGAGAGCCCTGATATAGATAGATGGATATATAGAAGAATATTCTGAAATATACCTTATTTTGTTTTTATATAACCCACCTTATTATGTCTTTTCTGTCAAGTAGTGGGAAGATGATGGCCAAGGAAGAAGTAACCAGGGGAAGGTTTCTTCCTCTTCAATCTTTGCACACCAAGAAATGAGAGGGAGCCACATGTCATGTGCCCCCCCAACCTAATATTTGACCCTCCAATTGCCCCTCTGCTTCTGCTCTTAGCTCAACATTGAGATAAGAGTTGAAGCTTGTTAATAAAAATATGAAATCTCATGTTTTTGAGGTGCACCTGTCCCTTTTTAGGCTATTCCAAGTTGTCTAGCAATTCATTAGTAGATTGAAATATCTATCCAAGCAAACATATGAGTCAAAGCACAAAATAGTTTAGTAATTATGTGTTGTTCAATATAAGACAGTTAGAAATTAAGTGAGTTGAAGTATGAAGATACTTAGCAATTTTGGAGTCTCGAGTTGGCTGAGCATTAAATCAGTGCCAGAGTATTGAGCTGAACAAGCAAATATACTAAATATATGACTCTTAGTTAAGCTAAACAAGCAATATGCTGAATCTATGAACGTGGGTTAAGCTGAAGAAGCAAATATGCTGTTTGTATGAGCTGAGTTGGAATGCCGGAGTATGATATTTGAGCCAAGGTGCTAGAGTATTGAGCTGAACAAGCAAATATACTAAATATATGACTCTTAGTTGAGCTGAACAAGCAAATATGCTGAATATATGAACCTGGGTTTAGCCGAAGAAGCAAATATGCTATCTGTATAAGTTGAGCTAGAACACTGGAGTATGATATTTGAGGCAAGGTGCCGGAGTATGTGAGGCAATCACTATAAACGACCTGAGTGGGTTACGTGACTGAACCGTGGCCTAGAGTCAGGTATCGCTATGGCCTATCTGAGCGGGTTAGGTGATCGAACCGTGGCCTGTAGTCAGGTATCACTATGGCCTACCTGAGCTGGTCAGGTAGTTGAACCGTGGCCTGAAGCCAAATATTGCTATGGCGTACCTGAGTGGATCAGGTGGCTGAACCGTCGCCTGAAGCCAGGTATCGCTATGGCCGACTTGAGCAGGTCAGGTGATCGATCCATGGTTCTGCCGAGCGAAGACCAAACAGTGCAAGTTGCTCCCATATAGCTGGTAGAATATCCTCTGGAGATCTCAGTTGCTGGTTGTTTGTTTAGTCATATCTGAGCATTTTACATAGATAAATGATAGAAAGTCTTCAGGAGATCAGTTGTTGCTCGCCAATCCAGTCATATTTAAGCATTGCATAGAAAGAAATGACAGAAAGTCTTCAAAAGACTAGTAGTTGCTTTTTAGTTTAGCCATATTTGAGTATTGTGTAGATAAAACTTCAAATGGTTATAACTTTGCACTCAAGTGTCCGTTTTGAGTGGTCTTTATATCAATTTCATGTATTTTTTCGAGATCTATTCGACCAAACAGCCTACAGTGGTTTGAAATGATCAGAATTCTGAAATAATATCATTTTCACGGAGTTTTTTTGAATTTTTTCCTTTGATACCCCTAGCCAAAAGGCGTATGGAGGTGCTCGGATTCATTAAAAGATGTTCAGCCATATATAGGGTTGCTCGAGAACAGAGCTGCTTTAGAATTTGAAAGTTGCTACTCAGAAAGTTGTCCAAGATAATTCATTCTGTTCAGAAAATGGTTTTGTTTGGACCTGTGAGCAAGATTGTCTAATTGAATTTTTGCTCGGATGCCTAGCTGGCTGAATTTCTACTTGGCCTTATCCTCGGATTGATTTAAAGTTGATAGTGATTGAGAGTGAGTATTCAAGCATCTGTGTTGCATGTTAATTGTTGATAAAATATTAAAGCTAAGATTAATAAGAGTTAGGAAACAAACCCAGTAAGTTATACCAAGCTGGGAGGTCCAATACTTGAACTGGATAGTGCTGACTCAATTTGATTGCTACTCGACCGCAGCCAGCTTTAAGTGTAGTAAAGATATCGGTAGCTTGGATGGCGTTGGGGGTAGTTCTTGTGTTCGACTTTGAGCGCATAAGAGTGGTGCTTAGACAATAACAAATTCTTGCTTGGACAAAGAGGAGTTCTTCTCAACTTAGACAAATGGAAGCGCTGAACTGGTACTTGATGAAAATATACACCATCAAGGTCGTTTTTTCGACAACATGAAGAATGCTCCTAGAGCCAACTTCCAACCAAGCGTTTTTTGACAATAGAGGGGGTGTTTGGCACGCTGTAGTTTATTGAAAAACTCTGAAAATCTCTAAAAGTTTCTTTCACTGCACGAATTACGAACCTACAACTGATCTCATTTTATCTCACTTTTTATCACACAAAACATTCCCAAAATACAATCCAATGCACTAGTACTTGAGGTAGACAATCAATCGGAATCCTTCACGCATCATTTTATTTGGTCATCCCATGCATTCACCATGTCTCGAAGCCATTGGCACACAAGCGTTTGAAACAACCTTTGACATTGCAACGTCCTATTACTCGAAGTGAAGTTGTTTGGCAGCTGAGTTATCGCTCAGTAATGAAGCTACTAGAAATGGAGTTGTTGGGCAATCCGAGTGCTCGACACTTGGAAACATTGTTCGACAATTAAAAACATTATTCGATAATAAAACTGTTTGGGATGGAGGTATTTGGCAATTAAGTTGTTCGGTGAGATTTGGCACTACTCCTTTAAAATAAATTTGTTCCGTTCGGGGTAACTCATGATGCTCTTCGGCGAGATAGGATTGATATTTGGCAAAGTTTGTCCGTTGATGGTTTAGTGGTTGCTTACCTCTTGGACCAACACATTTGTTCGGTTATGCAGTTTGTTATTTTGTTTAATAATAAAGATAAACCATTGGTGCTTGGTTCCATTCATGGGTGATTGGGTTAATCATTGGCCACCAACGACCTTACACTAGAGCAATTAAATATCCGATGTCGCTCAAGTATATGCGTTGCAAACACAGAAAAGTCTTGCTCAGCCATGTTTGTTTTATTGGACTCATTATTTAAAGCTCAAGTTGCTGCTGGGTGTAGCTTGGTTATTGTTTGGCAAAACTCAGCAAACATTCTCCAGTGGGTTGATTGTTCGGCAAGGTTGTTCGACTCAGATAAGGTGAAGTGCGGTACTTGGTAAAACTTGACGGATATTCTCCAGTAACTTCGCATATGTTCGACGTCATAAATCATGCTTCGTTCGCATATTAACCATCTGTTAGTGTGATAGCCTCTAATTAGCATAAAACTTTGTTCGGCCATATGTAGACATGCTCGAACACATAGAAGTGTTGCTTGGAGGGGAGAAATCACTCGGACAAAGTTGGGAGTTTGGTTCACATAAATGTTGCTTGGACAAATACAAGTGCTTGGGAGATTCAAGCTTTTGTTGTTGGACTTCTGTTCTACTGTTGTATGTATACATGTCGTGGTGCGATAACATTGAAGAAGAAACCAAATTCTCGGCATGATATAGGTTGCTCGGTCGCCAGCTTTCGTACTAATTCTGGCAATCGTTGTACAACAATGATTTCGACAAAACTTAGCTGCTTTGTGGTCTACTTGAGTAGCCTGTAGCTGAGGAATTGTTCTCAACTCCAATGGCTGATCCGATGAACTAAAGTGGCTTTTACACAACTCAAAATTTTTGTACAATCCAAGTTTATAATTTGTGTTCGGCAATATTATTTCGTGATTGAGATATTAGGCAATTTTAAATCATACCTAATCTGAATCATATTCAAAGATATGAATAAATCATGCTCATGCTCAGTAATTAAATTCATATCCAAGGATGTGAATAAATCATTGTTAGTATTTTATACTTGTAGATTGAAGCATGCCTAACTATGTATACCAATGTGTACGGAAAATATAACTTATGAATGAATTTAAAACCAGGTCATTCAATGCTTGTGCATTAAACACTCGAATTCGTGTTGTGCTTGGATAGATAACTACATGTACCGGTGATATGTTAATTCTATGTATAACGTTGAACTTGGTAGATAGATACATAATTTGAAGTCTCATGTTCAAAATGATTTACTTCCTGCTTCAAAATGTATAGTAAAGTGATATAATACTAATGCTTGCTAATGATACTTGTTCGTGAATTATGGCTTGCAAATATTCGGCAATTCCATAACTCAAAACATATGTTAATTGTAGAATAATATAAATTTTGTTTGGAAATGTAAACTCGTGTTCAGATGTAGATCATGGTTATGCCTTTTAACTTATGCTTAGATGCCCAACTATGTGACTTATGTACTAGCATATTAACAAATGCAAAGTGCTCAGCAATATATGATGAAAATGACGATGCTCCAAATTTGATACTGGAAGAGTTGTTTAATATGTCTAAAAATTTTGAATGATTATAAATACCACCTGATGCTCAAATTAGAATAAATAATGCTTAAATGCAGTTTAATGATACAATTATTATCCGTGCACAGACATAAACACACATGTAAAAACTTAGCCGCAATTTGTTTGGACATAAGATGAGTCGAGTCATATGTGTGTATTGGTCGGATGACTTCAATGACTATAGGAGGAAAAACTAAAGAGCACATGAAGACCAAAATGGCCCAGGCAAGAGCAGGAGCATTTGACAAAAATATTAAACCCAATATATGTACTTGTTAGAAAGTACATAACATGATTAAGTTGGTCTTAGAACACAACACTTTTGAAGGTCATACCTGATCAGGCCATGGTCTTACTTGCCACTATTGTGTCCGTGTGTTGCTATGCCTCTTTATTTATGTTGTTCAGATCTTCAAGGAACTACTAGGTTTCAAGTTAATTATTGACTGCTCGAGCAATAAGTAGTTCTTTCTATGCTCGGTCAAGGAGGGGTATTGCTCGGACAAAATAGAAACATGAACTGATCAAGTAACTTGGTTGGGCGAAACAAATCATGTATTAATCCGGCAAGGAGGTCAAATAGAACAGAACATAAATGTTGACACTTCTTATTTGGTCATCATATAGAGAGATGCTCTGCCATATAAAGATGCTGGTGCTTGGCCAAATATACTGGTGCTCAGCTTTGCATTGTCTCCTTAACTTTGAAATTAATAAATATAATGCTCCATTGATTAGCTGAATGCTCGGGTGACTCGTGCTTACACTAGGAAGCTGAAGACTCGTGCTCGTGTTCGTGCTCTGCCATAGGTTTGATATGAGATGGAGAAATAATCTTGTGCATGGAAAGGTGAAGAAATGATCTTTGTGTTCGGATACAACTTGTCTTTCACAAGCTGTAAGTGCATTGTCAGTGCACTACTTATCAACGATTTATTCATTTTTCATTTACCCTCTATGCTCGGATACGTGACATTGGGGGTCAAGCAAGTCAGAGAGTGTGACATTGGCTGGCCGAACTAAGCAAGATAGTAGTCTGACTAGAGATTCAATTTTACTTTGCTTCTAGGATGACAATTTAAGTCTGTTCAACAAGAAGGTGCATTGTGGTGTTTAAAAATTATGGTCGGACAAACACAAGTAATGGATTCTATGCATATCAACCAAAATATTCTAATGTGGGCCACAGTGATTATTCCAAGCATGCTTTGAAGGTTGTGACCCTTGCTCGGCCAAAAAGTTCCATATATTCACAATTCATGTATTTGGCTAGAAATAATATCGCAAACAACATATATATATGGGCATATATAATCTAAATTTAATCATTTTGTTGCTTAGGTATGTAACCAAAGGCACACACTCATCTTCCCAAATGCAAGTGCGTGCATTGAAAGACATCTTTAAATCAGGCTCGGCAATTTGAAGTCATGGTCGGTATTGAAGAACCATATTTAAGGTTGTCTTCAAAGTAATGCTTGAGCAAGACCAAATGCTCGGTTCTATTAATTTCATTACCAATGGAAGCCACATATGAATAGATATGGTTATATAAAAGTCTGTACCATAAGGTAGCGAAAAAATGGCTTACTACGAGTCATGAATTATTTGGATCATTGTAGTGGCCAAAAGCAAAAAGTTAATGATGGTTGATTAATTCTAAAGGCAAAAAGAGATACTTGCAATTTTCTAGGAATCATTCAAATACCATATGGTCTACCTGGTTCGAGTTGCTTCATGCTTGGACTGAGCATGTTATGTGCAAATCCAGTTGTGGGAAGTCTAATAAGAGAGGCTGAAGAGTCAGCAGTGAACTCGTGAATACGAGAAGAAGAGCATATTCAATAGTTTCTAGTTGTAGGCAGAAGTTTCTTCAGGTGATTTCTACATATCTTTCTTGGTCAAATAATGCTTGGTAACGTAATGTTCAACTTCATGATTCAAGGGTGGTGGATTGCTCGACTACATAGATAGCCATTAAGGATGTTTCTAACTCAATACGTGTTGGTCTCGTGGTCTGCTTGATCATTTGGATTGCTACTGCAAAGTGTGTTGCTTTGAATGATAACTCAATACCGCCTTCTCTCGATTTAGAGGCAAGGGAGGGTTGGCCCCTAATACAACATGGGGATCCTTACTATCAACATTCTGTGTAGACTATCTCTTCTCAACGGTAGAACTTGCAAGCAGGAACCAACTCGAAACCCACAGATGGCGCCAATTGGAGAGGGAAAAAATTGTATACCCTCTTCTGTGTGGACCCTTTCTCCCCATCTTCTCCATAAAATCTGTAGACAGTACCACAGAAGAGACCATGTTAGGGGTCCGACCGGTTGCAGCCGGTCGAAGGTCCTCTGACGCCCAAGTCAGTGTTGGGTTCTCATAGAGGAAAAGAAAAACCAGAAAAGCTGAGAGAGAGAGAGAGAGAGCCCTGAGATATGGATAGATGGATATATATATATAGAAGAATATTCCAAAATATACCTTATTTTGTCTATATATAGCCTGCCTTATTATGTCCTTTCTGTCAGGTAGTGAGGAGGTGATGGCCAGTGGAGAAGTAATCGGAGAAGGTTTCTTCCTCCCCAATCTTTGCACACCAAGAAACGAGAGGGAGCAACATGTCATGGTGGCCCTCAGCCTAATATTTGACCCTCCAAAAATAGTTTTAGCTGGATATGGAATAAGGCAGCTGAATGTGCTTGGAAAACCATTGAATTGATAAGGGACTCACTGCAACCATAGAAGCTTACTTAATGCTATTGGATTTGCATTAACTTTTAGCCTCCATGGTCTGGATCGTGATTAAGGGGGCTATGGTCATTCTCATGGGAAAAAATTATGACAATGCTCATTGAAATAAACTATGCTAAATGGCAACTCTCACATTGTGGGGTTTAG
The DNA here is from genome assembly GCA_035590655.1 of Pouteria glomerata. Taxonomy (NCBI): domain Eukaryota; kingdom Viridiplantae; phylum Streptophyta; class Magnoliopsida; order Ericales; family Sapotaceae; genus Pouteria; species Pouteria glomerata. The sequence goes on from JAVXUM010000001.1 coordinate 14,691,900, forward strand.
GGTGGGTTAGGTGTACGAAATTTTACCATGCTATAGACAGGTTTTTTTCAGGGTTCAAACATTGAAATAAACTATACTGCATGCACAAATTAAATTTCATGGGAAGTAATTATCAAAAAAAAAAAAAAAATTTACTGGTAAGTCCCGACTCCATAGATAATTGTGGATTTAATTGCTCTCCACTCTTATCAAACAGTCACAGAACTTGTTGCACTCTTCAATTAAATTCACCAATTCTTATTTCAACCCCGTACCCCCCCCCTCTATTATCTTTTATGCTTGTCTGATATTTTCAGACGGATGCTTTGGGGTGGCGGAGAGGTAATTATATAGTTTGTTGCTACCATTTTTTTTTTTTAAATTTTCATATTTGTTTGGACTTTGGAGTGTGGCTATCACACTCGCTGGCTTTTTTTTTTTTTTTTTTTTTTAAATGGACTTCATAGGAAAAGATCTCAGATGTGAGCTCTAGTTAGTACAACTTCAACACTCTATGGAATCACCGATGCGTCCATACTCATAACTAAACCACCTTGAGATTTCCACCTTTGTGCTGAAGCCTTTGCACTTGGTGATTGACTGCAGTAACCAATAGATAAGCCCTTGGCTTTAAATAAAAAAGCTTATCCAGAGTGTTACTATTTATAATTCTGATGTGGACAAAGCTTTGACTCCATTTTGCTACAAACACCTTAGACCCGCTTGTAATTCAATTTTAAAGGATCCACTTATATTGTACAGACGGTAAAAGGCAACCTTCGCTTCCTGCACCACTGATGCACATTCCGCGATTTACCTTCTCCACCGTAACCTAGGGCAGGGCGGTGGAGGCTCTCAGGGTAGGGGTTCCACCCTTTTAAAGGATCCACTTACAACCTTATCTCCCTGGAAAACATGTTTCATTCTGGCATTACAACTCGAGTCCCTAGTTAACACTTACTATCCATCCTTGCTTGAAATTATTTCGTTTTGAAATTAATTATTCACTGCATGTATAGAAATTGCCCTCTAATCTGGCAAGAGTTTCCTTGCTATAGAAATTGCCTTCTAATCTGGCAAGAATTTCCTTGCTCTTGCAATCCTGCCATATCCAACATATATTTCTCCTAGTGAGTATAATTAATTTATCTGGCTGCTACCTAACATTATTTGCATGCAAGGAAACACAAATGAGTAATCATTTAAGTCGCTCTGCCTTTTGCTGGAAACAGCCAGTGACAGGCCACAATACTGCAATGAGATAAGCATTAATCAAGTCTGTGTATGGAGATTTCAACAATGAATCTGGGGCATCTGATACTAATTTTCAAGAAATCAATGTGCAATTCTGAGTGTGTGGGGTCATCATGATGTTATGGTCACAGCCAGTCCCTTCAAACATAAATTATCCCGGTGCTAATTGATGGCTGTGTTACCTGGGTTCTTCTATTTCTCCCTTGTATGAGGATATGTATCCGTCTTAGACATTTAGATTTTTTTAATTTTCTATAATATTTGAAAACTAGAAGCTTATATTTATAAAAAAATTTATATTATATTATTTTATTTTTTTTATTTTTCACGTTAGTGGAAGATGCGGGATAAAATTAAATACATCTTACACTTTCCAAACCCTGCAATGCGGGAGTGTTATGTACTAAATTGCCCTTTGCATGGATTGAAGATAGAAAAAAAACTCATTTTTTATTCAAATTTCATTTGTTTCAATTACATTCCTACGTATAACAATATCTTATCTCAACTTGCTATACAATAAACAATATATTTAAAAATTTATGACATGTCTACATATCAATACCCAAATTTTGAATACATATCCCAATATTGTAAATTTAAAATTTTGAAAAGTTTGACATCCGGACACATACCACGCCCAATACTCACGTCCAACTTCGTATAACATAGATTGAGGGTTTTATCAGTGTGAAATGTTCACGAGATGGCTATTTCCTTGAAAACATAATTTCATCGAATATGTAGTCAGAGTGGTATTCATGCAATCTGCTGCAACTGTGGGTCTTATGTGTGTTTGTTCATGATTATTGTATATTAAATTTCATTGTGCACACGAAGCTCTTTTTGAGATCACACCAGCTATCATCTTTCTTCTAACCTAAGAAACAGGGACTCACCACCGAGGATGTCTGTTGAGTCAAACTTACAAGGGACTCGGACAAGCCTTAGATAGGTGTTGGACTTGCCTTTTTCCGTGTCTGTTTTTTTTTTTGATTATATATATTCAAACACAATCTGGAGTCTAGATGTGCCACAAACTCGTTTTCAACACATGTTGGAAAACAAGCCAACTCAACTCAACTTTATATATATACATATTTGTTTTTACTTTCTTTTTTAAGTTATTGAATATTAGTTTATTGTAATTTTTTATGGAATGTAATCATTATATGACTTCTTTGTTAACTTTTAGGATATGAAATACATGATTTTTAATTACTAAGTGTTATATATATTATTTCTACTATATTTGAATAAAATATTAATATCTAAGACATATAATATAATATATTTTTGTTGAGTCTACACCGTGGCGTGCCTTGTATTTTTTTTAAATTTGCTGAGTCAGCTCATTCATGTCGTGTTGTGTCTATGTCCATTCTTAGCTTCTAATATCTACCTGCTAAATATGGATCATGTATTTTTTGGTTAATAATGGAACTTGCCTAAACCATGTTGGTTATGAGGGAGTGTGTGTTTGGTTCTTATTAAGTTTCAGTATTCTGTTATTTTCATGCCAATGGTAGTGGATTCCTTGCTGCTTTTAGCAACACTTTAGTCATGATTTTTGTTGGTTCTTTACTTTCAACTTTTATGTTAACTCTCTTTCTCATCTGGGGGGGTACAGGTTTCTTTTGCAGTTGATGGAGTCCTTCTTTTGGCTTCACTTTCTATCCTGAAGGCCCTTCTTGAGGTATTGCTTTGCCATTAGTGCCATTGCATAGGTATTTAGATCTTAGTTCTTGCTGATAGATGTAGTGTTGCATCTTATTTGCACAATTAGAAAAGTGTACGACTGAACTGCAGGTAAATTTTTTATTTTATTTATCCTAGCAGTGAGGGTGGGTTGTTTGTGGGTTAGGTTATCGTGAAAACAACATTACTGGAAAATGAAGGGAAAAAAAGTTTTAAGGAAAAAAGGTGGATATTCTGGTAGCGTACCACACATGATTGATGAATCTGAGATCACCAGGAAAATTGAATTATAATACTATAAGGTTTTTTTCTTTGATAAGTATAATACTACTAGGTATGCTTAGTTTGGTTTGGTTAAGTATAATACTACTACTTGTTTATTTTCATTTTCATTTTTATTTTTGGAACTATACACGCATGAAGAACATAATGGCTTCTTCTTCATATTTTCATGCAAAGATATCTTGTCCAAGGACGAAACCAAAAAAAAAAAGCCGCAAAAAAGATACAGTTCAAAGTGGCTACCCTTTTTCACTAGTAGGAATACATTCTTTTACTTATAATCTTTTTGGTCCATCCAATTTGGAAAATGAGTATGGAAACCTTTTAAGAATTTGGTGAAGTTACATTGCCAATAAAATTCAAAGATTATATTGGGTAGTTTGTAGCATCTGTTCTTTTTTTTTTTTTTGGGTTGGGGATGTTGGTAGTAAATTTCTCGCACTGATTTCATTCTGGAGCATATAACCTTCAGCCTATTTCTGAGTAAACAGAGAAAGAGAACTAAAATACTGCGTTATTATGAATGTGGTTTCTAGGTGGCGTGTACCATTGGAGGCTCTGTATTCGTGGTAATCCTGCTCCTACGTGTGATCTGGGCAGCTACTTCCTACTTTCAATCAAGTGGGAATAATTTCAACCAAAGTGGAACTTCCTACGATAGAACACAACCAGCAACATAATCCATTAATGTACGGAGGATTCTCCGTTTATCTTTAAAACTGTGAAGTAGCTTTCTGAAACAGTAAATCTATTACTGTTTTGAGGTTGTATAGTTGTAAAGTTTTAGTGACAAGCCTAGTTTGGTAATATCTAGGGTTTTACCATTGAATAAGAATGGCTCTCTCTCAGGTATGTTATACGAATCTTTCAACTTTTTACTTCTAGTTCTAGCCAGCGCGAGAAGGTAAGTCTGGGAATACCCAAGTTCTTTGCCATCTTCACCGTTCGAACTTCGTTGGATGGCAGTAGTAAATTAAAAACCTCGCCCATCCTTTGTAAAAGGAAGGTGGCCTGTGAATTTTTTTTTGTTGAGAACAAGGTCTTGCATTAACAAGGTATGTACTTTTAAATTGTCCTCTGGATGCGATAGTCTGCAATAATTATTTCAGTCATAGGTGGTGTTTGAATGACAGAAAAATACAATAAATGTACAAAAAGTCTGACATAGAAATGATATGCAGTAAAAATTTAATAAAAAAAATACAAAAAGTTAATAAAAGTTAGTAGATTTTGGTAAATCATACACCCTCATAGTTTGTAATTTCATCCCAGGGCTTGGTTCATGCAAAAAGAGAGAGTGCATGCACCCCTATATATTTTTTATATTGGAAGTTGGAAAAAGTTATTAGACTAGAAAATTAAACTAAAAAATAAAATCAGAATGATATTATGATGGTAGAGTTGTAATTATGGACTTTGGTAGTTTTTTTTTTAATTTTTTATTTTCAAATGTTAAGCTCACAAGTGATCCCGATTATTCATTATAAATTATTTTTAAAAAAAATTATCCAATGTAATGTATGTAATTGTGAATTAAAATAAATGAAGTCATTCATGAATTGAATTTTTACCTTATGTTGGATTCTATATGAACTAGTGTCAGGTCAATTAATTATTTTTTTCAAATTATATTATTTTATGTTAATTATATTTCTCTAATTAAGTATAGATACAATAACATACAAATAACAAACATATAATTGAGTGACAATTATACGTGAAATAATTAATTATTTTGTAAAGTCAATTTATGACAAATTCAAAATTAAAGAGTTAAATTTGCAATTAAGAACAATATTTTTTAATTGGATATGGAATAAGATTCAAGTTTCTTAAATTATACAATAAGGGAGTTTTCTAATCAGATAAAGATTGATTTTTCAAATTAGATAATGATTGAGTTTCTTAGTATGTTTTTTTTTTTTTTTTTCTAATTAAGTAAAGTTTCCTAATATGTTGATGATATAATTAGGAAATTTAAACAAAGAATGAAACTAAATGAAAATTGAATTCTTGTAGATCAAAGAAGAATTGTACAAGTTTTCAAATTTTAAATAATTTAGCAACACTTAGAGAATTTCCTACTGAAAATTCTAAATGTTATGAAAATTTTGTTTTCGTTTTGGAAAGTTCGTTTATGTATTTGAATTTTAGTTGGAAAAGGTAAGTTTATATATATGTATCCAAATTTAATGTACAAAAAATGAATTGACGGAGCATATTATAGAGTCTTGTACGAGAGATAATTTTTCTTTGTGAGCTTATAAGTTTTTTTCTTTTTTGCTTTTCTTTTAATCATTTTTGAGTATGTAAGTTTGTTTTGTTTTTCTTCTACTCATTCTTTAGTCTGTAAGTCTTAGAAGATTTCAAGTCTCACTTTTTAAGGAGTAGCAAAGTTTATTTTTATTTGGTCTAAGTGTGTCGTGGATTCAAGCAAATGCTTAGAAGAAGTCGTACGAGGAATTGCAGAGATTTCGAATGTGTACTTGTAACTTAAATTATATAGTAAAAATTATTTTGAGGTTTTTTCCCATGAGGATTATCCTTGAGCTGTATTTGATTTGAAAGATTGAATGATGGAGTATAAGCAATATCATAGGATAATATATGAGATTGGATATAATATGGAGTTAATTTTTTATGTGAGATTATTTTTTTGATGTTTTGTTGGTTAGATATAAAGTGGGATAAAAAATATGATTTTGACATGTAATGTGATAGAAATTAATTTTGAACCTTTAAATCTTGCTGAGAAACAAATTCTGAGATATGGTATTAATAATACCACACCTCCTGTGAGATTCGGTATCCGGCATTTTGCTCAGATTATGGCACTGTTAGAATGTTAAATCTCTCTACCAAAATTGAAACAAACACTTCACAAATAGTGGGGTCCATAGACAATAACTCCAATCTCTCAAACGTATTCGGCTAACAAACGCGTCCTTGGTGCCTTCGTATTTTATTTTTATTGTGTGAATTGGAGATAATTCGAAAATTTCAATTTTATTTTATTTAATAGGTTATTTTTGCTATAATATAATTTGATAAAAAAACCTTTTACTTGAATGATTATTAATATAATGTCTAATTAAAGATTAAATAAATATACAATATAATAAATCTTTCTAATACATGAATCTAAGTATTAGTGTTTTTTTTTATAAATATATATAGCTATAAAAAATAATACATTATTTAAATATACACAAAGAAACAAGTAATACAATTTAATTATGAATTACAAGTTATATATTTTTATATTGACGTTAGTTAAGATAACTAATGTAGGCTTCGTTTGGCGTGTTAAAAAACTTCAAAAAATAAAATAAATCTCCAACAACCTCTATAAATCACCAAAACTCTATTACACATTCTCACTTTTACGTTATTCAAAAAATTTTAATATTTT
>JAVXUM010000001.1:14713843-14725306 GCA_035590655.1 Pouteria glomerata
ATGTATCTAGAAGATGTGAGGGGTCAACTTGTAATCTATAAATAGATACACATGAACCCAGTTGGGTGTGCGTTGTATTAAGCTTAATAAACCTCTACTTTCAACATGGTATCAGAGCGTTCTAAAAAAAAAAAAAGGGTCAGCATTGGAGCATTCATCTTTCTAAGTTTTATTCCTAAAGTCTTGTTCCTAGTCCTTGTTCAATTCCTGGGTTCCATTCCTCGTCTGTCAGTTTCACCAAAAGTCTCAGTTTATTCCTCAACAGCTTGGCTGAAGAGTGAGTTAACTACTCATCTTCGATTTGTGTGTTGTTTTGAAGATTCATAGTCACCAAGGAGGTCTCCAATCTCAGGCGACCATTGTCATTAGAAAATAGTTGCTGGAACAGTGGTCCACGTGCCCTCACGCGCAGGGAGTCTGACCGGCGCACGTGGGCGCCTGTCAGCCCATTAGGTTATGCTAATCATCTGGTGGTGTCATCCTTCTCCGACGAGTCTACGAGGCCATTTTCCCAGTCTCTTCTCCAGTCTTCAGATCCCACTTATCGTCCCTGCGAAGCCTCTTACAAAATAAGTTTCTCAGTCTTGTATGTACTTCTAACAATGTCCAAACGTATGTGTTGTCTTTCGGATGCGTCGCTGTTGTCGTTGTCATCAACGTTAATGACTATCAGTTTAGTCGAAGATTGAAGTCTTATTCAGTCAATGACAATCTCAATCTTCGTAGCAGTCATGTCTCCATAAAGACCGAAATTAGTCAAAGTCAACGGTCATCAATCGTTTGTAAAATCGCCTCGTCGTCAATTGCCAACCTTGAGTAAGGTTTATTTGTAACAAGCTTAGAATGTATGTATGTTCCAGCTTGAGGGGGAATGTTAAAATACATTCATTCATGTATCTGCATTTATGAATGTATCTTAATTTATGTCTGCATTTATATTAGTCTAGTGACAATGTATCTGGGAGATCTGAGGGGTCAGTTTGTAATTTATAAATCAATACACATGAACCCAGTTGGGTGTGCGTTGTATTAAGCTCAATAAACCTCTAATTTCAACAGTATATAGTCTAGATAGATAATGCAAAACTGCTTCAGTTAATGAATTATGTGGTATTAATCATCATGCAATGGTATTATATGATGTTGAATCTTACAGTGAAAGTTTCATTAAATTAAGCAGTGTTCACGATCCATATACCATATTTTGTTGTCACGTTGACCTGCAGGACTCTACTTGTGAAATGAAACGATCCATTGAAACCAGGGACAGAAAGCTTGCTATCCTTTGTGAGAAGATAAATGCTCATTTACTACTTTTTGATTCAATAGAAAAGGAGGCTTTTTCTGTTAAGCAAGTTTTGGATAATGTGCAACATCTTGTGAGTGAAAAAGAGGGAATAGGCACGTAGATTTCTGAACTAACTTTCCATTTGTATGCTTTGTTGCTCATATACGGATCTTTAGAATAAACTACTCAAGTCTCTCTGAGAAAACACAGAATGATATTCCTTCTTAATGTTGCTTTTGTGTTCAGTGATTGGATTAAAGAGCAAAATGGCCAAGCTTTCTGCTTATGAGAAAGTATTTGTTGGTAATTTCAAATCTCAATCGTGTTAATTATTTAATTATAAATCATCTGGAAATTGCAACAATGCTTCATGATTGCCTTACTAGTCAAATAAGGTTGAGTTTTCAGAGCAGTAATTTTCCAAGATTTTCCATCATCATTATCCTGTATTTATAAATTTTAGTGATTAGGTCTCCTAAATAGTCATTTTATTATCATCATTCCAATGCTAAATATCTTTCCCATATTTTAATGCATGCACACTTGGTTTTGCTTTATTAAGAGTGGAGTTCCAATCTTTTTCATGCAGAAAAGATCTCTGACCTGGAAAATAAATTGAGAAATGATGAAAATGAGCTCCAGAAAAAGGAGAAAATAATTTCAGAGCTAGAAGCACAGCTGGAGGAAGCCAAAATTAGTAACAACTGCCAACCACAGATACAAGAGATATCCATACAAGCATCGACAAATATCTATATTATCCAGAGATTCTGATTGATGAATTGAACTTTCAGATAAAGATACTTCTTGTGCATGTAAAATCTTAACTAGCCTCACCTTCAGGAAACACTATCAGCGAAGGATATGGTCATACAGAATTTACTGTCAGAGAAGAAGGTCTGTATTTAAGATTCTGTCCATTCTTTTTCCAAAACAAATGGAAAAGAAAGATAGGAAAAGAAGGCTTTTTAGTTGAAATATTGTAGCTAGTCTTCATTGATCTCTGAATTCCCAAGAAACAATCAAATGGTCAGGCATTGCAGTTGGAATTATGGAGTCTTGGGACTATCATAGAAAAGATTCAGGATGCTGTCACAAATATGAATGATGAGGTGAGCAAAGGGAGGTATTTATTTGAATATCTTAGAGTATTCAAGCTATTGTAGTTTCAGCTTCAAACAAAATAGTGTGTCTATAACATTGTTGGGTTTAGCGTATCTCAAGTCACCTGCATTTATTTGCATATACATATGTTGGGGCAAGTGAAGGACGGATGAAGGTATGCTTAGATGGTTCACACAAAATGCTGTGTAATTCATTTTAGATGTGCTATTTTGATTGTTCATAAATAAACTTGTTGGTCCATGGCACTAAAAAAAGCATTGCCTACATCCACTTGAATGTCACATATAAAAAGTGCAATTTGATCAACTTACAATCAAATCTCCAATTTGGTCAATTTACGTTGTGCTATTCTTGATTTGACTCTCAAGTTTATATATTATGGGCCCTGTTACTTCTATAGCAGCCTGTTACTTGGGGTCAGATGTGCATCTCTAAGAAGAAAGAGATAAAATTAGTGTGTCTATGAGTTGTTACACTCTTTATGGTGGTTTGCATCTGCCTTTCTTTTTTCTTTCTTTCTTTCTTTCTTTATTTCTTTCTTCTTCCTCTTTTTATTTTTATTTTTAAATGTTTGTCCTTTATTTGCCAGTCTGCTGTTATATATTTTTCCCCATGCCAGGATAGAAAGGCTTTCTCCTCCGTATTGGGAGTCCAAGAAGAATGTGTAGCAATTAAGGAAACAGAAATTAACAGGTTGGATAAATGTATTTTGTCATCCATCTATCATATCTAAGGATTCCTTGATTCAAGCTAATGAAGCAATACCACAACTTTTATGTTCAAGTTGAATACTGACTTCAAAATTATTATGTATTATACAAAAGAATATGTTCAAGGTGGATTAGAGGCCTTTTTTTCATGTTGGCATAATAAAAAGCTAGGGAATAGAAAAAGCTTGAGGTCAATCTATCTTGATTATCTCCTAAATTGGGCACTGTCCCGCTTTCAATTGGGTATATATAAAGAGTTTGTATCGATCAAAAGTCTTTGGCTCAAATTCAATTTGATGGATAGGTTCTGTAAGAGAACATGTAACGTGGTACACCTCCACACATCCGTGGACCACTTCCCCAAAAGGATATCACTTCTGAAACCAACAAATATCCTCCTTTACATCATTCATGCCAGTAGGGTCGTTGGGCTAGGAGCAAGGCCAAGGACTCCTCTTGCATCGCATGGGGTTTCCTTCTCGGGAGACTTCAATGGAACAATCTATTGTGGAATCACCCACAGGGTTGAGTGGATTGGTTGATAGAGTTGGGGATTCATCGAGGCCTTCCTTAGCCCAAGGATAGAGAGAGTATTTAATGCGTCTGCACCAGCAATTTAATAACCTCAACATATCACTCTCTTGTCCAATCATAGATCCCAACACCTTGAGCTTCCCAATACTTGGACTGACCTTGAGGTATAGCCACCCTCACCATTGAACGTATATTCCTCTGACACACTCAACCCCTACTACCTGCAATCATAAGCCTATCTCCCTCCAAGTCCACAACTATAAATACCTCTGCCCTTCCCACATTTATGACATATTATTCAATACCCACCTACCAAATCTCTCTCTCTCTCTGGGTTGTCTCAACTCTCACCCCGCTCACCTTCGGTGTGATTCCACCACCAATGACAACCGATATTATTCTCGGACGACGAGAGTACTTCATCAATCCAATTCCCATAGGTTCTTATGAGATTGAGAACCAAATCATCAGAAAGTGAACAGACCAGCATCAAAGAAAGAAATCAAACATAAAAATAATGGATAGTGACCAGACATTTGTTATTTGTGCAGATGCTTATTTGTCTATTTCAGTTTTCATGCTTTCGATGAAGATAATTTATTTCAACCACTGCATAGGCAAAGAGTTTTGTTTATAAATATCTAGAAAATATGGCATTTAGGAATAGAATTTTACTGAATTCTTATTTTTATTTCTTCTATGGATCCCAAACATTATGATACTGTGATGAATTTTGGAAATTATTTCTCTTATGATGTGTGTTGGCATTGGCATATTATAGCAGGATTGAAGATGCGTGTAAAGACATTGGAGAAAATTCTCCATGCAAGGCTTGTGATGGAGGCACTGCAGAAAATGCAGGAAATACAGGTTTATTCTTGTCATTTCCCTACTTTCCATAGAGGAACCAAGAACTTTTGCCTCAAGTAATGTTGTCGTTGAACTGCACAACTGAACTTTGTAACTCTGAAACTCCCAATGTATGACATTCAATTTCAACATATATAAAGAAACCTAAACGTGTTGAGATAAAATAGTGGGGGTAGACTGCTGCCAAGCCTTGCCAGCTGTGTATCGCTAGGAAGGTCAGTAGCAAAAGTGGGGGGTTTGCAGTAAGGTCACAAGTTTGTCTCATTCATGCATGAACTGAATAAAGGCCCAGTGGGGGCAATCTGGAACATTACACCAAGATTCTATTAATTTTACTCTTGTTTACTTATAATTTTACTTTTGTCCCATTATTATTAAAGGTTTTGCTTCTATATTTTTTTATTTATACTTTTGCGTTATTTACCTTAAAAATGTAATTTTGCCCTGCTAACTACAAATTTTGGGTTTGCCCTTAGTCTCAGTGAGCGGTGTGAATTCAAATTTTTAACTCTTTTAAATGTTTGTTTCGGGATGGATTTTGGTTTCTCATATAAGAAAACATGTTATACACATCTATAAAGATATTATTAGGGTTTTCTAGGGTTTGCAAGATAGAAAAAAGAAGACCAAGGTGATGGGATTCTTTTAAGGTTTCTTCAAAGTTCTTTTTTCATCGTCTTGTAATATTTACTTTGTTAGAGGTTTTAAATAGAAAATTAGATACATTGTACCTTTAGATGTTAGCAATTGTGGAATCACGTAAATCTTATATTTGTGTTTTATTTTCAATTTCTCTTTGCATATATTTTCCATTGTTGCTAGGTTTGATTCGTATTCTACACAATAGAAGCACTCATTTTAATCTTTATTTAGTTTGGAAATAGAGAAACAAAAAAGAAGCGAAAGTATATCATGGGAGAAAGTAAGAGAAATTGTGATGAAAATCAATATATTCTCCTATTTGTTTTGCAGAGAAAAAGAATGGCAGATGAGAATAAAGTAATTTTTTCTTGTGCATTTTCAAAAAATAAAAATAATTTTATCTTATTTGATAGGTGAAAGAAAAGAGGGGGAGGGAGGTAGGATAACAGGTAAAAAGCGGAAAAAAAGAGAGAAAAAAATAGAGAGAAAATGGGAAGAAAAATGATTTTCTCTTCCTTTTCGTTTCCATTTTCTTTTTCTTCTGCTAATTAGGAAACCAAACATGATGGGGGGAAATTTTTAATTCTCCATTCTTTTCTCTCCCAACCAAATAGAGCTTGAAGTGATGCAAACCTACATGTAATGACATAGTCTCAATTTAGAATACTGTTAAAAGAAAAATTTATTCAAAGAACACATGACTGACGAACTTGTGAGGAACATCATAATGCCCTTCCCTTACAGATTTAGTAGGTCACTTTTATTCAAGATAGTACAATTAAAACTGATAACATGCATCTTCACTCTCCCCATGAGATACCACTTCCATTAGCGTTACTAGCAATTAGGTACAATTTTGATTTTTTTTTTAATTTTCTTTTTCTGTTAGTGCAGCTCTATGGTACCAAGAGCATGATTCAGCAAACAATACCCTGCAAGGGAACAATTACTTGGACTCCTGCACCTCGGAGGCAAGTGGATTTTTTTTCTTACTTCTCATGTGGCGATGTGTTGATAACAAACTTCTGCAATGACGCAATGGCAGTTCACTTGCTCTTCCCCCCAGCCAACTAACTTAGAACCCCAGTCAGCAAATGTCCTAACCATTTCTATAATAGAAGCAAAGGTATTTTATTTTTAGCTTTCTCTATAAGTCATTTGGAGACATTGTAACCAATTCTATCCTGTTGCCTTCGTTGTACACATAATTGATGGATAAATAAAAGGTCCAGACATACTTCTTAAACAATTTAAAGTCAACTAGAGAAAAGAAAACATGGGCTGATTTGACGAAACTTTTTCATTTTCTCTAGTCACCTGCCATGTTTTAATATTATCCTTTAATTGTACAGGACAAGGGCACAACATCAGTTTGCCATCAAGATTCAGAAAGCTCAACCACCCAAGCAGAAACCTCTAAAGATCCAGGTTAAATATTTAATTACCATTTTTTACTGTTATACCGCCTTTGTGTGGGATTTTTTTTTTCTTAGATAATAGAACATATTATGACTTGATCATGCCCGCACACATTTGATGAGAGACTATGAATCATTCTCGACTGTGATGCCTGAAATGCGCTTATTCCATGCCATTAAAACCATTTGCATGAATGTCAGAGCCTTAAGTTTATTTTGGGTTGGTATTCAAATAGAAGTTTCACCTTTTTTTCTCTCTTTGGTTGTACGGAGATGTTACCAAGGTTGAAATTAACCTCTTGATATATAGAATGATCGAGTGAAGTTACTTTTCATTAGTTGTCAAATGGAAATACGGGTGGTGAATACCGGGGTATTCATTTGATCAGTTCTCATATATGAGAGGATGGGACAGTAATTTTATGAGAAATGAGAAAAGTTCTATTGCCACTTGCCGGGCGTATCATCATGTCAGTATGCAATGACAATAAACGGCAATTGTAAATTGAGTTTGTCTAAGCCAAATATTGGCCCCTTTATTTTATTTATTTGCGATAAAAGGTAATTTTTATTCCTTGCGTCTTTATCGCGTACAATAGGTAGGTAACAACAGCTTTGTTGTGTTTAGCCCATCTGTCTAAAGTTCACACTGACCTCAAACCTTGCTCATGACAACTTGACTTGCTCCCTGTCTTTATTTTGTTTTTGTTTTTGATGCCGGCCAGGAAGTTCTATATCGCTTATTAGGACAACGTAGACAAGTCATTTAAGAGTAGAATTTTATTAGACTTGGGTTTAGTTTTCAAGGACAAATTGCCATTTGAAAGGAACAACACACTTTAACTTGTAGGGAAAAAGTAACCAGTATTTCTTTTTTTTTTTTTTTTTTCAAGTCTCTTGTTTGGATATCCCCTCCCCTAGCAATGGAATAACATCTGTGGACCTTTCTTTGTGTTTAGTGGCCAAAAACAATTGTAAATTCAAAGTATTGATCACTACGAGTCGATCATTTTGACACTTATTTTGGTTGTCTGTCTCCCATAACCTAGGAAACATGGATACAAATATGAGATATGAATACGATACGGGTATAGATATGGATACGAGAATTTTAAAAAAATAAGAATATGAGCACGGTAAGAATACGGTCAAAAAATATAAATTTTGTATATTTTTATTAATTATATATGAATATAACATTTATAATAAAATTAATTTAATATATAATTCAATATACAAAATATAAGTCATAAGATTTTATAATTTTAAGAGTTTCAACTCTTCAAATTTAGATTTGTTTTAATCATATATTTGAAGAAAAATAATAAAATAATAGGATATATCATGTGGCATATTTGATACATATCTTAAAGTATTCGAAGAGTATGTATATTCAATACGTATCGGATACGGATAGACACCTATTCTGGAGTATCCGTACTTCCTACCCCATGACAGATTATCTTCTTGTAGTGAATTTGCATTTAGCCGTAGGCTAGCATTCTTCTAACAATTTCGCAAAAGGAACACATTTTGTTGCGTTGTGAATTAGCTAGACAACTGTCAATAGGTTACTTTGTATCAAGGAATATTGGATAGCCAAGAAAAAATAGGTTTCTTATAATTTATCAAGAGTCTGCTGCCGAGGACCGAGTTCTGGTGCTTCGAGCTGAGTTGAGATGCGGGCATTTTGTCCTTTTCAATTTTAAATATATTCAAATGAAATGTGATTAGATCCATCTAGATGGATGGACAATATTCAAGTGCATGCCCCTGTTGGTGCGCGCACGAGCATCAGGACCACTTGCAAGGGCATTTAATTGTCCCTTATTTTAAACCATTATCTGATTGTGCATAAATCAAGACATATGGTCAACTTTGTATTGGGATTTGCATGCATTCAATTCCACTGCATTTCATTGCATTTACTTCACGTATATTAGACTATGAAATTCAGAAATATTAAATGCATAATTACTTTTTTTTTTTTGTAGTTTCAATTGTTTCATTAGTTAAATATATATATTTGGATACTTTGGGTAGTCTTTGTTGAAATATACCAAGAGCATCAACTAAGAAGAAAGAAGTTTATATATTTTTGTATTGACGTCATGTTGAGAGCATCAACTAAGAAGAAAGAAGTATATATATATATTTGTATCTATGTCATGTTGACCTCAATGCTTATTCACTAAGCAAAAGCATTAGGACGGAATAGTAACCTTCATTTGTGGTTGGCTTGTTCCATCATCTAATCCTTCTACACTTATAATTGGGATTTTGAAATTTAATTTCTTGATAAAGCCGCCATACCCTGGTTTTAATTAAGACGGCAGCTTAGTTTTGCCTTTTTTTTTTTTTTTGGTTGTGGAATTTAATAATGTAAATTATTGTATGTGTTTGTTAGAGCTTATGGAGTTATGGGATTAGTAATGATATGGAATAATCGATAGAATATAATATATTATTGAATTAAAATTTTGAGTGGAATTATTAATATTATATTTGATTAGAGTCTGGTAACAAATGAAATAAAGGAAAAAGAGGGTAAATTTTTAGTAGTTGGATTGAAAAGGAATTTAGTTGTGACTAATTTGGATTACTAGTAATTAATGACCTTATGATTGTTAACTTGTATGAAAAAAAAACTTAAAAAAAAAGAAATTATCTAAAGTGGGTTTTTATTATTATTATTTTTCTTACAATGAATAAGGAATTTGTGGGATTGAGAATAATTCAATTAAGGCTGCAAATGGGTAAATAGTGGAGTATTAAACTTATTTTTCATGTTTGTTAGTGAGACAAATCAAAACTAAGTGGAGTTTTGAATGAGTTTAAAATATTGTGTTCAAACTTATTTGTCATATTTATTAACTTCAGGTTAAGGATACTCGGCATGTTTGTGAAAGAGTTTGTTAACAAACTTGTTAATGAACAAATTTACAAATAAATACATTTTTCTAACTTATAATAATTTAAATGGAAAATGCTTATTTAACATGAGAATATATCATAATTAGTTGTTAGAATAGTGTGGTAATGACATTTTGAAATTAGTAAGCATATTAATTGGAATTTTCATTTAAAGTGATAAATACACAAGGTGTCTACATTATTTTAATAATTTGTTTTGATAAATGTTTTTTGGTAGTTTAGCATTGTTCAATTTAAATTATTGACAAGAAAAGTTAAGTCATTAGAAGTTAAAAAAAATAATTTTTAATTAATCTAATTATAAGTATATTCATGGGTTTTAAATGAATTTATTCAAAAATGATAAATGAGTCTATTTTTGAATTTCATCAAGTTGAATTTATTTTTATTTAAAGTAGATTTATTTATTTTTAAAATTTTAAAAATATGTTCAAAGTTATTAAATAAAATAAATGACCTAAAAGATACTTAAAAAAAAAAAACAAAAATAAAAAAATGGGTCTAGAAGAGATGAGGTGGGGAAGCATTTACCTAATCTCATTTGGTGCTTGCATTCGATCGCCTTTAAAAGAAAGCCACTTTGCGAGAAGCGTAGAAGAAGCAATGATGGCTAGTTTGGTGAAATGGCATAAAATAAGGAACCAAGAAAGGCTTGTATTAAAGGAAATTTGGCAATGACAAGGTCCACGCAAAACTAATGAAGAGCAATAAAAAGATTATAGGGAAATGATCTCGATATCTCCCTGATGGTGCACTTATTACTCTAAGTTGGCTCTCGTGCATTTTCCCATGTCCAAAAAGGTTGCTTTTCGAATGTGTTCATTAGTTTAATAACTAGGTTGGATTAGGAATGATTGACTTTGGGAAGTTTTAGAGGTAAGGTAAATTAAAAAAAAAAAATTAATTAAGATAATTTGAACATAAATGAAGGCCAATGGTAATGATAACATTCAAAGCACTAATTACATGTATAATTTTGTATATACAGGGATTTCAAACTGAAAAATGTCCTTATCAATTAAATCTTACTTGTCAAAGTGATATAAGCATATAAGTATTATGATCATTTTGTCACTTCTTTTGAAACTAAAATTAATTATAAGATTGTTATAAGATTTTTTTTTGATAAATAGATATTTTAGTTAATAAATTTGAGATTGAATTGTATCAAAATATAAGTAATAAAGTTAATTTATGTAGACGTTTAGTCTTACTACAAGTTTACTCACAAAAAAAAAATGTCTTACTACAAAATTTTATGGAGAAATAAAAAGTCTTGAGGAAGAATTCAATCGAAGGTGTGATCTTAAAATTATCACTTTTTTCATGGTACTTGATTCCAAAAAGAATACTGATTATTATGATAATCTTCAAAAGAAAGGAATTACTCTAATGAGTAGTGAATATGTGCTGTTTGTGCAAGGATTAGGAGGAATTAATTGACCACATGTCTATTATGGGAGAAAAGAAGAACTATGAGACTTTCTGAAATCTACATTTGGATTTAGCGGGTCTTCCCAAAGGACTCAAAAGGCTTGTTTTGTTCTTAATGGGGAGTAAATTTGATAAAATAACATAGGAAGATTTGGAAGATGGTTATTTTATTTTATTTTATTTTTTGGGTTTAATGTGGCTCATTTAGAGAGAAAGGAACCGAGGAGTTTTTCAAGTTATGGAGATGGTTTTATACAAAATTAAGAGTATTTTTTGATCTCAATTTTTGGTTAAGTTAAAGGAGGGTATGGATCCCAATATAGAGCTTTTTTGTGAGTTTTGTTGACAGCCAATTTTGTGACTAGGTAGCTTTTCTACTCTTAGTCATTTCTTTCCTTTAATAATATTTTTTTTATTTATCAAAAAAATATAATAATATATTAGAAAAAGTTTTTATAATTACTAAATTAGTGGGGCAACTATTTTTTTTTAAATGGTAAAATTATTA
>JAVXUM010000001.1:14807006-14817030 GCA_035590655.1 Pouteria glomerata
CGAGTAACAAAATAAAATTTAATCCTAAATTAAAATAAAATCTCTAAAATTCCTATAAATAATAAATATCAAAAATAAATCCAAAAATAAAATTTTCTTTCAATAGTTTGATTCTATTCCACATTAGGACCAATACATGCTAATTAGAAAATTATCCAAACCTGGAGAGACGAGCACTTTCTGCTCAATACTCCGATGAAACAACGTGACTAAACTCTTATCTTCTTTTCGTTTTTCAATAAATGTGACTAACCATTGGAGATAATGTGAAAAGACTTGATATTGTTAAAGAATCATTTTCTTGAAAACATATAGCCCCTCAAAACATAATTATTCAATACATGAATAGTACACAACATGTATGACTCCATAGTCAATAATGTTATCAGAATTATCGTCTCACTAGAGGGTAAAACTGCAGGCATCTCCAACACGATAAAATTAAGAACCAATACTGACTTAGCCACTCGTGTTGGAAGCATATAAACGACACCCTATGTAATCTCCAAAAGTCTAAAGCTGTTTGGCTTAATTTTCAGGAATCATTTCTCAAAATATGTTCCTAGGAAAACTATGAAAATTAATTTTTTGATCAATAAAAACTATGAAAATTATTAAAAATTTCCCTTTGGGTATTTTAAAATCCCTCATAGGAAAACAAAGACCAGAGAACAGAAAACAGTATTTGTCTCCTTAAAATTCATTTTTCTGGAAAGAATTTCTAGAATGGGGTGACAAATTTACAGTCCAGCTTTCCATTTTTACAACACCAAAAACAGGAAACCATTCTAAGAAATTGCTCCAGTTGCAGCAATGTTTCATACTGTTACTGAAAAAAAGAGAGAATGTTTTAAGAAAGCATTTTCTGTATTCAAAAACAGAGAATACAAAGAGCATACATTACGCAATACAGTTCTAGATTAAAAAAATAAATAAATAAATAGAATGTGTTTACAAGCCATCTTTAACAATGAGATTTCCCAATATCATGACTGACATGAGAAGGAGAAAAAAAAAAGGGGAAAAAAAAAAACAGAAGAGTATTTATTCACAATTCTTATGGGTTTCATACTTCATTTACGAGAATTCAAAGAATGAAAATGTAAATGACCTGTGGTAAACAGGAGCATTTTCTGTATTCAAAAACAGAGAAAACAAAGAGCATACATTAACATTATGCAATACAGTTCTGATTTAAAAAATAAATAAATAAATAGAATGTGTTCACAAGCCATCTTTAACAATGAGATTTCCCAATATCATGACTGACATGAGAAGTAGAAAAAAAAAAAAAGGGAAAAAAAAAAAAAAGCAGAAGAGTATTTATTCACAATTCTTATGGGTTTCATACTTTATTTATGAGAATTCAAAGAATGAAAACCGAAAATGAAAATGTAAATGACCTGTGGTAAACAGGCCAATATTGTTGACCTATCATACACAGTAAGGCTTAGTTTGGGATTAAAAAAAAAAACTAATTTTTAAGTAGTTAGTTTTCTAGTTTTTTTGTTTAATTGGGAAAGGGGGAAAAAACTAACATTTCAATAGTTAGTTTTTTAGTTTTTTGGTTAATTTAACATATTTTCCCTTGATGGTTTAAAAGAAATTTAAAATGAAAGAGGGAAATTTTGGTCATTTTAGAAAAAGTCAAAAAGTTGATTAGCCTTGCCAAATGAAGACTAAGAGTAGGAAATTCAATGTGTCTCAGACAATGCAAGTGAGAATTCAAAAATCAAAAAAAAAAAAAAAAGATCCATATATGCCCGAACCATTACATTTTGTAGATAATTAAATTTGAAATTTAGAAAAAATGTATTTCTATGAACGCAGGTCATTGTATCTTAATCAAATTGGATTAAACTATTTATTTGTCCTTTTAATTAATGGAGGAAGAAATGGTAAACGAATCACATTCAATTAAGTTTCTTACTAAAAAAACACAGTTTCCTAAAACATAACAAGTACGGACATCGACATCACACGGATGCACCAACTAAGTGATTTTCAAAAAAAATGTAAGACATGTCATGGTAGGGAGTCGACAAAAATATATATTTTATGTCTTAGATATCAATATTTTATTTAAATACAATAAAAATAGATAATGCAATAGAACATTAAAATTAAAAATTATATATTTCATGACTTAAAAGTGAACAAAGAAGTCAAAAAAATAACTACTTCCAAAATGATAATAAACCATATTCTACGGCTTAAAAATCAACAAAGAAGTCACCTAATAATTAAACTTCATTAAAAACAATAGTTAACACATCTTCTTAACAAAACATTGTTCCATGAATTCAAAAATTAAAATATCATTATTTTTAATATAAAATAACAAACAATGGCTTTTTATTTGTATTTTATTAACCAATCTATACTTAAAACTTTCACATATTATTAGAAAAAGCCATTGTGTCCAAAACGAGCCAGTGACACGTCCAAGCCATGTGTGAAAAAAATAATGACAGCAGAAGGTGCGACTGACACAAGTTGAAGACGGCACCCTTGACAATAAATCCACACTTCCAAGTGAAGAACGCTCCGCCTCCAAAAAAAAATAGAAAATATATATACATACATGATATATCTAAAAAGTATGAGACAATCAAAAAATTCAAATAATGGATTGTTCTTTAGAGCATCTGGATGCCGCCACTTCCGTTCAACAAATGGTTCACTTCCATTCCCACGTAGAAATTGATTAGTTTGTACGATTACTTAACTCTTCTATTTCATAGTCCTCTGTTTTGATTCGATTCAAAACCATAACGGAGGCACCGCGGCCACCTGTCTCAAATATGAGAGTGTCAGGCAGGAAAACCTCATTGTGAAACCAGTCTTATGGGTATTGACCCTGGCATAGGTTGAGGTTATGTTATGAAAAAAGCCCACATCACATCCGACGATCAGATTTCCAACCTGTCCTACGGACAGGTCTAGATGTTCGTAGAGTCTACTATTCAC
This sequence comes from Pouteria glomerata, assembly GCA_035590655.1. Classification (NCBI taxonomy): domain Eukaryota; kingdom Viridiplantae; phylum Streptophyta; class Magnoliopsida; order Ericales; family Sapotaceae; genus Pouteria; species Pouteria glomerata. The sequence goes on from JAVXUM010000001.1 coordinate 14,809,977, forward strand.
CACCATGTTCACACTAGGATGCTGGTTTCAAACAAGTGAAAGTACTAAGGAGGGATTACATGTTTCTCAATACATATACAAGATGTAAGTACAAAGCACAAGTTATTTGTCTGATTTCTTCACACATTCATATTACAAGTGTTGATTGCAAAAAGATGTGTTAATCCATATATTCTGTTTACTATGTTTTTGAACCATGATGCAATATGATTATAACAATTTAACCATTGTTTCTGGTTTGGCACATACATCAAATATCTTTATCGTCAAGGGCCAGATGGAATAGCTTATCAGATTGAGGCCTCAAACCACATGCTTCAAGGAGTAAGAATATTGAGACACATAATATTGAGACACATGATCAGTCTTTAGTTCTTTCACTTGTTTGAAATTAGAATTATGTTATGAAGTGGTAATGAATCATAGACATGGTGCACAGCCACCCCTACATACAGATTGGGAATTTGATTGTCGGATGTGATGTGGCCTTCCTTCATAATGAGAATTACAAGAGGTAGGTGGTAGCAGTACTGCCGACACATTGGTCTTGAATCAACTCAAATGGTTGGGGCTACGAAACAGATGGGCTATGTAATCGCGACAGGGCTATCACATCCGACAATTGTTCAAATTCTTTGACTTTCACAGACTTTTTAGAATTTTTTTCCTATTCCTTTTTGGAGTTAGAGGGTTATAGGAACATACATTTTTTTAGTAAGAAAGCAAATTGATCGCAATTAGTTTTTCTTTTTTTTTCCTCGTCCTTCATTAATTAAAAGGATAAGTAAATAGTTTAATCCAATTTGACTAAACTACAATACACCAAGTCCATAAAACAATATTTTTTTCTAATTGTTCAAATTATCTACGAAGTGAATCGGTTTGGCCATTTATAGTCTATGAATGTTAAATCATCAATGCTTAACTGTTTCTCAAATAAATCCCAAATGAGAAAAATTATATATATATAAAAAAATCATATATGGATATGCATCTACGTAAATAAAAGTGAAGGTATAGAATTGCCAACCCAGAGTCATCAGGAACAATTCGAGAAATCTGCATCTTCCTCCTGGAACCCTTGTAAAGCTCTTCCAGACTACAAGCCAGCTTGTTCTCCACAGCAGCCGCCTTCCGAATCGTCCGATCTCCAGAAAGCTCATTAGAATTCTTGAACCCATTCTCTCCAAAACTTCGAATCTTACCCGAAAAATCAGATCCTCCAAAGAACTCCGCGAATATATCATCCGCATCGCGAGTGCTGAATCGGAACGACCCGTTACCATAGGCTCTACGAGAGCCGCCTCCGGCTGCGGAAGAGGGAGACGGTGGATGGAATTGGCCGGAATTAAGAGCCTCCTCACCGTAGAGATCATAGATCTGACGCTTTTCGGTGTCGCTGAGAACATCGTAGGCTTCAGAGATCTGCTTGAACTTGGCCTCAGCTTCTGCAGAGGAGTTTTTGTCCGGGTGCCACTTCATGGCCAGTCTCTTGTACGCCTTCTTCAGTTCGTCGTCGCTCGCATTCCGGTCGACCTTCAAGATTTTGTAGTAATCGACACCCATTTCCTCGCTCTCACTCTTTACCAGTGACTCTGCTGCCGCAGTCGTCTATATATATATATATATGTATCTATATGTGGAGGGCGTCAACAAGGATCAGGAATATTCTGCACTCTCGCGTTGTGTGTGTAAGCGAATCAATGGGCGGCTCAATCGGAGTCGGGACACAGCCCGGCGAGTCGGCCAGTACTGTCAAGGCAACCCCCCTTTATCAACTCGTGCCAAGCGAGAGCGCAAGCTAGCGGGGAGGTGGAAAGCAACGCTAAGATACGCGTCTGGTGAGATATTTTTAAGGGGAAATCATAAAGCCTCAACGGACGAGGTCAACAACAACCAATCATAATTAAACACGTCGTATACCAGTAGCACGTGGAATATCGTGGCTGGACGGTTACGAGTTATACGAGCAGGCAGAGTGAATGAGCGGTGGGAACCAGCTGGGAAGAGAGAACGTGCGGGGGAGTAGTGTCGATATAGAGAGAGAAAAAATTGTAGATAGAGAGGGTATCTTTGTGATTTTGAGGTGTCTGGGATATAATAAAATACTGAAAAACTCTTAAAAATTTTTAAATTCTTTACTATTTTTTACATATTCATACCTATTACAATTTAAAAAAAAATTACATAACTTAATTTCGATTAATAGAATAGTTGTAATTTTTTTTTTAATGTGACCACCGTCATATAAGTTGCCAAATAAGATCTATTGTCAATATTTTTAAAAAGATTTGAAAATCGTTCCGATGGATTTCAAAATCGTTCCGACGGATTTTTCTGCAAAAGTTAATATTTTTTACTATTCATCTCTAAAAAAACGTGGTTTGTCAACAAACACCTAAGGGTGCGTTTGGTTTGTAAAATTTCTCCAAAAAATTCAAAAAAACTCTATAAACTTTTAATCATTACTTACTTTTTATCTCACTACACGCATTACAAACTTATAATTTTTTTTATTTTTATTTTTTATCACTTCAAATACATCTTAAATATCACTTAAATCACATATTTCGTTATTTTTCGCCCCAAACACCACCTTGTAAAGTTAGTTTTAAATTTTTGACGAATCACCCAAAGAATCTGTTTTGGCGTCTCCGGGGTTGCGAGTCGGCAGCTACTACGCAAAGCATGTCAGGGCGCCGTTGGTGGCAAACTTTTTTTTTAATCATTAGCATGACCATAACACCCCAACTTGCCTTTCTCGGCCTTTCAGCTCGTGTGAATTTTTTTTTTTCTTACGGTTGCGGTTGGCACAACACAAAAAAAAAAAAATAAATAAACAAAATAAAAGCCTTTTTTTTCTAACATATTTTAAATTTTTTATATTTTATAAAATTTTTATAAATTTATATATATTTATATATTTTAAGAAATTTTTACAAACTTTAATAAATTATGTTCAAATTTTAATAATATTTCACAAATTTCAATAACCCTTTTTATAAATTTTAAAAATTTTTTAATGACTTTCAATAAATTTTGATATAAAATCGTTTCGACGGACTTAAAAAATTATTTAAACGATTCTGAAAAAATTAAAAAAAAATTAAAAAATTTTACTATCATCTTTAAAAAATGTAATTTAATAGCTATGTATTAAATATTAAAAAAATATTTAAATTATATTTTCCGTTATTTTTTGACATTGTAAATGCACTTTAGGTAGGAGTTCATTTTTCTATTAAAAAATACCTTGTAACATAAAATAAATAAATACACTTTGTCCTAACTGCGAAGTGATCAAATCACAGTGAGGTACAAATTTTCGGGTAATGGTGATATCTTTATATTAATTTATATGCTCGATTGGCGCACACTGCATATACAAAATTGAATAAAAATCATAACGAAAGCAATACCCGAAGGACCCGTTTGAAAATATTTATGTTTAGTTATTTTTATTTTCAATTGTTGCTTTTTCTTAGAAACAAAATAAAAAAGACATTCGGTAATTTAATTTTGTTTACATTAATTAATTTTAAAATATTTAATTTTATTCATATTGTAAAATTAATTAAATTTTATAAAAAATATATTTCATAATAATTTAATCAATTAATTTATTAAATATATTTATATTAATTAATGTTATAAATTATTTATTTATAATAATAATTAATTTTAGAAAGTATATTAGTGAATAAAATAATTATTATCAATTATTTATTTATTAAAATTAATTTAATTTAACAAGATATTTTAGTAAAATAAATAATTTTAAGAGATAATTACTACGTATTAAATTTTTAATTTCATATTAATATTTAATTATTATTTTTAAAAATAATTTTAGTTTGATAAAATAAATCATTTTAATTATAATTTATTGCTTTAATTTAAACAAAATAAATCATTATAAATATTATTTATTAATAAATTAACAAATATTTATAAAAGAAAAAGAATTGAGAGTAAAAATACGATTTTTCTGTTTAAGTTTTTACGTCTAAATTTTAATTTTTTTAATAACGAAAAAAAAAAGAACAGATTTACTAAATATATTTTTGTTACGAGTCTTCAAAAACTCATGAACATAAACCTAAAAAAATTTATAAATATAAAGATTACAAAATGGTGTTAGGCAATAAGTGTGCCGTTTATTTTGCCATATGTTTTCATAATCGGGACATATATCTTTTAAGTTGCAATAAATAAATCAGAAGTGTTTCAAAAACCTAGAATGCCCTTTTTTTTTTTTTTACATTGCATTATTTTATTAGCTGATATAAATACCAAGTCATTAAAAAAAAAGTGAATTACATTTTGTACCTTCGCTTTTTTTATTAAATTTTATTGAGGACACTTCAGGTTAAAATTTAATAATTAATCTCTTCCATGTATTATCAAATTTCAATATGTGTTTTCATAAATTTATTAGTAAAAAGTACCACACATTATCATAGAGCTTATAAGATACATTTTTTTGAACCCTGAAGGGTAAATCAACTGATAAGATTTTGGATTTGCTTTCCAGTGGTCACTAATTAGAATTTTCTCAGGGTCACTGAGAGTTTGCCCGATCATTAACTTCAGGATTTTCAAAGATTAGTCGAGGTGCACGCAAACTGGTTCGAATATCCTAAATTATTCAAAGAATAAAATACAAGATACATTTTTTTAGTGGCTATTAATAGAATGGTCAAATTAAAAGCTTAGTTGTTAAAACAAAATAAAATTCAGTATAGAAGGAAACTTCAAGCAGTGATTAAGCCCTTGCAAACAGATTTAAGGTTTCTTTTGTTTTAGAAACATATGTGAAGATTTTGGAAAAAAGAAAAAAGAAAAAGATTTTCGGCTCTAATTATTTGAGGATTCAGTTTAGATACTCCAAAGATGTGGGATAAGAACAATAAGCGTCAAAATAGAGGAAATAGAAGCAAGAGAGGGAAAAATCAGACCAAAAAAGAAAAAAATATGAAAAATCAGCTACACAAGTTATTCACTGTCATAAACAATTATAAGTCTTTCAATTCAATAAATCCCTAGCCTTTATACAGGCTACCCAAAATAGCAACAAAATAAAATTTAATCTTAAATTAAAATAAATTTTCTAAAAAGCCTATCAATAATTAATACCAAAAATAGATTCTAAAATAAAATTTTCTTTCAGAAAGTTTGATTCTAGTCCACATTAGGACCAATATAGGCTAATTAAAGAATTATCCAAATCTAGAGAGATGAGCGTTTTCTTCTCACTATTCCAAACTATTATCGGCGTGAAAAATGTGTTTTTACCGGTAATATTAAATTAAATCTCTATTTTTTTTTACTTGAAATTTTTTCTTAAAATTTGTTTTGATATATATATATTGATAAAGCATATTTACTCATATTTTAAGGATTTCTTTAAAAAACTATGAGTTAAAAAAATATGAGTAATAGTGTTTTCCCTAAAAATTATATTACCTTAATACTTAGTTTCAATATAAAATATTTTTTGAGAAAATACATTTACTCATATTTTAAAAATTTATTTTTTAAAATATAAATGAAATATATTTTCTCTCAAAATATTTTAAATTTGTTCTGTTTGTTTTAATATAAAATAATTTTACTCATGATTAAAAAATATTCTCTTAAAATATAAATAAATATATATTTTTTTAAATATTTTACATTAAAACAAATAGAAGCTAAAACAATCAAAATTTGAAACAAATGTATACTTAATAGAGAGAATGTAAAAGAAACGAAAGGACAATCATACGTACATGCACCTCTCTAAAACAAAAAAGAAAAGGAAAAAAAAAAGTTAATTTAAGAGGAAAATTACGTATGAATTGTGTTCTATAGGTCGTCTTAAAAGTTTTTCTATTTTTTTGAAAGGTAAATGGGAAAGAGAGTGGCCACTGGAACTGAACCTGGAATTATGAGCGAGCGAAAGAAGTACTCTATCACATGAGTTAAGGTACAGGCTCAATCGTCTTAAAAGCTTTGAATATACCATTTGGCTTAACTATTCTAAAAAGTTATTTAGCTAGGTAGAAACTTCTAATTGAGAGGAAAAAAAAATTAATTCTAAACGTGTGAAGCAACCAAACTAATTGAGAGAAAAAAAATTAATTCTAAACGTGTGAGGCAACCAAACTATACATTGCAAGCAGGCCAAATCTTTGGAATTTTGTTCTGCTTTACTGTTAAAATATAAAAAAATAGTCAAATATTGTTAAAAAAAAAATATTTTAATGAAAACGTAAACTGAAAATGATGGCTTTGGTTGCACAACAACTGCAAAGTCAGGCTGTAATTTCAACCTAACTTGCTCAAATCACGAAATGAGATTGGGTTTTTAGATTTCTAAGCAAACAACTTTATGGTTTCTTCCAAGGCATGTAGTTCGTCTTTTTTTTAAAAAGAAAAAGCAAACTTTTCCTTCCTTCGCCAAACGCCAACCCAAAAGTTGGAGACAAGCCGAAGGCTTAACCAGTGGATATACATAATACGAATTATGCAGCATTAGAATAAATAGTTTAGATGGGTAGGGCCAAGAAACCAAACCAAATTTACGTGGTGGAAATAATGCATGATGGAATCAATAATAAATAAATTTAATAAATTATACTTTATACTTTTATATTTGACACCAAAATCTTATCTTGATGTCTAATAATAATTAACTTCTTTTAATTTTTTCATTTGACTTTTTGTTAACAATTATTAAGAAAACTAGAAAATACCCGTGCCTAAAGGCACGAAAACATAATTTAATTTTTGTTTGGAGTTCTGAACATTGTTAAAAAAAATTGAAAATTTTAAAAAATTATTCATTTTTTATCTCGCTGTACGAATTAGGTACTCATAATTTTTATTAAATTTTATCATTTTTTGTCACTCCAAATGCTCCTTTAACAAACAAAAAAATTTAAATGTAAATTTATAAGACAAATTTGCACAAAAAATTATAAAAATGACTTACGAAGGTAAAAATTACTAATAAAAAAATTAACAGTAATAAAACTATGACCCAAATGCATTTTGACTAAAATCAAGTTAT
>JAVXUM010000001.1:14875242-14885329 GCA_035590655.1 Pouteria glomerata
ACTTTAAAGAGACAATAAAAAGAGAAAGTTGAGAAGGAGTGATTGCATGTTGGAGAAAGAAAGGCCGGACTTTTGATTTCGTTGCATCGTTTGCTTTTTCCAGGTTTATACCCCACTACTGCGCTGCTTGCTGCTTGCATTGTATCTTTTCTTTTGTCATCGTTTATATACCCGGCCGTGTCGGACATGGCCAATATCTTCTTCGTTAGAAAATAGGGATCAGAAGGAAGGATGGAGGGAGAAGAGGTCCAAATCTCATCAATGTATTGGACAATGATTTGAGACTCACATATGGGCTTTTCACCGTGGATTAGAACTGGGACTTTCTTGTGAACGGGATTGGATTGAAGAAGAAGCTCGCTTTTGGCACCAAACGTCTGTTCAAGAAACTCGTAGTCGAGGGACTTCAGTTTGAGTGCATATTGAACTCGATTCACGTATGGGCTCACCCGAAAACCCAGGAGCTTTATCTCTGCCGCCATGGTCAAATTCTCGGCAAGAAAGGCTATATTTAGCTTTGAATTGAAGATTGAAGGGGACTACACAGTTAATTAACAAGAAGGCATACATATATGGTACTTATAATCGTAGAATTAGGGGTAGGTGAATCATGGACTGGTGGATATGCATGCATGTGTGTGGTTTGGAGATCGGAGCTCAAGGTAGTTGGCCAGGTTTTTTTTATGGGTTGGGATTATTAGAATATATTATTATTATTATTATTATTTTAACCGGAACATACCAATGGGCGGATCTACGTAGGGTAAGGAGGAGGGTCTAAAAGTAAAATTTTTGTAAAAAATAATATAATTTTTTTTAATATTTTTATACTTTTGTCTCCTTAAAATATATCTCTTAAAACAGATTGTTCCTATACCTCAAACAATTTACAACAATTTACAAGTTTTACCCCTACTGAAAATAAAATTTCTGTAAAAAATAGTATAATTTTTGAAATATTTTAATAATTTTGTCCCCATAAAATATATTTTTCAAAATAGATTGCCCATATACATTAAATAATTTATAGGTTTTACCCCTATTTTTGAATCAAATATATTGTCTTTATTTGTTGAATTGACCTCACTGTAACAAAATCTTAGATCCGCCACTGACCTTATCAGTTTATTACAATCCTTAATGGTTCATGTAATCGATGGGTAAATCGTAAAACGTGCACTACCCCTTTCATACATTCGGGTTCGTAAAAGACTCGAAACCTAGTGAGTACTGTAGGGAGTAAACCCACGTGCCACTTGAATTGGGTTTCGAGAATTTATTAGAATATATTATATTATTATATAAAACACTTATTAATATTAAAAATTTTCTATATCTTAAATTATTTTAATCTGCATTTATTGTTATATATATATATATATTTTTTGTAATTCACAAAACATTAAAATATAATTCAGTCTTTTTATCTCTAATTATTATTTTTTTTATGGTAGTTGGCCAGGTTTTTTTTTATGAGTTGGAGTTATTAGAATATATTATATTATTATATAAAACACTTAATAATATTAAAAATTTACTATATCTTAGATTATTTTAATTTATATATATTGTTATATTTTTTTAATTCACAAAATATCAATATATAATTTACTCTTTTTATCTCTCATTATTATTTTTCTTTTCTAACAGAGGCATGCTAGATGTATCCTTGTTCTCTATGACAAAAATTACAACGATGCGTACCGCACCAAACGTACTCTCAACCCATTTTTTTAACCAACAAGTTAATCACACTTGTGAGCATACGTGATGCATGTGTGGAGATCGATATCAATTTTACTCATTCCCTTATGTGTAGCGCTAGTAATTATATATATGTGCACATTTATTAAAATGTTAATAAGGCCAATGCATTGGTCCAATAATAAAATACTAATAATAACCAATATCTATGATACTTTGAATAAAATTAATATTAAGTTTTTTTTTATGTAGGTAAAACTTTGGATAAAAAGTTTAAATAAAAAAATTATGATAATTTATAAGTTTTAATTTTTTTTTTCATAAACTTTAATCTCTCGTAATTACTAAATATGTTTTGGTTTCTCTCTATCTAATTAATTTTTAATAAGCACCATAAAAGAAAATACAAATTTGATACCTTAATTTGGAATGTTCAATTTCCTAAAAATCATAATTGAGCGAAATTTAAGTTGACGGTTTTGATTTGCGTATAATATATACTCTTGAAGTATGATAAAATTTAAAATATTCAATCCGTTTTACGAGATAGAATTTAAAATTTAAAATTTAAAATATTTATTTCTTGTGCATTTAATTTAATTTTAATGTCACTCTTCTGTTGAAATTCGAAACATTGAATGACAATGCAAGTCTTATGAAATTGGACTGATTGAAATTGAAACGAATTTAGACAAAGAAGTGGCATTAGAACTAAATCAAATGTATAACCGAGAAATAGAAGAGAAAGTGACACAATTGGAATAACAAGTTCTAAGGTGAAATTGATTGTAAAGCACAAAAGATTTTAATTTATTGTACTTTTTTTTTTTTTTTTTAATTTGCTATCACTCAACAAAGATGGCTTGAGGAAAAATAAAAACAAAAAACGATTATTTCATGAAAAAAAAAGGGGGCTTATTCATACTTATTGTGCTAGGTTGATCATTTCCTAGCCAAATGGCAGTGATCTCTTTTTATTTAGCTAGCTTGGAGGAGGGTCTCTAGGACCAGCCAACATAACTTCGCGAGCAAACGCAACGAGCTTGTCAGGTTTAGGCATAACATCTTTCACAGCATTGTCACAACAAAACCTCTCTGCCCATTTGAACAAACAAGGAGTGGTAGTTTCATCCAACAGTTTCAAGTCTCTCATCTTCTCAAACGTCCTCAGCCAACTCAGCAAGCAACCTAGAGCTATGTCCACGAACCCTATATGATCTCCCCCAAAGAAGGCCTTCCCTTTGCTGCACTCCACAAAGGCACCTTCCAAGAGAGTGAAACTTTGACCCACGTTCTCCATTGCTGCTTTCAGTGTCTCGTCCGTCTCTGCTCTCATCGTTGCCTCCCGCATAGCTGGAATCAACTGCTTGCCATGCATAAAAGTAATGCTATGTAGTCAGAGCAAATGACTAGAATGACGTGAAATTCTAATCCATATATAATTTAATTATGATTCTAACCCATCTTCACATTATTTTACCTATATTTTCAAGTTAATTTTTATGGTATAACAGTGTTTTAAGAAAGTTAAAATCAAAATCACATGACAATGCATCTATATAAAAAGAAAAATACTATAAATTTTTTCAAGAATGAAGTGGTAATAATATTTATTATTATTATTATTATTATTATTTTGCATATGCAAAGAAATTACCAAATAAATGGCCTTTTAGACCTACACATTAATAAAATATTAAATGTGCCAAGTCATTTTGATAAAATAAAATTGATAAAATTTTCTAATTGTTTAACGTTATTCATAATAAAAGAGAGTAATAATATACTATCAAAAAAATTATCATAAAATTAGCAAGCAATATTATTTGAAAGAGTTTTAGACCTCCCATTGTAGAAAACTAGACCTTTTAAGATATTAATATAACTAGTGTTTATCTGTGCTAAAGGTATAGGAACGAATCGCGACCGTTGGTGACAGGTCATATATGTCAAATCAATAAGCAGATTTGTTATATTGATTACAAAAATTGTCACTACCACAATATTTTGAATTCAAAATTATAATATAATTAATCTTTTGATAGTGTACCATTTTTTAATAAAATGGGGCATGAAAATGGGATGGTAGTGGTGGGAATTACTAATTGGTGGGCCGGAGTTATAAATCTGTAATCTATATAATCTTCTTGTTACTGTTTAGATTTTTGTATACGAGAGTTATATTTTTTTCTATCAGAGATAATAATAATTAAAAAAAGAAAAAAAAAAAAAAAAGCTGAATAGTTGTACCTTATCATCAATGTAGGCAGCCCAAAAGCAGGCAAGGGCACGGTCATGGGGGTCAGAGGGAAGGATGGAGGGAGCATTAGTCCAGACTTCATCAATGTATCGGACGATGATCATGGACTCACAAATTGGCTGCTCACCATGGATTAGAACTGGGATTTTCTTGTAGACGGGGTTGGATTTAAGGAGCAGCTCACTTTTGACACCCGTAATTCCATCCTCCAGGATTTCGTAGTCCACAGACTTGATGTTGAGAGCAATTTGAACTCGCAACACAAACGGGCTTGTCCAGTAACCTAGGAGCTTGACCACCTTGCTGGTTGACATAATTGACCACAAGCCTTTCTAAGCAATGCCTTTCTATGTTTCTAACGAGGGATAAGGCGAGAACTTCAAATGGCTAACTTGCTATTTATGTGAGGTTTGTGGTTAATGGAAATAACATAAATAAGGACGCAACCGGGCGGGTATGGGATTGGGACTCTGTTTTTTTAATCAAGTAATTCGTTAGTTTAAAGAGATGTCAAAATTACTCATACTCGTTAAATATTCGTTTTAAATATTCGTTTTAACTGATTCGTTTGAAAAGAGTATAAAAACAATATTAACAGATATGAGAACGGGTATAAAAATTTGAAATGATTCCCAAACGAGAATGGATATCATAATCTCTACCTTGCTCCATACATATTTAAATATATAATTTTTATATTTTCATTTTAATATTTATTTAATATATGTATATATGACATCAAAAAGTATCCACTCCTTATTTTTTTTTAGTCTGTTGTGCGACTATGATCTCGTTTATTTTCTCTGAGTCAGCTCTTTGGTTTGGACGAAATTGATCTCTGTTTATGTGGGAAGATCTCGTTTAGAAGGCTCAAATTTAGGTTGCCCATCATTCTCTCACTCAAGTATATATATTTAACACAAGTGACATTTAGATATATATATATCACTTATTTTGATGATTTTTGTGTACATAGAAAAAGAAAAATGATAACTCCAGACTCGTGTGATCTTTGATCAGATTAGAAAAATTAGTTTTTCTTTTTCTTTTATGCTGCTGCAGCTCTCATCTATTAGGTTCTAATTTTTTTTCTTCTTCAACATGAATAGAATTTGAGCTTTGATTTGATATTTTAATATTTTAGTCTCTTATATTTTTTGGTACTTGTTCTTTATTAATTTATTTTTTTATCATTTAAAAATTATATTTAACTGGCAAATTGATAAATGAGGATGGGGACTCCCCTATATAGTGGAAAGGTATGAAGAAGATTTTTATCCCCAAAATTGAGATGAGGGCTGAGATGGAGGTGGAACAAGTAACAGATTTATTAAACGGAAACGGAAACAAGAACGGATAATGTGATCTCTCCTTATACCTATTTAAACGAAATCTAAAAATATAAAATGAAAAAAATTTAAATATAATTCTTTGACTAGCGTTTGGTGGGTCAATTTTTAGTCAAAAAATACCAAAAGTTATCACTGTTATAGAAATTTGATATTTGGTAAACTACCAATTTTTACCACTTTTTTGCTCTACTACAGTAATTTAATATGATAGCGGGTCTTACTTTTTTATGCTTTTTTTCTCTGCTACAGTAAAAAAAACCTTACCAAACACTCAAAAGTTATCACTTTTCTGCTCTGCTACAGTAACAATTTCACTAAACACCTAAAAAGTTACTCAAAGTTATCAAAAATTACAATTTTTTTTACCAAACACAAAGAAAAATTATCATTAATAATTTTTAACAAAAAATATTAAAATTTAATAAAAATTTTATCTTCCAAACACCCTATAGGACTTATATTTACTTGATCAAAATTTAGGATGAACCCAATGAGAGGAATCACGTATCAAAATGTATAAAATACATTGAATAAATTATGTAAAATAATATACAATTTAATGTTAAAATTATTCGGTTAGTTTTGTTGATTCGGTCAAAAAAAAAAATTACACTTACCAAATTAATCGAATCAAATATTTTGAAAATTTTAATCCGAACGGATCCAATTAACGGAAAGACTTAAAGCTATTTTAACGGGCTTTGCTCGGGTGAGTTCAATTTTTTAGATGATTACCATGCATTTCTACTTACCCCTAGAAAAAGCGTAGGAAGGGACAAAGTAACCTTTCATGGATTTCTCAGTCACTCTACTGGGTTGATGACAAACGAAAGGCCTGCTGGCCGTTGTTAGGGTTGATAAATAAACAACACAATTTGTTTAGCTTCTGGACTTCGTTGAATTTTAGAATGACAACACTCAATGGAATGAGCAAAAGAATCTTAGAAAGAGTTAAAAATTGTCTTATATACTAATCCTCGAAATTAGAGTACAATTTGGATGAATTTAGATTAATTAGTACAACAAATCCCAACTTTGATTGTGCGCTAGTTCATCGGTGGCAACCGAGAAGGACGAAGACATCAAACTTGTCACCGCACCAATGTTATTTGTGGCTAGAACTGCCGGAGGATTCATTATTGCATTAATTGTTTATAAAAAAAAAAAAAAAAAGACTACGTTGCATATTGAGGTTCTGTATAAAAACCACCAATTATTAGCTGTTTAATTTTTTTTAAATGGTTAAAGTTATCTTTTTATATTTTAAATTTTTTGAGTCATCAAATGCAAATATATCAAATTAATTACTAAAAAATTAAATTTTTTTCTTCCATTGATTTTTTTTTTCAAACACGAAAAAAAAAAAAATTATTACAAAATGGTTAATTTTTTTACTTCCTAAACTCAACTTGAACTTGACGTGTTTTAATAGTTAAGTTTCCCCTAGAATTAAAAACTATTTAAATTGTAAACAATAATAGCCAAATTATTTAAATTGAAAAAGTTATAATTTAAAAAAAAAAAAAACATAATCAATAAAATTTAGTCTCAGTTTTAAATAAGTAAAAATAATTGCACCGATTGATACCTTATGATGTGTTTGTTTTGGCGGTAATGAGAGTAAAGGTTATGGAGGTAAATTTTACCCACCATTATATATGTTTGAATGAAAAGATAACAATTATTTTGGAGTAATCATTACCTCTATATGGGGATAAATTTTTGAGAAGTGAGTAATAGAGGGTAACAAAAAAATTTTATTACCTTTTCTCATTACTCCGTAAAACATATTTTTGCACATTTTTATAATTAACTTTTATCCTTTTAAACTAAAAGCATCACTGCACATGGACGGCAACATTTGTGTCACGCAAGACGATGCTAATAGTAAAAGGAGAGCTCACATGCAAAAAGGAAAAGAAAAAGACAAAACGGCTGGAGAAAAAGGATTCCTTAAGACTGTTGATCCGTGACTGCTACTGTGGATCATGTGGAGAGAATCCAATGCTGCTGACTAGAGGGATTCACCATCTGAAGTAACCATGGTTGGAACTGTTTCGGACAAGTCATGGAGCTGGTAACCAGGCTGAGTATGGTCTCGAATGTAAACTTCTATGAGTTCAGTGTTACAGAGTGAAATCCAGGGATAATCTGAAGCCATTTGGTTAGGATAGGCGATATAGTAGGATTCATCAGAGATTATCCGCGGTTGCTCAGGTGTATCATATTGTGGTAAGAAGAGACCACTGTAGGGATATACGTAGAGCTGGTGGTGAGCAGGGTAATATTCTGTATTACCAAGCCTAGGGAAATCAGAGAAGACATGAATAGTAATGGGTCGGCCTGTTTGGTACCAAGCAATCTGATGAAAGACTGTTGGGCCAAAGAAGGTAGGAAGAGGCCTCTGCTCCTACATTAAGACAGCTCCCAAACCAGTACCTGAAGCATCACATTCAAGGATAAATAAAAGACTGAAATGAGGTAAGGCTAATACAAGTGCCTTAGTCATAGCTGATTTCAGTAGTTCGAAGGCTTTGTCAGCTTCTTGGGTCCAAGAAAAAGCATTTTTCCGTAACATCGAAGTAAATGGGGCTGCAATTCTTCCATATCTTGCAATAAACTTTCGGTAGTAGCCAGTTAATCCCAAAAAACCTCTCAAGGCTTTTACAATAGCAGGTTTTGGCCATTCCTCCATTGCTTTAATTTTTTCAGGATCCACCTTTACCCCATTCTCATCAATGATATAACCCAAATATTTAACTTAGGTTTGTCCGAATTGGCACTTCTCCTTCTTAACTACAAGATGGTGAGCTCTCAAAAGGGAAAAAACAATCCTAACATGTCATCTATGGTCAGCCCAAGTTTTGCTATATATAAGAATATCGTCGAAGAAAACAAGAATGAATTTTCTCAAATAAAGCTTAAAAATTTCATTCATGGGAGACTGAAATGTTGAGAAAGCATTCGAAAGTCCGAAAGGCATTACTAGAAATTCGTAATGACCGTGATGAGTGCGGAAGGCCATTTTATGCACATCATCTGGATTTATCCGAATTTGGAAGTAACCTGATCTGAGATCCAGATTTGTGAAAAATTTTGCCCCCTGTAGTTCATCAAGTAATTCATCTATGACTGGAATTGGGAATTTATCTTTCACGGTCAACTGATTTAGGGCCTTATAATCCACGTAAAACCTCCAACTTCTATCATGTTTCCGAACAAGTAGCACCGGAAAGGAAAAAGGGCTACGGCTTGGTCGTGTTATTCCTTGTAACAACATTTCCTCTACCAGGCGTTCAATTTCTTGTTTCTGGAAGTAAGGGTATCTGTATGGGTGGACACAAACTGGGCCAGCCCCAGGTTAGAGAGGGATTCGGTGATTATGGGGGCATTGTGGTGGTAATCCAATGGGTGCTTCAAACAAATTTGCAAAATCAGTAAGTAGCAAACCTAATTCATTAGTAAGTGTTATCTCAGGGCACATGTCCACTGATAGTTCAGATTGAATTGCACGAAGCTGTAAAAAGATTCCCTGGCCTTGATTTTGTCATATTGTTTTTGAGATTATATGCCCTTCTAACGCTATAAGTTCTGAGGTAGTGAATCCCTACAGAAATATATTGCGTCCATTTTTATTGAATTGCATTAGCATCTTCCTAAAATCCTATAAAATAGGACCCAAATTGCATAACCATTGTGCTCCAAGGACAGCATCACAGCCCTCCAAAGAAATAAGGTGAAAATCCACCTCTATAAGTGTGCCTGGCAACATGAGTGGTACCTTTTTGCACTGTGCTGGGCTTGTCACTCGTTCACCATTAGCAACTACCACACTGAGTTTAGGGCCATCTTCTAGTTTCACTCCCATGCTTTTGGAGAATTTGTGATGAATGAAATTATGCGTGGATCCTGAATCAATTAGGACATTTAATTAGGCCTTACCGATCTGTGCAGAGACACGCATGGTTTGGGGGGATTGTGAACCGGACAAGGCATGTAAAGAATTGCTGGTATCTCCGTTGCTTAGCTTCCATGGTTTGCTTCGCAATTAAATTCCTCAAATTCCACCTTTTCTATTGCTTTAATGAGGAGCAGCTTCTTACACTTGTATCCAATTGTGTATTTCTCATCACAATTGTAACACAGTCCTTGTTCTCACCGTTTTTGAAGTTCTACAGCAGAAAGCCTGCGAATTGGCATGGGACGATCAAGAGTGGTGCCTTTTCTTGAAGTTGTCGTGCTCCATTGGACATTGGAGTTGCGATTTTAAGAAGAAAAAGTTGAGTTGGTTATACGTTTCACTTCTTGGGCTCTAGTTTCATAAATCTGAGCTAACCCAATTGCCGCCGTCAAATTTTGTAGATTCTGAACTCGTGCATCGGCTTGCAACCCACCTTTAAGCCCACTAATAAAACATTTAGCCTCCTGCTGATCTGTCAAAGTATTAGCTCGTGAGAGAAGCCTCTCAAATTGAGTGTGATAGTCAGCAGTAGAACCTGTTTGTTTCAGCTTGCACAAGTCACCAAAGAAATCTGAATATTCAGTTACCGCAAAACGTTTTAGCAATCCAGCTTTCATTCCCTCCCAAGAGACTAAAAGCCATTGGTTTTTGCAGCGTTGGTACCATAATTGAGCATCTTTTTCCAAATGATAAGCTACCAACCTTACTTAATCTCATGGAGCAGTCCCTTGAAATTCAAAAAATTTCTCCGCTCGGCATATCCATAAGGTAGGATCTTCCGTACCATTGTAGCGGGGAAAATCAAGTTTG
>JAVXUM010000001.1:14919235-14941528 GCA_035590655.1 Pouteria glomerata
TAGATAGATTTTCTTGGCGTCGTCAAATCCATATAGCCGACCCCACCTAGTGGGAAAAGGCTTAGTTTGGTTTGGTTGGTTGGATTTTAATTTGTAGTGAATTGAAAAGTATTGAAGGTTCTTAACATACCCAAATGGGTTGTCACTGGTTGTATTTACACACTAACTATACAGAAGCAATAAATTCAAATCAAAGAACCTAGCCTAGTTATATTGTCCTAAGTACATGAATACACATACTCCTAAGTAAATGAATATATATTTATTACCACTCCCCCTCAAGTTGGAGCATATGTGTCATATGTTCCAAACTTGTTACAAATAAACCTTACTTTAGGTCCCCCAAGAGCTTTGGTAAACAAATTTGCAAGTTGATCTTCAGATTTCACATGGTTAGTTTTGATCATATTCTGTAGAATCTTTCTTTTGTCCAAATGGCAATTGACCTCATTATGTTTAGTTCCCTCAAGGATTACTAAATTAGAAGCAATGTGAATTGCAACTTGATTATCACATAGTAATTCTATGGGCTGTGAATGATGAACTCCCAATTTCTTAACATGTGTTGAATCCAAATCAACTCACAAGATATGTGTGCTTGTCTCTCTATTCTAACAGCATCCCAATGACTACTACGAGGTGATTCTAAGAACTAAATGAATACACTTGTAGCAAAAGTTATATTGGGTTTGGTGACTGTCAAATAGTTTAGTTTCCCAACTAACTTTCGATATTGGCTAGGATTATGTAACAACTTTCTCTAATCAACAATCAACTTGGTATTTAAATCTATTGGAGGGCCCACAGGTTTAGAATCTAACATTCATGTCTCTATCAACAAATCAAGGACACACTTTCTTTGAGAGAGAGAAATGTCCATACGTGATCGGGCAACCTTAATTCCCAAGAATTATTTTAATGGTCCCAAATCTTTAGTGCTAAACTTACTTTGAAGGAATAGTTTCAGATTAGTAATATCCTGTGAATTATCTCCTGTGATAATGATGTTATCCACCTAAATGAGAAGCCAAATTTTTCCTTTAAAAGTATGATGATAAAACATTGAATGATTAACTCCATAACGAACTAAGCTAAATTCAGTGACAACATTACTAGATCGGTCAAACCATGACTGAGGAGATTGTTTCAGACATTATAATGATTTCTTCAATTTACATATTAACCCAAACTTTTATTGAGCAGCAAACTCAGGAGGTCGCTCCATATATACTTTCTCAGCAAGATCACCATGCAAAAATGTATTTTTTACATCCAGTTGGTGTAATGGCCAATGATAGACTACAACCAAAGAGATAACAAGACAAATAAAGGTAATCTTTGCAACAGAAGAAAAAAGTTTCAGATAAGTCCAAACCATAGACTTGGGTATACCCTTTTGTGACCATACATGACTTTAACCTGTCCACGTAATCGTAAGGATAAACCTTAACAGTATATCTCCAGCGACAACCGACCACAAACTTACCAAACAGAACAATAACAAGATCCCAAGTATCATTAGCCCAAAGAGCAGACATCTCATCGTCTATGGTAGAATACCACCCAAGGTGAGAAAGTGCTTACAAAAACAGTATTAGGAATAGAAATAGGAGATAAAGACGTAACAAATGATCGATAGAAAGGTGATAAAGCATCATAAGAGACAAAATGACAGATGGGATGAGAAGTGTAAGAATGTGTACCTTCCTAAGAGCAATAAGAATATCTAAATCATTTATAGGAACAAGCGGCATAGAAGAAGCGGGTTATGGATTGGTAGTAGAAGATGGAGTAGTTACTTCTTGACACAAAGCATATACTTGCAAATTAGGACGAAACAAACAACCAGATGGAGTTCAAGGAGTACGGTGACTAGTTGAGACTGTTTCAACAGTGATAATTGAAAAACGAAGACTTCTATCAAGGCTGAATTGAGACTGAGGCCGAGAAAAGAACGGGATGGACTCGATAAAGGTGATATTGGCACAAACAAAAAATCAGTTAAGAATAGGATTATAATAACAATAACCCTTCTGTAACCGGGAATACCCTAAGAAGATTCGTTTACGAGCTCAAGCATCAAGTTTATCAATTCTAGAAGCCAATTGATGAACAAAGGAGATACACCCAAAAATCCGAGGTAGAAGGGAAAACATGGGTTTGTTAGGGAAAACTCCTTTGAGAAATGAAGAGGACCTGCAATTAATTAAATAACATGCGATTAAAACAGCATCAATCCAGAAGGTTTTAAGGACATTCATTTGAAAAAGTAGACATCGGGCTATTTCAATAAGATGCAAATTCTTTCATTCAGTAGCCCCATTTTGTTGTGGTGTATTTGAACAAGAAGATTGGTGAAGCATACCACAAGAGGTCATAAAGTCAACAAAAGGTTTAGTAAAATATTCTTGGAAATTATCATTGTGAAGAATTCGCACATGTAAATTAAATTAAGTTTTTATTTCAGCACAAAAAGCTTGGAAAATAGAGAATAGCTCAGAACGATCATTCATTAACTAAATCCATGTAATTCTTGAAAAATCATCTACAAAGGTGGCAATACCGAAATCCCAATTTTAAAGTACCCCGATTAGAACCCCAGACATCAGAATGAACTAATGAAAACAGACTTGATAACCTTTTATTGATTCGGGAAGCAAAAGGCACACCATGATCCTTTCCTAATTGACGAGACTCACAATTTAAAGATTGTAAATGATTTAAACTAGGAGCCATACACTTTAGTCGATCCAAGGATAGATGACCAAGACTAAAATGAACCTTTATAGGGGAAGCTATTACAGGATAAGCTTGAGGCGTATCAAGATAACAACAAAATTGGGAAAGAAGGTTATTGAACAATAATGATGTTTCATAAGTTGACTAACGACAATAGATTGAAAGGAAAAGGAGGAACATAGAATACTAAGGTTAAAGAAAAAATAGTGGAAGGAGTTATTATACAAAAACCATTGACTGAGGTAGTTGACCTATTGGATAGAGTCATTGTTGCGAGGGAAGCAGATTATTAGATACCAGAAAACAATATAGATTTTTCACACATATGGTTGGACACACCAGAATTATAATCCAAGAGGGAGAAGAATTAGTGGAAACGCATGCAGTGGAATTACCTTGATGAGAAAGGGAAGTTATAGGAAGAGAGGCCTAATGAGCTGTCTGATATTGTAGAAGTCTTGAATACTCTTCTTTAGAAAGAGTTATAGTTTGTGGATGTTCGCCAATAGTAGAAGTGGTTGTAGGAGCATCAGATGAAACTGTATTTGCCATGTGAGGGGGGTCTTCTAATTAAATCCCAACATCTCCCATGAGTATGCCCAGGTTTTCCACAATTGGAGCAAAGAGGCCGAGATCCTTTGCCACGTCCCCCTCATCCACGTCCACCCCCACCATGACTACCATGATTATTTTGATTGTCAACATAAGATGGAGGTGTATGATTGACAAGAAAAGATTGAGAGGGATCTGACTAAATTGAAGAATCTTGAGATACAGCTCGCATAACTTTTGAGTAGGTTTTAGCAAACGAAGCGAGAGAGGCTCCACTAAGTATCTGAGCCTTCCCAGGTTCAAATTATGGATCAACGCCTGCGAGGAACTAAAGTATCATCATCTGCTCACATTGCTTTTCCATTTCACGAATATCCGTTGTCAACGGTTATATCGAGTTCAACTCCTCATAAACTTGCTTCAAGGAAGCAAAATAGTTTGTAACAGACTTATCAGATTATTGTAACTGAAAGAACACACAAGATAAATCGTACATACGAGTTAAGTCACTAGTGAATAGTAGACGGACATAGTCCCAAATCTCTTTACAATTATCTAAGTGAGTACAAATATCAGCAACCTGAGGTTCCATGGAATTCCATAAAAGACTAACAATGTGTGCATCCTCCTGAATCCATGTATCATACTCTTTTTTAGTTAGGGCAAGAGCTGACACGAGAAGATGCATTTGTTTACATTAACCTATCAAAGCAATCTTGACGACCTTAGACCACTGACTGAAATTAATCCCGTTCAATTTTCGTGTAGTCAACTAAAAAGAAAGGGTTTTGGACTCCATTTGGATAGCAAAAGGACATAATTAACACTTTAACCTTAGAATTTTGTAGAAACCAGTGAAAGAAGAAACGAACAGAAACCAGTGTTCGTTAGTGGAGAGCACCTTATATTTGTAGAAATAGTCCTAAAACAACAAACGACCACACAAATGAACTCGCTGGAGGGGGACACGGCAATGGAAAAAGTAATAGCTAGGACTAGTGGCCCACGCATTCTCACTCGCCAACGAGAGCGAAGCGAGTGGGCTTCACGCGCTCATGATTGGATGGCGCGTGATGGCTCGTGATAGGTTTTCCGGTGAGTGGATTTCGCTAGAAAGGCTCGTTGGCAACAGAAGACTCCTTGGATACACTTAATATGATCAACAGATTACCAGAGGTGCTGGGCTATCCTTTGCTCACCAATGGCTGTTCTTCGTTTGCGGACTACTGTTCTTCTTTCCTATTGTTTAGAAATGCTCTGATAATATGTAGTGAATTGGAAAGTATTGAAGGTTCTTGACATACCCACATGGTTTGTCATTGATTGTATTTATACACTAACTACACAGATACAATAAATTCAAATCAAAGAACCTAGCCTAGTTACATTGTCCTATGTACAAAAATACACATACTCCTGAGTACATTGTCGCAAATTGAAAATGAGGAATTATATTGCAATCTGAATATTACAGTAGAATATATACAACCACCCTAGAATCCAAAAAGATAAACTACTAAATCAGTTCCCATGATTTATGGGCAGAATATATCCAAAAAGGTAAACTGCTAAATCAGATCCCATGATTTATGGGACACCTTAATAGAATAGGAACCTTAGCTGTACAAACCTAATTCTGAGGATACAATCTGTTACCAAAAGAATTTCCTAAAATAGCTAACTACACAGTTTTCCCACACTATTCATCTCAATTCACTAAGTCTCAGATGGTATCAGAGCAATCCAAGTCTTGTTCCTGGTCCTTGCTGTAAGGTTCCATCGTTTTTCTGTTTGTCAATTCAACAGAGGTCTCAGTCGGAGCTCTATAGCAACATAAGTCCATACCAGGTCGATTGTTCCGAAGTCTGATCACACCAGGGCAGTCGACGGAGAGAGACGATCGTCACCGGAAGTACATCGTCGCCGGAAAGTCCATCATGCGCCCCCACACGCCACCTGTCTCTCTGCGCGTGGCCTTCACGCCCTGTCGCTGAAGCCGCGCATAAAGCTCCGGCAGCCTTCTGCCCTTTTGGACAGCCTTCTCTCCTCCACAAGACGCCTCTACCAGTGTCCTCAGTTCAGTGTTTGGGCAACTTTCGTTTGCTTCCTCTCTTCATCAGTCATTGTTTGTCTAACCGATTGATTCTATCCAAGTCCAGCATACTACAATGGCTACTAAGACTTCTTTTGACCAGAAAATGATGGGTGGTTCTATCCCTATGACTCAATAGTTGACCACTAGAAAATTGAATGGGTCGAACTACATTCAGTGGTCTAAAGCTATTAAGATTACGTTAACGGGGTATGAAAAACAAAAGCATTTAACTAAGACTGAACCTCCTAAAATGGATCCTAAGTACGACATTTGGGTCCAAGAAGATGCTTATCTTGTCAGCCTATTGTGGAACTCTATGGAGGCTAATATAGCTGATATGTGTACCCATCTCGATACATGTAAAGACATATGGGAGTATGTTCGTCTTCTTTTTTCTAGTGATCTTACTCGGATGTATGATCCATCACTAGAATTTTTCCAACTCCAACAGCCTGGTAGGCTTGTTACGGAGTACTTTGCATGGAACTTAATACGTTGCAACCATTGTCCACAGATATCAGGGAAATGCAAAAACAAAGAGAGGAAATGGTGGTACTTCATTTTCTTGCCGGTTTCGGCCCTGAGTTCGAACCAGTAAAAGCTTAGATTCTCAGTGGAGCTACTCTTCCCTCATTTGCTGAAACCTACTCCAGGGTTATGAGGGTTGTCTCTAAGGACTCATCCAACGCTCCAGACTCTGCAAGATCTGCCCTAGTTAGTCAAACTTCCATTAACAACCAAGGATCTAAGTCTCTCTCAGAGTCTGATGAACGTAGTCATGGGGGTCGTGGTCGTGGAGGTCGTGGTACTAGACCTAGATGCTAAAATTGTAATCATGTTGGACATACTAGGGAAAATTGTTGGAATCTTCAGGGAAAACCAGCCCACATGGTTCACGTAGCCTCATCTGATGCTTCTACTTCGTTGAACAAACTTATCATGGGAGAAACATCAACTGTGACACTTTCAGGAGAAGAATATTCCAGATTTCTCCAGTATCAAACAGCTCAACAGGAATCTCTTCCTGTAACTTCTTTAGCCCATCAAAGTAAGTTTACTACCTGTATGTCCACCTCTTCACAAACATCCTGGATTATAGATTCTGGTACTTCAGATCACATGTCTGGAATCTCTTCATTGTTTTCTGATATTCAGCACCCTCCTATTTCTAATATCACTATAGCTAATGGTTCATCTAATCCCATGAAAGGTGTTGGTAAAGTTTGTCCATCTCCAAATTTGCCCTTACCTTCAGCTTTATATGTTCCATCCTTGTCTTTCAATCTTCTTTCTATAAGTAAACTTACTAAGCAACTGAATTGCTCAATGACCTTTTTTCCTGATTTTGTGATCATTCAGGATTTGAAGACAAGGAGGAAGATTGGAGAAGGGCATGAAGCACAGAGGCTCTATTATTTGAGTGGCACGTGTTCCTCATCATCAGCTTGTTCTGCATCAGCTTCTCCTCTCGAAATTCATAGTCGTCTTGATCATCCGTCTTTTGATAAGTTGAAAATAATAATTCCCAGTTTGAGTCAACTACAGTCTTTGGAGTGTGAGTCTTGTCAGTTGGGAAAGCACCACCGTGCTTCTTTCAGTCCTAGAGTCAATAATAGGTCTCTAAGTCCTTTTCATTTGGTCCATTCTGATGTTTGGGGACCAAGTTGTGTTATTTCAAAGTTGGGATTTCAGTATTTTGTTACCTTTATTGATGATTTCTCCAGAGTTACATGGGTTTATTTAATTAAAGATCGTTCTGAGTTATTGTCTATCTTTCAATCTTTTTGTGTTAAAATTAGAACCCAATTTGATATGACCATTAAAGTGCTTCGCAGTGATAATGCCAAGGAATATTTTTCTAAACCATTCACTGATTTTTTGTCCTCTTTTGGCATGCTTCACCAATCTTCATGTCCTCGCACTCCACAAGAAAATGGAGTTGCTGAAAGGAAGAACTTACATCTTGTTGAAACATTCCGGTGTTTGATGTTTCATACGAAAGTTCCAAAGAGTTTATTTTGGGGGGGGGGATGCTATCCTTACTGCCTGTTACTTAATCAATAGGATGTTGTCGTCTATTCTCAAAAGTCGTTCTCCTTACTCTGTGCTGTTTCCACAGACATCACCTTTTACACTTCCTCCACGTGTCTTTAGGTGTGTTGTTTTTGTCCACTAGCTCGACAATAGCACCAACAAACTTGACCCTCATGCTCTTAAATGTATATTCTTGGGGTACTCGAGATTACAAAAAGGATATCGGTGTTATAGTCCGTCTCTACATTGATAATTTGTGTGTGCTAATGTAACATTCTTTGAAAATACCCCCTTCTTTTCTGGTGCTTCATCCTTGTCTGATTTAAATGAGATTCTTCCCCTGCCTATAATTTCTCCTTTCGTATTTCTCGTCCTGATTTGCAAGTTTATTCCCGACGACAGGCAACTCCAGAATATATCCCTGATGCTTCAGCAACTCCATCTTCTCCTCTGATGTCTTCAAATCCTGCTCCTAAGCCTGCAACCACAGATCTTGATCTTCCAATTGCCATTCGGAAAGGCACACGTACATGCACTTCACACCCGATTTCTAATTTTGTTTCCTATGCCACTTTATCATCTTCTTATCATGCCTTTGTCACCTCTTTGTCTACTGTCTCTATACCTAACTCTCCGTCTAAAACATTGTCTCACCCTGGATGGCAAGTGGCTATAGAAGAGGAAATGTCTGCTCTTCAGGCCAATGACACTTGGGATTTGGTTGTTCTTCCTCCTGGAAAATCCACCGTTGGTTGTCGATCGGTGTATAATGTTAAAGTCCATCCCAACGGTTCTGTAGACCGACTGAAAGCACGACTTGTTGCCAAAGGTTACACTCAGATATATGGACTCGATTTTTCAGAGACATTCCCTCCTGTTGCTAAGATAACCTCTGTTCGGCTTCTCATTTCTCTTGCTACTTCATTTCACTGGCTACTCCACCAGTTGGATGTTAAAAATGCCTTTTTGCATGGCGATCTTACTGAAGAGGTATACATGGAGCAACCTCCTGGATTTGTAGCTCAGGGGGAGTCATGTTTAGTCAGCAAACTAAAGAAAGCATTGTAAGGCCTAAAGCAATCTCCTCGGGCTTAGTTTGGACGGTTTAGTACTATGGTGATGGACTTTGGGTTGACACAATGTGGTGTTGATCAATCTGTCTTTTACCGTCATTCCTCTCATGGAAACATTTGGCTGTTAATTTATGTTGATGACATTGTAATCACTGGCGATGATGCGAGAAGTATACATGATCTGAAATTGTTTCTTTAAGCTAAGTTCAATACCAAAAACTTGGGCTCCTTTAAGTATTTTCTAGGGATTGAAATTGCAAGATCACAAAAAGGAATTGCCCTTTCCTAAAGAAAGTATGTACTCGATTTGCTGTCTGAGACTAGCATGTTGGGGGCCAAACCAATTGATACTCCAATGGATCCAAGTACAAAACTTCTGGCAGATAAAGGAGAATTGTTAAAGGATCCAGGGAGATATCGCAGGTTAGTTGGAAAACTTAATTATCTAACCGTGACACGACCAGATATCTCATTCGCCACAAGTGTCGTTAGTTAATTTCTTGATGCACCTCGTTCTAGTTACTGGGATGCGGTTGTTCGTATTCTGAGATATCTAAAAGGTGCACCAGGATGCGGACTGTTATATAAGGATAATGGTCATACTCTTGTCCAAGGTTATACCGATGCTAATTGGGCAGGTTCTCTGTTAAACAGACGATCCACTACAGGATATTGTATCTTTGTGGGTGGAAATCTAATTTCTTAGAAAAGTAAAAAGCAAACTGTTGTGGCCAGATCTAGTGCAGAATCAGAGTACCGAGTTATGGCACATACATCTTGTGAGTTGATTTGGATATGTCATATGTTAACTGAATTGGGAGTCTCCGGATTACAACCTATGGAACTACTTTGTGACAATCAAGCTGCTATTCACATAGCCTCTAATCCTGTGTTCCATGAGCGAACCAAGTATATTGAAGTTAATTGTCACTTTATCAGATAAAAGATCTTGCAAAATGTTATCAAAACGAGTCATGTCAGAACTGAAGATCAATTGGCTGATCTATTTACCAAAGCACTGGGGGGGCTAGAGTAATATATTTGTAACAAGCTTGAAACATATAATATATATGTTTCAGCTTGAGGGGGAGTGTTAATGAATGTAGTTAATGTACAATAATGTGTAGAATGAATGTAGACGAATAGAATGTGTAGAGTCTCCCTAGAATATGTATGGTCGAATTTTTGATTTGTATAAATTCAATAGACAAGCACCCAATTTGGTGTATGGTGTGCTATTCATCTCAATTCACTAAGTCTTACAAGATCCATCCATTTTTATTTATTATTATTTTTGTTCAGAGAGAGGGAGTACTAAATAATATACATAGTGACATGAGAAAAAGCAATCAAATTCTTGCAAATTATTAGCAACAACCTCCCCACCCTGCCCTTAGCCACCACTTGAAAACCAACTTCCGCAGTTCTCTCCGCCAAAGAAAATCTACAAACATATGTACTCTGAAAATAAATAAATAAACCTTACGTACAATCCTTGGATGTGAGCATTATATATTGTATCCAGGACTTTGGAATAATTCATGAATTATAAAAATATTCAACATGGATTGAGATTCGTTCATTTGAGAACAAGAAGAGGATAACTCAAGAGTTTTAGAAAAATTTCAGAGAATGCATTAAGTCTCTTTATACCAAGTTTGGTTGAAATTTTGATGCATCTCATGTTTGCCTGCTGCTGTGAAGTGTTACCATGTGTGAGGTTTTCAACATTCATTCCCCTTCCCAAAAAATAAAATAAAAATAGAAATAGAAATAAGATAAAAAATAAAAATAATTCACCTACACAAAATTGTTGACAATATTCAAAAGGACGTAAAGGAACTTTTTATACAAACCTTATTGAGAGTATACAAGTTGGCATAGCAATAATAAGCATAGTAAGAGTACGCAGGATTAAACTCATTTGTCCATTCTGCTGGCTTTGGCATGTGCTTAGTTGGGCGTCTTTCTGGTTTACTTTCATCATCTACGACGTCAAATCCCACAACCTGTATTGACATCAAGAAAACCACATTAACGCCTATGATGGACACACCCGCACATGAAAAAAAAAAAAGAAACAAACTCAAGCACGATATTTTATGGTGTAAGCAGTGATGGTGTATATAACATGTAATATGATGGCCACTGCAGATGTAACAATTATCCTACACATAGAACACCCTTTCCCAAATTGTCCAAAGTGAATATGGCATCCAAAGCAGCATCTTGCCTCTTTCCTCTAAATTGTCATCTAAAGTGAATATGGCATCCAAAGCCGCTGTCCAAATGAAGAAAGATACCTTCATGGGAACCCCTAGCTTCCATATGGCCTTCCAAAGAAACCCACCTCTAGGTGCCCTAGTCAAATGATGGAAGGATTACAAGAATTTCCGTTCATTCTCAATCCAACCCATATTGCTGACCCAGTTACCGAAGCTTACCACCCTAGACAGCACTTGAACAAACTCATCTACCTCATCCATTTCCCAATCTTGAATTCCTCAAATATACCTCAACTCCCCCACAACTCCTGCATAAGAAAACACTAGTCCTATACCAATGCATTTTTATCTGCCGCAACGTTAAATCTGAAAAAACACTTATCGAGGAATATCTCAATGCCATATGGCATATCAAAAAAGGATTCTTCTCCTCTGCTATATAACTTCTCCACTTGTGGTCAAGTCCCAAAAAAAAAAAAAAAAAAAAAAAAAAAATTCACTTCCAAGATCAAAACCTGATTATACTTGATCACAAAATGGAAAGAAAATGGGTATCAAACACTAATCTTGCATACAAACATTAGGAAAAGCAATTGTAATGCAAAAATATAAATCAGGTCAAACAACAAAGTTCTCGAGGACTGAAACACAACCATAAGAAATAGCAACAAAGAAAAACTAACCCACGAGAATCAATTAAAACATTGAAATGTTAAAGTCATTATCTTAAAGATGTTAAGGGAATGAATAACTTAGCACAGAGCATTGTAAGGTGATCCGACCTGCATCAGGAACAAATGTAGCTGAGGATGTGAACTCGGGTCAACTGTAACTTCAAAAAGTGGAATAAACACATTGTCTAAAATATTCTGAAAGGATGTAACGGTTCCCATGCCCTTGTACACATTGTATAGCCGTGGAAGCTGCATGCAATTCAAAAAAAATTCAACATACTGATAAAACAGAAATCAGAGAAAAAAAGAAAAATATTAAGAGAAAAAAGGCAAGGGTAACCTTCCAATGTGAAGCTCAAAGAGATCTCTTTTACACAAGCAAAGGTTCAAGGAACAACACAATCTTTACGACATAGAAGACACTAGATGAAGCAGGAAACAGAAAACACTGGATCATTGCACAGCTTCCTCCAATTGTTATGATAAGTTCACAAAAAGTGTTTCTGTCTTTCCTTTGGATAAGTTTAACGTCAAAATTCATTAAGATAAAATTTCTTAATATCTTCCAGCAAGATGAAAACTTTTAGGCTCAAAATAGTATGACTACAGTATCAACTTGTGCTTTAGTTCCTTCAGTTTATAAAGTGAAACAAGCTTTCTTGAAGGTAAAGCTCTTATTTATAAGTTTATGCTTTTTGTGAATAGATGTGGATCTGGAATTACATATTTTTAAATACTTGCAAAGATTAAATCACATTTAAACTTTAATTGATGACAGTCATTGCATCAGATGACTAAGTGTCCTGCAACAATTTAATTTATGATCCATTAGGTTCCGAGCATGATTAATGCTTTGTAGAATTGCATGCGTGAAATATACTAGGACCCCTAGCTGGGACCTGATTCTGGAAGATCAGCTTCTGGACTTGTGACATCTCTACCATCCCATCCCAAACAAAGTCACCTTTGTTACCACAGAGGCACAGACCAAGTCTAGTCCATTATCATAGAAAACAATCCTCAAAGGGAAAATGTTTAGAATGACAAGGCAACCAGAGACTTTCAGCCCAAGTGGCATCCGGACCAAGCTCTTGTGCTTGAGGTGCAGGGTAGAGGTCCCATCACAACTATATTTTTAAACGATAGTTAATATCACATATTGATGCTCTTAAAGATACAAGATTAACAATAATCTGAAATATAGAAAAGGAAAGTTAGACTAAAGCTCATATGAAGAAGAACAAGTACCAGGTATCAGTATATTGCATTGGTAGCTAGATGCAAGTGATACTGCAGCTATACAAACAAGTGCAAACAATGTAAGTTACCTGGATTAACCAAACAGCATTCTCACTGTATAGTTCATTGTTAACAATCCAACTTGCTAGTTGATCCCATTCACTTTGTTTCCTTCCATATATTGACACCCTGTACTCTGCCATCTGGAAATCAAAGCATCACAGACGTAAAAACTTCCCAAGAAATAATCACATTGTTTAAAAGAAATTTGTTAAACATATCCCACTAGAGTTATATAGCACGAAAATCACCATCATTGTTATCAGTGATTGTAGATGTTCAATATTACCAAGTTTTGTGGAAGTAGATATTGAACTAAGCCCAATCAGCATGATTATAGCATCGAGCTGGGTACACTTTAAAATGCATGTTGATCTTGTAAGTCGTGGGCAAATAACAACCATGATTTCGAATGGGATACTGCAAAAAGGTTAAGTGCCTGGACAGTTGCATAGCTTGGACTTGCGTGTTATTCAAGTATGATGTTTTGTCCCATAAAATGAGAACTACAAATTAGAATCAACTTCTGTATTATACAGTGTTACTGTTCTAGAATGAATTTTGAAATCCTCTACCAAGACTCCATGATTTTTTATTTCATTTCATTTTAATTTAATCTAAACTAATATTAAATTAAAAATGGTAATTCCATTTTAACATATTTAATTTGACAACCAAACAAGGGAATGGGAATGGTCATTCCATACCATTCCTAGCTTCATTCTATCTCTATTCCATTCCATTCTTGCAGATCAAACGAAGTCCAAAAAAGAAAACTATAATATGAGCAAAACAAAAAGTTCCAAATACTAATTGCAATAGATGGTTACACCTGGTATTTGCTTGCTTCAAGATCTGACAAAACCTGCTTTGTTATCTCTGCTAGGAAACGACCTGAAACATTAAGATAAACAATACGAATCAAGAAAGACACTTTTGTGTATAATTGAAGTACATAAAAATCCCTATTAACAAAGGGGACAAGAAACCCATTCTTCCTCTTATCTGTGAGCGCATTTCTGGTTTTTTATTATTTTTTATTATTATTATTTTATTTTTTTTTGGGGTGAGGGGGTTAAGTGTTTGCAAAGCACAAGAGTAAAAGGAAATAATTGAAAAATAGCAAAGTAGTAGGGTGACCAGGATACAGATAGCTGAATAACCAGACGAGTATGAAAACAAATAATCAAACCCTGATTCGAAGTTAAAAACTTTCTACACGAGCATCATCTCCTCAATAGAAGCAACCAATTGATTGAAAGAGAAATAAAAAATGAAAAAGGTGTTGAATATTTAGTAGTTGTCTTGAGAAACTACAAAGGAAAAAATTGGGTTGTTATCTTAAAAATCCTAAGATCGTATAAATTTCTGGCTCTTTTTGTCCCCAATCTTCAGCTCAACTTTCATACTTTCAGAGCTGAAGAACCTTGGCTTCTACAAAGCAATCAAGCTTAACTTTATATTAAAATGTGCCAAACTAGCACCACATTCATATAGAGTAAGGCATATGCAAATGACAAACAGATTACAATACGATAGTTGAAAGAAAATATAAAAAAAAAAAAAAAAAAAAAAAAAAAAGAGAGAGACAAGAAAAGGCTGGGAGACTAGCTAGGGATCAGCTTTGGACGAACCAAGAGCTAATTTGCTTTTATCATATAAAAGAGGATTTCCAGAAAATCATTAGAAATGTGGCAGGAACACAACACGGTTCTTTGGAAATATTTTCAAATCTTAGAAATCAACTTTAGTTCCTGACTTTTTTTCCAGATATATCAATTTAATTTCTGAAAATTTTCATGTCATTAGAAGAAATATATACTTTATATGCTTAAGATAATCTTTCATTAAATTTCTAAATCCATTTCTCTTAACTTATTCTGCACAAGGTTGTGCGTCTCTGTGTGTGTGTGTGTGTGTGTGTGTGTGTGTGTGTTTAAGATAATTACTCTCCACTAAGTTTTTGAGACCCAAATCTATTACTGATAATGAGAACCAAAATTCTTTTCATTTTGCCCCATACCTTGGATGAGATTGTCCTGCTTCAGAAAGATCTCTCTGAGTCTGCTCTGTCCACAAGGATTATATTTAAGATTGAATTTGTCAAACCGATGGAAGGTACTTTTATCAGCATGCACATCCAGCAGATCAACATTAAGATCATAACTGCAATACAATTGTTAACAATCAAAGAGAGTTTAACATATATTTACTCTCTGTAAGAGAGAGATTTTCCAATTCAAAAGCAAAAACAACTATCAATTGAATAATAATCACGCCAACCCTGTTAACTGCAGACTCTCAAAGACTTCCTTAAGTGTAAGATATATTCCATCACGAAATATGACAACCTGCACCACATAATACAATAGCATAACTAAGGAGCACTAACTTGAAGTAAATAATCACACAGTTCTCCGAATTAAAACCAAATCACGATTTGCTTTATCTTCATCTATCCAGAATGGAATGAAATTAAGCAAAAGGCAGAAAACTTCAGAAAGACAAAACAAAATAATAAAATTATACCTCATCCGGTTCTGATCTTAATTTTGATTTAATGAAGCGCAGAAGGTGCTTCTGGTTCATGCAAGCAGAATGATGTACATGTGTATCAACTTTTCTGATATTGTAGAAATCACGATGTGGTGCACTCTTCTGAGCTAAAAACTCCCGATCCGCATTTACTAACAGATGAAGGCGGAATTTCTGTATAGCGGTCAACTTAAAGTTACATAGACAGATCACAACAACAACAAAAATGGCTAGAAATCAGACGGGATGCCACCTCCTCAAGAAATCGTAACCGATGATGGCATGCAGAGCGAGCATTTCCAATGGACATAACTTTTAGGAGGTGATGCATATCAGTGAAAAATGACGTTGAACTTGCAACTGGAAACAGATCTGTGGTGTCTGAGAGAGATAATGAGATTGTGTGTGAGAGAGATTTTGTTTCAGGATACTGGGTAAACTAAATAACCATACACATCAATTAAGGTCTACATAAAAGAATAATTCAAGCTCATGCATCATGTGTTGCTTTGTAAACCTCACCATTTTTGCTTGCATAAACATGTACAACTCCATCTTCCATCCTGAAGTGGTGCTGCTTGCAAATTAAAGAAATACCATCAGACAAAAGGCACAAGAGATAAAAAGCATTGCTTCTCTTTTGTTTTGAAAAGAAATTCAGACCATTTTATGCAGGTTAGCAAGCATAGAGGAACTTACAGCAGTGGCTTCAACAGGAACAAAGCAAAATGGATCACTGTTTTTATCTGATATACAAGATTCTCCCACAGCTGTCTTCATCCATGGAGTAATGCTTTCCCTGTAGACATACCTCTTCCTCAAATCCAAACATTCACGAATCATCTTCCATACTTCCTCATCTTCCTTGTACATCGACTCTATTATCAGTTATTTGGAGAGGAAGAGGAAATCCGATCAAGTTAACACAATAGAAATTTCAGAAGCACAACCCATTTTGGTTTAAACAATTGAAAAACTAAACAAACAATTTTGTATTGCATTTCCCACAATACCAGATGGTATTAATCAATTGAGCAGATAACACAACATAACCACCAATATGCTGGCTAACCAATGATTTAAAAAGGAAACTCAAGATGAAAAAGACTTGAAAACTGAAAGCAATGAGAACAGACAGAACTTCTAGTAAAACTCCAGGACAAGTCAAGAATACCGTGCACAACTGTAGTAGTCAAAGGTAAAATAGTGTTGCCAAAAGTGGGATCATTCCCCACAACAAATATTGAGGATGTATCTGCCTTTCCATCACCTTGTTGATCTACATTTACTTTTGCTTCATTTGCAATTTCTCTAGATTTCTGATCTAAAACACAGCTCTCATTGTCGGTTTTACATGGAGATGTTGATAAAATTTGAACATTTGGATTATTATCCTGCAAAAATCAACAATGCTCCATTTTCAACTATTCAAATCACTAAAAAATGGCGTAAGAACAGTAACAGAATTATTTTTGCTATGAAAGAACAATATATACTATTATAAGAAGGCAGTTAGTAGTTTGGTGAAACTTTTTTGTTTTTCGCTTTTATTAATACCCTTTTAACTCTGCATTTAAAAGCAGTGTAAGTAAATTTCTGAAAACTACCTTCTTAACAAGTAATTTTACTCTCATGTTCCATAACCCCCAATGTTTTTGCTTTTATACTCTAATCAACGAAGTACACGAAAGCGTGTATATCCAAATATCTGCCTCTGGAAAGCCGACTATACGAAATAGCTTCAAAATTTCTCCTATTTTTCTCCCCAATACTACCCATGATAGACAAAAAGGAACTAATCTACAGTCTTTCTTCTCCTCTATACAATCTTTTCTCCCCACCGCATCTAAAAGGCTAGTTTCGCATCCAATGGGAATACCCACCGTATCCCAAAGCATTAAAGAATCAGTTTCCAAATTTCTCGTCCATGTACACTGCACAAACAAATGATCCACAGTATCCAGCTAGGGGAATTCAATACCACTCCACCCTAGGCTTTTGTAGAAGGATTTCACCTCAACTTGCCAGAATTAGATTCCACCCTTTGTATCCTATCCTTTCCGATCAAGCTTTGGGATTTGAGGAGGCATAAAAACAATATTGTGAGGCCTTCCGTCTCACAATCAAAAATATTTCTCCCAAGTTCCACATCCCAAACGATGACCCCATTCAAAATGTGGAAGAAGTTGACCACCACCCCAAGTTCCACATCCCAAATCATTGAATCATCAGCAAACAAAAGGTGTGTATCTCCATTTATCGAATTGCTAGCTTCACCAACCTTGAACCCTACCAGCCTTCCATCCTCTATGGCCTATTACACATTCTACTAAAAGTCTCCATAACCAAGAGAAACAATAGTGGTGAATGGGGATCCCTTTGCCTCAGTCCCCTAGAAGGTTCAAAGAAACCACAGGGAATGCCATTGATTAGAGCTGACAGCTTAATAATAGATATACACCACCAAATCGACTTTCTCCACCTGCTTGGAAAACCTATGTGCATCAACAGATACACTTAGAAAATCCCAAAAGACATGATTATAAGTCTTCCCAATGTTTAACTTGCAAATTAGACCCAGTCAGTTGTTGTTTAGTCTAGCATCCATAAGCTCATTTGCCATCAGAGACACATCAAGAATTTGGCGACCTTTAATAAAAGCATTTTGGGTGTTAGACACTGAGCCTCCTAGCATTCTTTTCAACAGAGTCATTAGAACCTTTGTAATTAGTTCACCAAGACCTCCCACTAATCGTTGTAGAGTCTCTAATAACAACAGCCCCCTTTCTTCTGGATTAACGCTATGAAGGCTTTTCGTAAACTTCAAGCTAGTATGGAATTCCTTAAATACCTCCATGATATCTGCCTTTGCAGTCCCCCAACAATGCAAATAGAAAGCCATCGAAAACCCATCTGGCTCTAGAGCCTTATCCCCATTTAGTTGCTTCAATGTTGCCAAAACCTATCTTCAGAAGATACTTCCTTCAACTGCTCTGCATCCTCTGCATTGATAGAGTAGAACGCCAGGCCATCTAATCTCGGTCTCCATTGTTCACTCTCCCGAAATTAGTTGTTGTAAACACATGCTATTCGTCGTCTAATAATCTCTACAACTTCCTCATACTCCCTACCATCATGATGATTTTAGATATCCCATTCCATCTTCTATTTGAATTT
This sequence comes from Pouteria glomerata, assembly GCA_035590655.1. Classification (NCBI taxonomy): domain Eukaryota; kingdom Viridiplantae; phylum Streptophyta; class Magnoliopsida; order Ericales; family Sapotaceae; genus Pouteria; species Pouteria glomerata. The sequence goes on from JAVXUM010000001.1 coordinate 14,937,639, forward strand.
GTCACTTTGAAAAAGAACTTGCTACTATCGTTGCCTTCTCTTAGCTAACAAAAAGCCCTAGATTTTTTTTGTGCCAGCTAATTTCTACCATCTTTGCAAGCTCGCCAAACTCTAACCTCCTTCACATTTTGAACTCGGCTTCCAGAAAAGAAATTTTACCCATCACTTCTCTGTAGTTTACTCTGTTGATTTCTTCCATCAAAGTTCTTTTCTTCATCTCCACCTGCCCAAATTCCTCTATATTCCAAGTTGTCAAATCCTTCTTTGGTCTCTTTAATTTTTGCACGAAGACAAAGCTTGCATTTCCTTGTTCCTAATAATTCTCCCACCAGTGTACCACACTTTCCTTGAAATTGCCCGGTAGCAACCATATGTTCTTAAAACTTGAATGGAGCGGGGCCTCATCATATTCCTCTGTACTCTAGAAGGATTGGAAAGTGATCAGATACAACACGGGGATGCCTACTCCAAGTCACCCCTGAGAAAGCGATCTTCCCAACGGCCCCAAATTAAAAAAGTTCAATTTTTGAGCCACTGTTGGAATCTGAACAAGTAAAGGCTCCTCCTCTTAGTGGCATATCTACTAACCCGAGCTCCTCCATTCGTTCATTGAACAGCCTCATAAATTTGGAGAGAATATCTCTTCCCCTCTTTTCCCTAGTGAACTGGTGATATTACAATCCACACCTACGCACCAAGTTAGATCCCATTTGAAGGCAACACTGATGAGTTCTTCTCGAACATCCCATTGTCTTTCATGACTGAATGCCTATAAACTCCTATAGAAAACCATTCTCACTATTTTTAAACCTTCCAAAGACCGCAAATACACCAATTTTGACTCAACGAGGTCAAATTTCTTATTGTCCAACATTACCAATACTCAACCTCAACCCCCTTTAGCCTTGCGAGCCATCCACCTCATCCATTCCTACCATCCGTTACTATACTACCTATAATCTAAATAAGGTAATAATCACACGCATTGTCTGTATCACTTCTAGTTATGGTAAAATAGATCACTCACTTCACTTGTTTAAAAATTGCACTAGTAACAACCAATAAAAAATTAAACAAATCATACTAATAAACTAATAAACTAATAGTTAGTTTCCTTAAATTTGGTTTCATAAGTGAAAAACTATATATTAATAGAAGGTGTCAAGGGACACCACCCAAGTACCAGAATAGCTAAGTAAAATATAGAGATGAAACACTAAACTTCCATAATTCATATGCTCTATGAAAGACAAAAAGACCGGGATTCTGGATCCCTACACATAAGGATGAGAAAAATTGGTCAAAACTAAATTTCTACACCGAACCCTTCATATTGGTTTCAACAGTTCAGTCTGAGTGGTTAATTTAGTTGGTTCAGCTTGGAGACTATATAAATTTTGGTGTCTAAAAGAATAAAATCGAACCAACCAAATTAACCGTATTATATAAAATTATATATTATATTTTATATATTATAAAAAAATTGACTCGACCAAATTCCAAACCGAAATATTTTGGAAACTGAATTGAATAGTTTTTTTTTTTTGGTAAGTACTGAATTGAATAATTTATCACTTCTATTCAACCAGTTCAGCACACACCAAAACCAAATCAGCCGATGCTTAACCACCTCCCCCCCAAAAAAAAAAAAGAAAAAAAACCATAAATAAAAAAATACAAAAATAAAGTCTCAATCTATACATAGATTCATCAATGTCCTAAAAAGACTTCAGTTCCTCCCATGGACCACCCAAAACCAAACAGATGTCAAAACAAGATAAAAACAAACTCCACAACTCTTCAACCCAAAGCAAGGACAAAGAAGATGATCAATTGATTCACCATTCATTTTCAGTTTCCTAACATTTAATGTAGTTTTTTTTTCAATAAAAAATTAATTCAGAAGACATCAAAAGTTTATGTCACCAACTTACATGCATGAATAAGCCTAACCAAACTCAATCAAAAGACCCTAACAAATAACATTGGCATGCAAAATGACATCACCATTTCTAGGTTTAAGTTTTATTATTCTCTTCCTAAAGGCTAGTTTCTACGTCACTGCATAAAACAATAACAAATCGAGTTTAATTAAAAGTACCTACAGTACAACATAATAAGAACTCAGAGATAAGTATATCACTTAACAAATAAGTAAACAACTACACACATCTGAATTTATACATTCAGCTGAAGAGTTGATGTTCTCATAGGTGAAGAGGATGTCTTCTCCAGTTGCAAGCTCTGTCCCTTCTTCGTCAGAATCTCCTGCATTTCCAAATGCATAGGCACCTGATGATCTAGGAGTCATTAGCCTACCACCAGATCCCACATGGATCTTAGAACCAGAATTATTAATAGACTGATCGTGTCCTGAACAAAAGAAAATGGAATAAAAGTACAAAGCACAACTTCAAGATGTCGCCAGAATTCCAAAAATGGGGAAAAACAAGGATTAAGGAGGAAAACAAAAAAACAAAAAACCACTTCACATGTTTTGATTCAACTCACCCATTCAATAATTCAAACAAACCCAAATATGTTCATTTCAGTGTTAAAGAAATATTGATTTGAATCATATGCATGCCATATAATAACACTTTCCCTTGAAGTGTTAACTTCAGCTGCCAAATTCCTCAGGAAAAAGGAAGCAGCTCCAATGTCCCTACCACTGGTTTCAAGTCCACATCGATTTACAAGCATAGAAGTATACATATGTCATGGTTTACATGTCAAAACTTTGCAGTTAAAACTCTTGAAACTTTTCTCTCTTCAGAATGACCAAAAAAAAAATGTAATCCTCAAACAAAGTTCTCAAAGTTGAGAAAGTGTTTATCATTACGCCCTGCAAGTGTGGTCCCATGCTAGTGCCACTTTCCCAACTACAGTAGCCAGGGGTGGAGCCAGAAAATTTTGTCTAGGTGAACACTAATTATAAAACACATAAATGATTAGTAAGATATCATGGGAGGTATAAAAGGAGCCTTTGGAGGCACAATTTTTAACAAAAAAAACTACCAACTTTTAATTGTTAAGTGTTTGACAAACCATCAATTTTTGCCAATTTTCTACTCAAGTAGAGTAACTTCTCAATTCAAAAGTTGCCAAAAATTGCCAAAAGTTGCTAAAAATTGTTAAAATTTGTCAAAAATTTTACCAAACATCCAAAAGTTGCAAAAAGTTGTTAAAAATTGCTACTTGCTTCACACCCTTCACCAAACACGCTAAAAATTGCAACTAACAACTTTTTGCCAAAAAAAATAACAAAATTTGTCAAAAATTGTACCTCCAAACAACCCCAAAGAAAAAGTTTGACTGTCGGAAAAGAGAAGGAGAAAGAAAAAAAATCTCAAAGTGGAGTTTGATATTTTTTAGTTGTACTGAATAGAGTAAGTACAATTGCATTAATGTTATTGAATTAAAATTTTTTCCTTTCTCTCGGATGGGCACAATTGAGTGCAGAAGGCATTATAAAAAAAATAGCATAATTTTTTTTTCTTAAGGTTGGCCACGTCCCCCCCCCCCCCAAAAAAAAAAGAGGGGGGGTTGTTGGGACTTGGCTCTGCCCATGACAGTACCAATATGCAGTCTCTTGCAATCACAACTCTCCACCCAGCACGGGTCTCGCAAGATGAACTGCCAATATTGGACAGTTGCAACATTTATGAGTTTGCATAGCATTCCTCTTCCAACTAATTTCCTAAGCCTGCTTTCCATTTTAATTGTGAATATTTCCCAAAATTGAAGGCAAATTGTAGTAGTGAAACCCTTTAATCTTAGCATTTGTTTGGAAGGAGTTGAATGGAGGGAAGGAAAGGGGAGTGGATAAAAGGAGTTGAAAAGATTAATCTTATTTGGGCAAGAAGGTTTTTTTTTTTTTTTTTTTTTTT
>JAVXUM010000001.1:14953320-14966111 GCA_035590655.1 Pouteria glomerata
GGAGAACGAAGCCTGCCTAATAAGTAGGGGGTGGAAACCTTCCCACTGAAGACGCGTTTTGGGGGGGCACTGGGGTAGCCCTCGCCAAAAACAAAACCGTGAGGGTTTGCCGGGGAGAGACCCGAGGGGTCAAAGCGGACAATATCTTCAGGCGGCAGTGGTCCCGGGCTGTTACAAAAATACAAAGAAAAATAAAATATAAATAAAATCTGATTAAAACACAGTTAATAAAAAATAAAAAGTTACATCGCTTTAAAAAAAAATTAAATTAGGACCCTTAATTGACTCATTGCAATTCTTGTAATAAATTTTTCACTATAATAACCTTCAAAAAGAAAAAAAGAATAAATCAACTTAACATTTCCAAATTCCAATAGCAGAATAGTTAATGGGTTTAATCTGTCGTTGATAATGTTTGTAGTTATAAAAAAAATATAAAATTTTATAAATTTATATATATATATATAAATTATAAAATTATAAAATTAAAATTTTTTATTTATTACACAAAACACGAGATACTATCTTATATAATTTTATATAATTCTAAATATACTTATACGTGGTGGTCATTTCATATATATATATATATTTGTATTTAATATTAAAATTATAACCACCGCTAATCAGGATAATTTTTCCCACATGGAGAGACCCCATAATTAAAATGCCTACTAATTTAATAATCTCCTTTTGCACGCGTGGAGAGAGCTTAAAAGCAAGAAAGTAAAATATACAAAAACCGCGTCACAGGAATATGTTGTGTTTCAACCCATCTTCGAGAATTTATGGGTGCAACAATGGAGGTGGGGACGGGGGAGAGAGAGAGAGAGAGAGAGAGAGAGAGAGAGAGAGAGAGAGAGAGGTGAGAACAAGGAAAATGACAACCCATATCAATTTCAGGCGTAGATAACATAATGGGCCTAAGAGCATCATTGATGAGCCTTACGATCACACGTTGCGGTTGCGTGTGTTATCTTAAATCAAGAAAAGAAAGAAGAAAAGGAAGAAAAGACGGAGAAAAAAAAATAGAGGTGATTTTAGCTTTTCCATTTCTTATGATTACGACTACCACATTTAATGGTAACTTTGGAGCTAAATATGCGGTTATAAGGTTGTTCGACAATAAAAAATACTATCGAAGATAATCTACTCATCCACTGAAAATTAATGGGTACAAGCTTACAAGACAATAAAAGTCAAAAGGAAAGGCCGAGGAGGGTCCCTGACTAAAATTCTTCCGATGCTTAAGTCAGTTTTCCGTGTCAATGATAATTTTCTGAAAGTAAGGAAAGTGTTAAATGAGAGAGAAGAGAAATCCAGCGAAAGAGAGGAAAAAAAGCCCATACCTTGATCACGTTTCTGATATTTAAGGTGCGAGAATCGACATACTTTTTACTGATTTGACTAGACAATGACAGTGGTACAGTGGTAAGTAGTATTCTTAAATGCTAGATGATGTAAGCGTTGAAATCCGTAATATTTTACAGATTTTATTTCCTGAGACACTCAAATATGGTAAGTACTGTAATTATGTAATGTAAGTATTGAGACTACATAGTCTCAATTTAACTAGAACATACTCCCTAATCGGGGGGAGCAATTTATGGTCGGGGATGCTTTATAGAGATTGAGTAAGGTATTTTTTGGCTGCACAAAGGCCATATTATTTAATTTATATCGTAGGACTTTAGAGTCAATTGCATTTTTATTAAGACACGATTTGGTGTATCAAAAAAATATAAAAAAATTTAAAAAATTTTTAAAAATTATTTATTTTTTATCTTACTGCATGAATTACAAGCTCATAATTTTTTTCACTTTATCTTATTTTATCTAATTTTTTTATCACTTCAAACACACTAAGTAAATGTTGTTCTTGATTGATTTTTATTTTGTGTTTTGAATTTCAATTTAGATGAATTAAGTTAGCACCATTGTTAATTAAGTCAAAAAGTTGACAAGGAAAACAAAGTGTTAGAAGTCCCAATGAAACAATCGACGAGCATTGGAACAAATTTGAAGTAATAAATAGCTAATGCGTGGAATTTGCAGAGTTGGGTTACAAACATAAATCTTAGGCTCGGACTTGTCAATAAAAATTGCATATTTGAGTCTTTTGCCTTAATTTGAACCTCAAACGACAGCGGTTTGAGCCAATGTTTGCTTGCACTGGAAAAATTTGGCCACTATTTATGTTGGTGGAACTAAGGCATTTAAAAACAAATATGTTAGTGTTGAGATTTATATTTTTTATACTTAAATACACTATATTAGTGTTGAGATTTATACTTTTTATACTTAGATACTGAAAAAAAAAAAAAAAAAGATAGATGAATGAATTAAGTGAGTAAAGTACAACGGATCTGTCTGTTCAAATTCATATTAATTTATAGAAACGTAGAATAAATTTTAAAACTAAAATTTTTTACTTAAAATAATAAGAATTTTAATACATACAAATGTTTTTATTTTATTAATTTGTTATATCATATTATATTGATGATGTGATATCATCATTATATTGAATATATTTTCTTTTAACACACACTCCCAAACTTCAAACTATCCTAACACACTCTCACAATTAAAAAAATAAAAATATTACTTGAATTTAGAATTTGTCCAAAACATGTGAAAGAAAAAGTAAAAGGGGTTAAAACAAGAAAAAATGTGAAAAAAATTAATGCCATGGTAGCCATGTTTGGTTTTAGCTTTAGTTTTAGGTTCAAGTTGTGTTTGGAATAAGATTTTTTAAAAAATAAGAGAAGGTAGGGAAATGATATGAAAGAAAATTAGATTAAGAAATACTAAATTTATTTTACTTTTTTTATACAATTAAAAAATAAAAAATAAAAAAATATTATGGTTTGAATTGAAGTACAAAATTATGAAATATATTAAATTTAACTAAATTTTATGTCTCACATGTTATGGAGAATTGTATGCAATTTTGCAAAAGATGATGTTGAGAAAAGTGGAGACAAATTTATCTTTGTATTTTATATGGAGTCCATTTAAAAATAGAAAATATCTTATGATAATAAAAATTAATAAGAATTTATTTTTATTTTTTTATTTTTGAAGAAATATTATTTTTAAATGAATTATTACTTATGAGATATAAATTTAATCAAATTTAATGCAATTTATAAATTATATACTTTAATTAAAATTAAAAAAAAATATTTATTAAGAAGCGTTTAAAAGACAAAAAGTTAGTAAAAGTATAATACGTTAGTTACTTTTTAAAGTTTGCAGGATAAATTTAAAATTTTTAATAAAACCTATTCGACCGTGGTTAAATGACTCGATTGAATAGATTTCATATACTTTGTTAGATTTTTGAGCTGACAAAATTCATTTAAATGTGATTGAATGACTGAAAGATTTTATCTAGAAAAATTGACAAAAGACGACAAAAATTGATAAAAATTAAAAAAAATTTAGGATTTAAAACAAATATAAAAAAAAAGAATAATTGACTTTTGTTAAAAATTTGTAAAATTTAAAAAAAAAAAAAGTTGTGTTACTTTTTATAAAATTTAGACTCCGAACAAATGCCTTTAATTTTTAAATTAAATGAGCGACGTGCTATTCGACTAAACGAGTAATAAAAGGTTAACCTTTAAAAAAAAAAAAAAAAAAAAATAAACGAGTAATAAAAGTGTAATTTCACAAAAACGAGAGCCCATCCCCTGCTGCCAAACGGCCCTTGACCCAGGGACAATGACAGAATTCCAAAACCAGAGCATATCTATAGATTCTATCTGAACATGTAAAATACTCTTCTTCCCCATTCGCCCCATGCATTTTCTTGTACTACGGTTCATTTAATGCTTCTTGCTTTCGGGTACAGCATTGTTCGTTGCTTCTCTGATAGTCTTTCTCTGTTCACTCTCTCTAGGCAAAGCGCGCACACAGTCGGTGGGTTTATTATCCGTGTGTTCATCAAAGGCTGGAGCTCCATTGTTCGACGAAATGCCTGAACGATGGTCTCACTCACCACCACCCCGAATCGCTTCCTCGTCCCGCCGCGACTCGTCGGAGTCTTGAATTTTCCCGCCATTTATCAACCTCTGGTCGTCTTCGTTAGACCAAGAGGGTGCCGACTACGGCACCGACCAGCGGGGTTCGTTCAACTTGAGACTTGTTCTTTTGGGCATGGGGATTTGAAGAGAAGGCACTGCGAGGGGTCTTGGTTTTGTTGGTGCAAGGGTTGGGAAAGTGAGGGGGACTTGGAGTTGGAGGCGGAAATTTTGGAGTTCATGAAGAAATCGGAGAAGCCGGAGGTGTTTCCGACCAAGAAAGAGTTAGTGGATGCGGGTAGGATGGATTTGGCGGAGGCCATTGTCAAGAAAGGCGGATGGCTTTCTCTGGGTTGGGATTTGGATACTGACAACGAGAAAGAGGAGGTTCAAGAATTGGATGTTACCGCAAGAGATTGTGATGATGAGCAAGTGAAGGCTCCGGAAAATGGCAGAATAGCTGCAGATTGTGAAGAAGTTGTTTTAGTTGGGAGTGCTGCGAGGGACTTTCAACAGAGAGTTGAGAGACATCAAGAGAGTAATTCTTTCGAGAAAGGCCGCGAAGTTGCGCGTTTTGGAGTTTTTTCTGTTTCGGCCAATTCTTCTCCCTCGCCGTCGTCTTCTGGTAGATCATTGTGAGGTTCCCATCTGGCTTTGCTAGTAAAATATTACTAACGATACTTTGTCTAAAGAAGGAAAAATTTTCAGACCCATTCGATGATCTATTGCAATTACTATACCCATTTACTGTCTATCTTTCTAGCTCACGGCATTTAGATACTTCTAGTATTTTTTATTGGAATGTTAATTCACTGAGACAATTATTTTGCACAGTGAAATGGAAGATGAAGAAGAAACTGGGATTGAGGGTATACTGAGTCGGTTGGAGGAACAGAGAAATTTGTTTTTTGGCGTCAAGTTGGGGGAAGTTGAATATCCGGAATGTGCATCGAGTAAATATGGGGCAGACGACTCTCATACCAAAACCTCAAAAGATGCAGGTATGTGGGTTATTTTGATTCTCTGTCAGTCGGATTTCATGAAGAATGAACAAAATTGCTCACGAGATAGCTTTCTTGTTATTGTTTGTTTTCAACAAGTGCTTATGCCCTTTCAAGATTGTTTTCGTGTTATTGTTTGTTTTATCCATTGAGTAAATATTGTTTGTTTCTTGTATGTTCTTTAAGAGTTTCAAGTTATTTGAAGAATTATAATTTTATTCAAATTTATACTATGTAAATCTAGGGGAGGGGGTTCATATCTTTTGCAGCTTAATACTACCTAACACTATATAATCTTTGTAGTAGGCATTCCCTTTGGATGTCTATACTTTTCACAGATGTGCTTAGATTTTTGACAAATGTTCTCCCCCCCCCCCCCTCCCGGCCCAGAAAAAAAAAAAATAATAAAATTACTTCAGGGTAATTTAATTGGCACTAATATGATGGTTTTATCAAACAGAAGGATATGTTTTTTAAGTTCTAATTACTAATTGCCATTTAAACTTTGATGGCTTTCTTCTTTTTGTAGTGGTTTACACCTAGACATTCTAAAATATTGTTGGTGTTGCTTATTACATTGTAAAAGACAATGCCAACCTTGGAAGAAGCAGCAGATGCACATCAGGTGGTCCCACCAAAGATATATTCAACAATTCAGGTGGCAAGAATACCCATAGTGGATCTGCCTCTGATTTTGATAATTCCAGGAGCTCACGGAAACCAGAAACATGGCAATCTTGGAGCCTTCAGAGGGCAGGCTTCTCAGACGTGGAATTTGAGGGTATTCCATTTACTATCATCTGTTGTAATTTGTAGTTCCTAATTTTGCATCTATAATAATATCCTTTCCTCTGTCCAAATCCCCATTCCCTGCTCTCGTTACTTGCAGCTGCTGAAATTTCTTTCATTGATAATCAAATGCATGAGGGAAAGGAAGCTTTGAAAGATGAAATACTTGGAATAACAGAGGGTTCTACTGAAGCTTTGGACAAAAAGAAAGAAATTAGTTATAATGACGTACGATCTCGCCTTCAGCAGCTGGAACTTGAGCTTTCATCTGCACTTAGCTTATTGAGGTCCAAGAGTGAGGAATATGCTCCCAAAGAGGTAGGCAATCTAATTTTAGTTGTTTGTTTTTCAAAACCTTGTCACTTCTTGAAGCTTAATTACTAGACAGAGAAATCAGGAAGCCTTGGGGATCATATTACCTGGGAGGCCAATTATTCCATTGTGTTTTGGTCTTCCTGCATGTGGTTTTGTCATGGGAATATGGCATATTAAATTATTGTGTTTACTTATTTTATTTTATTTTTTTATAATGCATTGTACCTTTAAAAAGGTTTCAGTATGGGATTGCACCTAGATCAGTTTGGTTCCCAAAAATTGGACGTAGAACTGAAACATTATAATAATTTGCACGAAAATTATTATTTTTTAAATTTTTATTTTTGTTGATAGAGATGATAAGATTATTCTCTTGTTGATGTGAGATGGATGAGTTGCGAATGTAGTTTATATGGGTGAATTGGGAGATTGTCACTCCCATACTTGATGTGGAATTGGGACTTACACGCGATTGTGATTGTGATTGGGCTTGGATTGGTTTGAGTTGTTACCTCACCAACTCAAAACTCACCAATGTTATTAGTTCTTGAAATCTGAGAACAAGAAACAAACTAAAAATCATAAGAATCAATCCAAACAAAACCAGTGTGATTAGGATGGGTTTGGTTTGGTTCTCAGTTTTATCTTTTTTCGTGCACCCCTAGGATTCACTATGAATACGAGGATATGGTTCAAATCTCCATACCACATGTTCAATGGATTCCCAAATGGCCATTATATACTTTAAACCTGCCTCCTCCTTTCCCCCATATTTGCAAATATTTTTGGAGCTATGTTAAGCAGAACATTCATAGTCAAAAAAGCACAACTTTCAAAATTACAATGAGCAGTTGCACATATAGGGTCCACTTTGGGTGTGGAAGGAATAAGGATTAATCCGTCGTTGTTGCCAAAAAAAGGGTTTGTTAAGTTCATCCTGTGTGATGCTTTCACACACTATAATTTACAAGTACTACTATCACTCTGCTTTGACATTATTCTTTGATGCTTGACATATTCAAGTACCCACGCTTGATATATGTACTGAACTTCTAGTTAACTTCTTGTATACTGATGGGTTTTTAACAAAATGGACTTGATGCATAAAGCTTAAGTAGGTCGTCAGGCTTTAGTTGCTTATATTTCAACCTTCTTTACTCATTTGTCATTATTTTGGATGTAAGTTTGTCCTCTATGGTCTAAACAGAGAACATTTAAGACATTTGATATCATCTGCCTCCCCCTCTCGTAATTTTAAGGTTGGTAATCCTTCTTTAGAATTTTCTAACCCTTTCCTGCCCCCCACCTCCCCAAAAAAATAAAAAGGCCCTTCCCCCCCTTTCTCACATGGACATGGACGTGTGCTCACACACAAATGAAAGAAAGTAGGACTACAGTTTTTTTTCATTTTGTTTGGGCACAAGCTATTACTTGTTGGGGTCTCAATAGTCTTGTATGATAATGAAAAAAGAACATATAATTTTTCCCTAATAAAAATAGTAAAGTAATAAACCTTATAAGAGTGCTTGTTAATGGGCAAAACATGTATTTTTCTTTAGAAAGAAGATAGAAGTTATCTCAATAAAGATAGTTATATTTCTTCACTTCTATTTATCCTATGTCACATAAGAATTTGTCAGGTTTTCCTTTCCTTTAAAATGTTATCATGAGGATTTTATTCTTGAAGACTGGTTGGGATCTTTGTAACTTTGCTCCTCCAATGTGTTTTCCCTCAGGGACACGAAACCTCTAGTGATTTGCATAAGCTTTCTGATGCATGGGAGTTCCAGGAAAATGAGATCATGAATGCCCAGAATAGATTGCGGTCAATACGTGCAAAGTTAGTAGTATTAGAAGGGAAGATGGCACTTGCAATTATGTAAGCATAATTTCTGTTTATTTAATGACGTGTCTTTGTTTCCTTTTCCACATTGGCATGTGTCTGATCCTGCAGCGTTTTTACAGTGATGCACAAAAGAAGGTGGAAGAGAAGCATAAAAGGATTCAAGGTGTTTGTAGAGCCTTAGAACTTCTTCGTACCACCTGCGTAGTTTGGCCTAATTCTGCCTCTGAAGTTCTGTTAGCTGGATCTTTTGATGGTTGGACCACTCAGGTTTAATCTCATCTTGAAACAATTGAGTGATTACCTTTCTTCTTTAGACGCGAGTATGAGTCTACATATGATATCGTTATGCAGGTTATTGACTTTTGCATCCTAAAAATTTATCTTCCTACCAGATGCATAATTGGAGGTTTAAAAGGGCCCAAATATGGACATACCAATTGAAGTAGGAGTTATCAATTTGAGCCTCCTTGTCATTATCCGACTCTAGCATCATCAATATATATTTACTTATTAAAAAGATAGAAAATGCTCTGGACTATACTTTGATGGAAAATATAGTCCGATCAGCAAGCAGATTGAGAGAGATTTGAGTGGTTCTTTTGGGCTGCTTGTATTTTATATGAATTGCAATTTATGGTGCTGTTGGGTTGTGCAGAGGAAGATGGAGAAATCAAGTACAGGTATTTTTTCCGTGCGCCTGAATTTGTATCCGGGTAGATATGAGGTAAGTCATTTTTACCAGCTTGATTTAGAATATTTTCCAACTGGTAGGCATTCAATTATTTTATTTTTTTATTTTTACTCCCAACTTCTGCAGATCAAATTTATTGTTGACGGTGTATGGAAGACTGACCCGCTGCGCCCTATTGTTGACAACAATGGATACAAGAATAATCTTCTTATTGTCACATAAAAGGACAGAAATTGGTATGCTACAGGGGCAACAGCAGATAGTGATATTCTCCCAAAGAAGCACATAATTAGTTAACGCAGCAGTTGTTTTATTCTGCTTTTCTCGGCCTATCAAAATGTGCGGGGCGTAGGATGTTTTCTCACAATTCTTTTAGCTCAGGAACTTGTATTTTGTGCCACATTAATCACACATTTCTTTTTCCCCTTCCCCACTGAACTGATGTATATATGTAACTACAGGAAGCTGATCCAATTCAATCAAATTTACAATTCTTTCGTGCCATGTCATCTCTGAATACATTTATTGAGGAATATATATATTTTTACAGTACCATAGCTTCACTCTAAAAATCTGCTCTCTTTTAACATATTTCTAGAGCAAGAACAAAGATAGAGATATCTAATTGAAATGCCAAAGGACCGTAACATAAGAGTTGACTACCGGAATACGGACAAATCAAGTCTTGAAGGACTGAGTGTCCTTACAGAATATGTGAAACCACTACCACAATAAACATCAGTTCTGCTGTGTATGTTAGGGATTTTGTGATCGAGTTCAACAACCTGTGGAATAGTTTGATCACCCATACCGCCCAAGCCAAGCTGTCCGTGTTCACCCCAACCCCATGTCATCACTGATCCATTCTCTATATAGATGTCATGATCGATAAGCGAAAATCAGCAAGCCAAGCGCCAGAAAAAAATAGAAGTAGATAACTATTGGTAAAATCTTACCTGTTACTAGAGCTGAGTGCTCCGCTCCTGCTGCAATTCGCTGAATGTTTGTCCCATTGAGAGCTGGAATTTTAGCCAAGACTATTTCCTTGGAATCTGCTGCAGTATTGATGCCATAAACTTCTCAATAATATTAGTTTGAGTTCATAAAAGCCAAAGGTTACAGCTCTCCATTATCAGTAAGTTAAAACTGTCTGATATTCAGAAGAAATTCATATAATTACGGTGCACAAAGTCGCGAACTCATTTCCTTCTTTCAAAAATTGATTGAGAAGTTAAAATCATATGGTTAAATACAAATTTAGAACTGTTCTATATGCTAAGTGTGATGCATGCAAAAGAAAATGACCCGTGCGATCAAAATGCATTACCAGATAAATGCTTAACTGGGTTTGTCCTCTGAGATTCACTAAGCACTCCATGGTGGTTGCCACCAAGCATATAGACTTCCCTATTTCCTGTTAGGATACACCAGAACTGCAAATTAACGAGGCAAGAACCTCCCATGCTTAGGAACATGGAAAACAGAGTAAATAGTAGAAATTTTACATACCTGTTAATAGTAGTGCATGATTCCATCCAAGAGCTGCCTGGATGAAACGTAAAGATGAACTTAAACACTGGGGATTGTAAGCATCTGAACTACCACTGAACCCTCTACCCCAAGTGTAGATACACCCATCGGCTTATGTAACATCCAGACCCAACAACATTAAAATAAACTAATTTAGGCAAAACTATAAAATGACTTGGAATGAATCGCTACTCTTCAAAGCAATAAAACCCCTCAACTATAGAAAATTCCACTTAAAGCTATCTGTCCTTATTAGAGGGACTGACCAGACAATGCTGCACTATGATCTCCATTTGCATGAATACTAATAATATTGACAGCTTCCAATCCAATGGTAGTTTGAGGAGAATATATTGATCCAATTTTATCATTCGAAATGCCCAATTGACCACGCTTGCCAGACCCAAATCCATATACTCTATCTCCAGAATCACCTGCATAGATTACTCTTAGATTTTGGTCTGCCTTAGTGAAATGGTTTGCTTGAAAATAGACTCAAAACTTCCCACTTAAAAAACAGGTTTTATCTTCTTTCAGATGGTGATTTTCCAAAAAAAGGTACATGTTCCCATGTCTTATCTCCCTTTTCTTTTTTTTCATTTTCTATTATTTACATATTTTTACGGTAAGCCTTAGCGCAACAGTAACGTTACTCCTTTGCAACCTAGAGGTCGTGACTTTAATACTTGAAAATAATCTCTCTAGTTATTGAGGTAAGATTGTGTACATGCCCTCCTTAAACCCTGCAGGACTTTCGTGCACTAGGCCACAAGTTTTAATTTTTACACATTTTGGAATGTGTTTCAAATGGGGAAAACAAGAGGAAAGGTGGTATCACAAACATGTAAGGTAAATCTACACCCCTGAGCTTTTGCCTAAATCCAACTTTAGGACATTACCCCTTAATGGTAACAATCAAAGGCCTAATGTTTTAAATTGTTGCAATGTTAACCCCCCATTGGAAGAACCACATGTTATTATGCCACAAGACCCATTAAATAGATGGCCACATGGCCAATTTAACAGGACGTGTTATTGAAAGCTTAGAGAGAATTAATATTGCAACAAATTAAGATATTAGACACTTAATAGTTACAAGTAAAAAGTCAGGGTTCAAAGTAGAATTTAGTCAAAGGCTCAAGAGTGCAAATTGTAATTTACCCTGTGAAAATTCTATATTTTCACATATTATGCGTTTTGACAACAGCACAAGAAGTATATTAACATGACACGGATCGTAATGATTAAATTTTAAGTTAAAGTCATCAACTCATTTGTAGAGCTTAGCATAATCCCCCCAACAAGAATGAGCAGTATCGAGGGGGTGCAACAGATGGGAAGCAGCAAACATTTTATTATGTCAATGGAGTTGAAGAAGTCAGCTATATGCTAGTTCTGTCATCGGTGTAGTTCTCCAAGTCAAATTTCTTTTCAGATTATCTTGTAGTAAATAACTAATTGATGAATATTGATTTAGTACTAAACAAGCAATTGTGATTGGTGGCACTGGAAGAAAATATATAGTTCAGTTTTGTCCTCCTCTTAACTTCCCACGTTATTCTTTAATTTCTGGGGTTATTGATTTTAAGATGTTATAGTTCCATATATGAGATTACAAATAGCTTTTTTCATACCTCTGTGAGAAAAAAAAAGTCAAATTCTGTAAAAGCTTAAAGCCTTAAAGTTTAATTTTAGAAATGAATCATTTCATCCCCCAATACACATCACGTCCTAGCTTAAGGAACACAACCAATTCATGTGTTTGTGTCTGCATTTACCAAGATGAAAGAAGTAGCATAAAATTGAATAGCATTACACAAACTCTTCTATTTCCTCCAATTTACTTGTGGTGACTGGACATGACAAGGGTTAGAGTACAGGATATGTGTCTGACTGCCACATCCAAATTAGACACCTAGATCCTCTAATTTTTAATAATATTTGAAGAAGCAACAAATTACATTTGATAGTAAAGAAACTTTTTTGATATTGTACATAGAAGGAAGAAAACACACACTCTCTCTCTCTCTTTTTGTTTTTAATTCCCCTCTGAATTTCAGGTACATTACTAAACAATAACCAATTATGTTAGTATGCTATATGATAGATAATGTAATTAAATATTCAAGATGTTTCCACATATTCATAACCCAACTTTTAGACTCATGTCAATATCCTGAATTTAAAATTTTGAGAGGTTTGACAAGCAGACATAAAAATACTTCCAATACTAAAACCCGAGTCTGTGCACAATTGAAAATGAATTAACGGAAAGTTTTTAGCCATATAACAAGCACATAACATCCTATCCAAGAATATATTACCATCAAGAGTAATCCAGGCAAGAGTAATAAAACGTATCATTGCAACATTACCTTTCAACAAGACCACTGAATGGCGCATACCACATGCTATCTGCTCAACATGCTTTGAAGCGAAGTAAGAAAGCATTACGGGAACGGTACATGACTTGTAATCACCATGCCCAAGTTGCCCAAATGAGCCATCTCCACAAGTAAAAAGGCATCCACTATCTGAATTTAAATAAAAATGGTGGAGAAGAGCAAGCAAGCAAGGTGAAAAACTGATAC
>JAVXUM010000001.1:14978534-14990877 GCA_035590655.1 Pouteria glomerata
ATTGCTTTTACTATCAAACTAATTTGTCGTTTTGCATAGGAAAAAGTATTTGGCAACAGTATTCTCAAAATATACACTTTTTAAGTTCCTAAATAGCCCTGTAAAAAGTCTAATTTTACACATGGGAATTTTTAATGAAAGCGGTGATTTTTTATTTTTATTTTTGTGATTAAAAGTTTCCTTTCTGGGTTTTATTTTAAGAATACTTTAAAAAATCCAATATAATTTTGCATAAATTTAATTTTGTTTTGCTGATTTAATTAATTTGAATTTAAGCAAAAATGAAAGTCAAAGAAAACTGTAGGTATATATTTAATTAATTTTCTATGTATAGTCAAAGAAAACTGTAGGTATATATTTAATTAATTTTCTATGTATATATATATATATAAATATATCCACATAACCTGCTTTGTAATTCACATATCGAAACCATGCATGTATAAATTAACCACATATTAGTTCCAGTTAAGATTTTGATAATTAATAAAATCAAGTGCAATAACCACTACATATAAATATATCAGTGTTAACCAGCGCGATGCGCAAATGATATATAATTTTTTAGATTATTGACATTAAAAATAAAAATAAATGTATCTTTAGAACAATCAAATAATTATTTATTTTAAGAAATGTTAATAGTAATAACTTCACATGTTAAAATAAATAGACAAAAAAAAAATAAAAGAAAAACAAAATATAGTCTTTTAATTTTCAAGATAATAATCTAAAAATACAATTACAAAAAACAAAATAAAAAATTCTGCAATCTAAAATATAACCACAAAAATATAAATAAAACATATAATTTCAAGCTTTTAATCCCATTCAGCTCAATATGCTAAGCAATCACCTTTTAAATAAAAAATATTTAAAATTATCTTCTAAAATGTATAATATTTTTTTAATATTTAATACACATATCCAAACTATTTGATACTTATTTTCTTGAACTCAAGTTGGAATCCTTCCCTCTTTCACCAATCAGGAAGAACAAAATTTTTCAAAATTTAGAAGAATTTGAAAGAGGGAAGATTTTAGAATGGAAAATTAAAAAAGAAAAGTAAGTCTAACCTTACAAAAAAAGATGAAATCAAGAGTTTTTCACATTAAATATGATAGACGAGAGTGAGTTCGTGTGATATAAAGAGAAAGAAATTGAAAAAGAATTGACGAAACCAAGGGCTTTTCACATTAAAAATGATAGGCATAAGTGAGTTGGTGTGATATAAGAAGAGGGAAATTAAAAAAAAAAAGTGACTTTTTAGTTTTTTTTTATATTTTTAATTTTTTTTTGACTTCTCTCAATGCAAACTTTTAAATAATAGGTAGAGATGGGGTTGGGCGGGTTGGTAATGAATTTAAACATGTTAAAAATTAAATAAGTGTAACCCAAACTTGTTTATTTAAAAGGTGGGGTTGGATATGGGTGGGTTAAATAGGGGTTAGTACAAATTCATGAACTTGTACCTAACCTAATTATTTTTTACCCAACTTATTTTTTTAAATTAAAAATTTATTTAAACCTATTTATTAATGCATTTGATTTGATATTTTTTATTTTTTGTAATTTGAGATTTATTTTCTATTTTGAGTTAAAAACACTCAAAACGATTTTTATTATTTTACATTTTATTTATAAACTCATTTTATGTTATCTAAAATAGATTTTGAAAACACAAGTGACTAAATACGTTGTAAGCTGTTTTCTTTATTTTCAAAACTACAAAATGAAAATAAGTTCAAAATAGATATACCAAATGATATCTTATTTTTTCCTATTTTTAAAAAAATTCATTTATTTTATTAATGAAAATTTAAATTCAATAATTTCTTTGAAAAGTATGTGTTATTTACATATTTAAAATTTGAGGAGAGATCAACACTAAACTAATTTCTTTTAAATAAACAAACAAATTATAATGCAGTGCCTTTTTTTTTATTTTAATTTCTTATGGAGATTCCATATTTGAATTATCTTATTAATTGATAAAGTTAAAATTGTTAGTATATATTTTAGTAAAAACTGATGTTACTAATCTGTAATTACAGTTTGAATTTAAAAAATAAAATAAAATCATTTAAACCAGATACGAATTAAATTTTACGTGAGATATGCTCGAATATTTAAAAAAAAAAAGTTAAACAATATTTTTAATGGTAATTGTTTTGAAAAATCCAATAACATTTTTTTTTTCACTAAAAATTTGGTCCTTTATTTTCAATTTTACAAATGACTTTTATCATTTTCTTTTTTGCAACTCATGATTTGAAAATTAGTCATTTCTAGATAACAAGGATAAGGTTTAATAATTAGAAAAAAAAAAATTAAACACCCAACAGGTTTCAGTTAATCATCCAATTAAACCCATTTATAAATGGATGTTTTAAAAATTACCATTAATAACTCAATTAATAAAATAATAAGACTCAAATCCATTTATTATGAGTTTAATTAGACGGATTAATGGGTATGAATTAATTTTGCTACCCACACACACATCCTAACATCCACCGTCATGGATGCCGACTCTTCCATTTTACTCAAACCCCCCAAGTTTGGCTCCTAACACTCCATAGCTACTCAGCATTATCAGAACCACCTGATGTGAACCTCACAAGCTTAATTTTATGCTTCTTGATCTACTGGAGCACAATTTGACGGAACATTCACATCTCTCTCTTTCTCTTTCTCTCATTCATGTGTACGAGGTTCCATTTGATTTGTAGAGAAATTTTAAAAATTTTTAAAAATTATTTATTTTTTATTTTACTGTACGAATTACAAATTTATAACTTATCTCATTGTATTTTATTTATTTCAATTTTTATTATTTCAAATACACCCTCTGTATATAGATATATATACTCACATTGTAAGAAATGGGGCAGACCATCCCACTGATCTAATCACAACTCCGATCCGTCTATATTGAATTGCACTACACGTTGTAATGAGCGTGCAAGAATGTTTTTGTCTTTTTATTTCATTAAAATATGGAAATCTCAAATCAGCATGATTGTCTTGACTTGGGGATTAGATGCAAAAGGGATTCCATATATTTTCATAATAAAAATATTAATTTCATTGCAAAGGCATTGGCTCTTTATAATTGTCACAATATGTTAGTTAACTTCTTTGGAGAACAGGATTAATTTATAATAAAATAAGGCAATGTTTGGCACAGGTCCACTAGAAAAGCTAGTTAACTAATTGAAAATAGTCCTTCACATGAATCGCGACAAACTTGTAGAAAACACATCCAGTGCTAGTTCCTTCAAAGCAACATCATGCATGCTAGGATGATGTCTCTGTCTTCAAAGAATGAATAAACTAATCCGAAGATTTAGACTCTAATTAGTATAATATTATTCTAGTTTGGAGAGCAAAATTCACGAGTAGGCAACACGAATCGGCAGGAAATTCACCTTGACAAAGACGGCTTAAATTTTATGGGAAAAAAGATAAAAAATAATAATAAAAAAAAAGGTTTCACAGATTGGAAGGACAAAAATGTCAACATACATGGCAGGCAACAGCAAGGCTAAAAGTCACTGCCAATTGAAGGACATGTTGAATACACCTTTCAAAAAAATTGACTTTAAGGAGGGCATCCTTCCTACTTTTCTTCTTTAACTTTGCAAAGAGTTCAAACTTTGTTGTCATCTAAAGCGAACAATGCTTTGTTTATTCAAGCACAAGCGTTTCTTTTACCATGGTGATCAAAAAAGCGGTTACTTCTACTAGATTTTTACGGGTGTAATTTCTTTTGTGCTGGAGTGCTTTATAGAGGGTTTTTTTTTTTTTTTTTTTGGTAACGAGAAATCCGCAGTCACTATCCTTCGGATGTACACTGGATAAACTTCAGGGAAGTTTAAGCGCCAGGACCCCATCACCAACGACCGTTACTTGAAACTTGAGTGTTCAGGAGGCAAATCGAACTCATGATTCGGGTATATCACCCAACCTCCGAGCTTCATTCCCATTCCACTGAATTACCCAGCGGTAGGTGCTTTATAGAAGTTATGAGAAGCCCAAAGTATTATAACAATCATCTGTTGAGATTTATTTCAAATCAAGAAAATATCAACGTAGAAATTGTTATAAGATTCTTAATGCCCTCTCTACTCTTTGTTAATGCTAATTTTTCATTGGTACATGGTTGATGTTGTCTGCTTTAGTTAATACTTTCATTGTGATAATCCACTATTATTCCATATAGGTTAGGAGTCGATAATTGAGATATTTAATAAAACACTTTTCCTCTATGAGACTCCAAGAGTGTCTAAAGCGAACAATATCAATCAGAATAATCTGTCATGTGCTGACAAAAAATTAGTATCAACACTCTTTATTTGAATTTGAGCTGGATGCTTCTGGTGATGAGTTTAGAATTCGATATTCAAAATTTTTGTTAAAATTATATTAAACCTCTAAAAATTTTTTGAAACTTTTGAGTGAGCGAGTCTCCTCCCTGGATCTATCCCCAGATCTACCGTTGGATGCTCCAACATGATATTAGAGTTAAGTTTGAAGGACTCGCCTCCTTTTTGGCTTCTGAACTGATTTGTGATGCCATGTTGAATCAGCAATAATTTCAAAAGCATAAGTCATTTAAAAAATGGGTCCAGCAATCTCACAACAACATTTAACACCGTCATTCCCATCCATATTTCATTTTTTATATGGGAAAATGTGAAAATAAAACCGGATTAAGCAAGGCCTTTATTGCATTGATGTCTTTATTGCATTCAAACATTAATTACAACAACAAACACGACATTGCATTACTACTGAGAACTAATTCTTACTCCCTAGTGTATATAGTAATTCAGTAAGGCCACAACCAAGAGGGCTGAGCTTCAACAGGGAAACTCCAGTTACAACAATTTGCAGAGGGGTCACTATAACACCCTTCTTCGAGCTTAGGGAGAAGGCATGGCAGGGGCAAGAGTGTCCTGGTGAGTTCGCCTTCATCGTCTTGGGAGAAATCCGATTGGTCGGGTCCAAAAGCGACGGATGAATCCGCAGGTTCCAACAAAGAAGAATGGTTCCCAGAAGCGCAATTTAAGCTGTCTGAATCAGAAACATCACTTTTGGCTGAACTTGCATCGTCTTGCTTGCAGAACTCCATTGGCACTTCGGGTTTATTCTCACAATCTGCAGTGGCTGCTTTTGTCTGAGGCTCTTCAGTCGCTGGATTGATGGGAAGAGTTGGTTTTAAATTTGTGCTCTCTTTTTCTCTTAGAAGCAGCTTCTCAGTCAACAAAGAAACCTATTGAAAAATTGAACCATTTTGCTAGTGAGGAATCACAAATTACTGCTCAATTTGAAACTGACCACAGAGAGGTTAAAATTAATTACCTCATTTTTCAATGTTTCCTTCTCCATGAGGAGGCTGTCATAGTCAGCATTTAGCTTGTCATAGCTTGCCTTCAAAGAGTCATATTCCTTCTCAAGTTGCTTCGTCTTGAACCGTGCACGCCTGTTTTGGAACCATATGGCAACTTGCCGAGGCTGCAACCCTAGTTCCTTGGCAAGCTGTACTTTCCTCTCCGGTTCAAGCTTATTTTCCACCTCGAAATTCTTCTCTAGGAACTGAACTTGATCGGCCGTGAGCCGCCTTTTCTTCTCAGGCTGATGGTGAAAGCTGCTATCGTAATCCTCATTTCCATCTTCTTCCTTTTCAAGTGGTGGAAAAAATGGCCTATCTGTTGGGTCCCCCATTCGGATATCTTCAAAATTAACCACCGATGTTGAACATGAACGAGAGTCACCTATACATAATTAAGACGGACACCACCTTATCAGATTTCCACAATTCCATATGATATGGTGTATATATATTTACAAAGTTAAAATGAAAATTCAGTACTACTATTCCAGAGAAAGGGATTCTGAAGGGTAAATGCTTCATCAATGGAATTAACCCTTTTCCGTTTCTGGGCTAGTGTTGATATCTACAATCTCAAGCTACTCCAAATCAAATCAAAGCAAATCAGCAACATCCACAGAAAATTACAGAGGCTCACTAAAAGGAATTATGCAAAGTTTCAAAACTTCCACTCCGTTACAAAGATGATCAAATACTTTTGAAGACTCAAAAACTATCACAGTTCACACAGACGAAAACAAACTTACCCAAAACAAATTGATGTCCCAAATTATTAAACTTGCGAACTACTAATGATGAAAAATCTTCAACAGTACCAAGGAATTTAATTTAACCCAGTGAAGAACATGTAACAGAGAGTACCGGCAGACACATAAAAGTCCCACAAACAAAATTTAAAAGAACCAATTTCGAAGCATAAACCCACCATCAATAATAAAAATCCTAACAAAAGCAGAACACTTTCAGAAAAGTAGGGGAACAGAATATACATATATAGCAGACACAAAGCGAAAGTCTACAGGACAGAGAAGAAAGGAACAACAGAAAATTACCATGAAAAGAAGGGGAAGAGTTGGAAATCCAGAGAGACTCAAGAACCTCAGGAGAACAAGCAAGTCTGTCATTTTGGAACATAGTGGTCATATTGGAACCACCGTAGACCCTCCCACCCTCCATAGCTTCTTCTCTGTACTTGAATTTCTGGCAAGCTCAAACAGTCATTTTTTTTTTCTCTGACACAATTTAAAGAAGCAAAGTTAAAGGTTTAGTGCTGATTTACAGCTTATGGCGGAAGAAGCTGGTGGTGAGGACTATGGTAATGTGAAAAGTATGGGAGTAGGAAGAGCTCACACCCATCAGTCAGAAGAAAGAGAAAGAGAGATAGCCCTCTCGTGAAGAGAGATAAGAGGTGGGGATTTTAAGGAGCTTGGAAGGAGATGGAGAGGGCTTTTCTTCGCTGCCGGTTGACAGGCAAATCCGAAGGAGAATAGTAGCTTCTCCTTGAGAGCTTGAGCTTCATCAAAGGAGAATATATAACTGGTCTGATGATATTTTGATAATTCAATTTGAGTTTCAAATAAGTAATTGGAATTTTATTTTATTTAAATATTACTTTGAACATAGTTTGCTATTTTTTGAAGAAACTGTTAGCTGATCCTATAAAGAAAAACGGATTTTAAAAGGATTAAAAACGGATTTTAAAAGAATTATTATACTCGGAGGCTCAAAAAATGAAATAAAATGTGATTTTGGTAATTTTTTAACTTTTAAGGTTAGTCATCAAACTACATTTTTCAGATATGAATAGTATCGTTTAAAAGGATTTTGACAGAAATTTTTTTACTTTTGTATTAAAATTTTTTATTTTAAATTCGTCTGAACGGATTTTTGATTCATTCCAACAAATTTACGTAAGAAACTTTTAAAAGTTGTTGAATTATTTTTGAGATTTGTAGAAATATTATTGGGGTTTATAAAAGTTTATTGAAATTTGTAAAAATTTTGTTGAGATATGTAAAAATTTATAAATTCATATAAATTTTATGAAATATGAGGTAAGCAAATGTTAAAAAGTTTTAACTATTTTTTGAAATTTTTTGACTTTTTCGGTGCTCTAAAGGCTGCCTTGGTTTGTAAAAAAATAAAAATTGTTTATAATTATCTTTAATCATTGTATCAAAATTAAGTTCTGCCCTTTATGTGAGAACTCATAATTTTTTAATATGCAAAATTTATAAATCTGTTCTTATAAAATTAAAAAATACAAAGTACAAAAAAGAAAAAAAAAAAAAAAAAAAGAAAGAAAGAGAGGTTTTTTTAGCTCAAGATTAATTTTCTTTTTTTTTTTTTTTTTTCCTATTTAAACACATGCCAAATGAATGAGACAATATAAACCATTCACGTGACATTAAGAGGGCGCATCATACACTATTGTGATTTGTGATTTATCCGAACAAAACCTCCAAGGGCTCTATAGATTTAGGAAGGATTGACACAACCCTCTCCTAGCGATGGGAAGGGTTTTCCTTAGTAAGGAGATCATCTTAATTTAGACTGCGACTATAAAAATGTATGTCATGACTTATAATAAATTTATACTTTACACACTCACAATTTTTTTGAAAAAAAGGAAGTCCACTGATCCGATTTGAAGGTTTACCAATCCGATTTGATCTCATGTACAGGTGATAATTTTTTCGTGTATTAAAAATAGTATTTGAATGTTTAAATCACTAGTAGATTCAAGTGGCTTAACAATATATAATATAACAGATTATTGTCTCTGTCAGTAAAATATTGAAGTTAGGCATGGTACAAAAGCAATCGCAATTGAAATTTTAATCCTATAGAATGAATGTAGGATTATTATATTTTAATAGTGTGGTTTTGAGTCAATAACAATGATTGAGATAGTAGGGTGTTTGGCATAAGATATTTTTCTGAAAAATTTTAAAAATTTTTTAAAATCTCTAAAAATTTATTTCACAGCACGTATTACGAATTTATAATTTATTTCATTTTATCTCACATTTTATCACACCAAACATCCCTTAATATCGTTGTTATTAACAAATAAATTTTAATATAATTTAAATACCTCAAAACATATTATTTATATTTGAATCATACATGTCAATAATTTATATAACGGTTACAAAATAATTTTTTTTCTTGTATCTTTTAGAATTTTTTTTTTTTGTAAAAATAAATTTAATTTATTCAAATTAGGTAATAACTCGAGAATAATTGTAAATCTAAAAAAAAGTTATATATGATCCAACCATTAATTTTCTTCATAGCAAATAGATTTACCTAGTAAAATGAAATGTAGAGTAGTACGCAAACATAATTTCAAGGAATTTCTCATGTTAATGGCATTTTCAAAATTGTGAACACATCAATTGGCACTTTTTCTTTCATTCAACCCTTTTCAAACGACAGGATTTTAGTCAACCACGAGAAGTTAAGTGCGTGTTTGGTTTGAAGAAGTTTTAAAAGGGTGAAGAAAAAAGCTAGCGAAAATAGAAGTGGAAAATAAAATGAAAAAAGAAATAGAAGAAAAAAATATGTGGGGCTCATGTTTTTTTTTTTTTCTTTCAAAATGGGAGGAAAAAATAGGGAAAGAAGAGATTCTTATTATATAAGGTGTGTTTGCAATTAAAATAAATAAAAATTTTTAATAATTTTTAGGTGTTTGGTAAAAATTTTAATAAGTTTTAAAAACTTCTGGTAAATTTTGATTGCTTGGTAAAAAATTTAATATTTTGAGGAATTTTTACTTGTACAGCAAAAAAGTTAGAGAAATTTTCAAAAACTTTAGATTGTATAGTAAAATAGTTGGAGAAATTTTTAAAAATTCTTAACAACTTTTGAGTTGTTGCTAAAAGTTAAGAAAAAAAAAGTTATTTTTGTTTTTACTTGCCAAACACACCCTAAGTAAATCAATATGCGAGATTCTTATTTATGTGAACATCTATTAGATTCACATACCTAAAGTTTGGAAAAGATTAATGAACACATGCAATACCTAACTCCAAAAATACTATTTTAAAGCAATGAATCAACTATCTCCAAATTGCAAACAAGCAGATTTACTATTAGAGGAAGATTCAACCCCAAATGCAAAAGTTCAAGGCATGCATAAGAATGCATCATTTTTTTTGGTTGAGATCTATGATCTAGGACTGGTAAATTGTGAGTACTCTATGTTATCCAAATTCATGCTCCCAACTCTTATACGTTTGGTTACCAAGGAGGCATCTTCTGGATTCTCTTGCAATTCAATTGTTCCTTCACTTTTCCATAAAAGAAAAATTATGACTTCTCTTAATGAACCAATATAATAATTTAGGAAACTATTAGGCATGTGCTAATTCCAGGTTTGCCCGAAATGTAGAACTGCAAGACTCTCTAATCTCTTTTTTTAGATGATTGCCAAAATTTTGTAGAGCTTAATTTTCTACCTAACTTTATAAAAAGTAAAGTAGGCCATTCAAACAAACTCATGAAAGAGTTTGAATTCAAGAAAATGTCAAGTTACATATATATATATATAGCTTGTGAAAAGGCTGATCTAGTTCAAAATCTCATGTTCTCATTTTAATTAACATGTGCCCAGTGCATAGAGTTAACGCTAGAAAGTCTAAAGCAAAATGTACAAGTAAAGAAAGAAGGTATAAATGTCAAGGCAAACCGGCCATGCATATATATATATATGTCTATAATGAATTAGAGAAACTGTCTTCAAGCTCTTGGGTTTGAATGGTATTGTTTGGATGATAAAATAGTATAATAAAAATATAAAGATTTAATGTAAGAGAAATATGTAATAAAATTTAATTAAAAAAATATAAAAAATTAATAAAAATTAATGAGTTTTAAAAACTCAAACACCCTAGAATTGCGTGGATGGTCCAAAGAGAGAAAATAGGAAGTTCTGCTGTAACTCATAAAGTGAGAGAGAGAGAGAGCAATAGGGTGTGTCTTTCATGTGGAGTTCATTCAGATGAGTAATAGTGTGTAATACGCATATTGAAAGACATTGATTTAGAAGAAAAAAATCAGTCAATAATTGTTTTTAATCTTAAACTGATGTAATAGTTGATCCAAATTTAGATGGTGAACTAGTACAAAAATTAGATAAAAACGTAATGTAAAGACATTACATGGTATATTTAGAGTTATATAGAATTGTATAAAATAATAAAAGTTAGTGTCTCGTATTTTATACAATAAATAAAAAATTTAAATTTTACAGTCTCGTAATTCATATTTATAAAGATTTATAAAATTTTATATTTTTTTATTACTCCAAACATTACTAATATTACTCCCACTCAAGCAAACTCAAATTTAGAGTTTTATCGAAATTTAGTGCTCTCTTGGCTTTAATACGTACTATATTTTATAAATATTAAATAATATATATATATATGCTACTTCCATAATTATTGTACTATGATTGTCTTTTTCTTTTCTATTTTATATTTTTCTTACCTTTTATTTTATTATATTTTAAGTTTAGAATTTGAAATCCAAACTTTAGGTTTAATGATAAAATTCATTTTGCAAGAAAAAGACATGCATTGAAAAATTAAGGTCGTATCTTCTTTCTTTATATTTGAGTCTTCTCTCTATAATTTTTTATTTTTTAATGTAACATTAGTTCAAAATAAAAAATGTGAGAGTTTGAATAATATATGAATAATATTTTGAGTATTTATATAATAATTGGTAAAAGTTCTGAGTGTTACTTTATACAAAGATCATTTTATAATTATTATGTGGTTATTATATTATTTTTAATAATTTTAGAATCATAGGATTGTAAGTAAATGTGAATAGAAATATTAGGGCGTCTCAATAAAATAACAATATGTCATTTTTTCTTCCCTTCTTTCTTTATTTCTCTATTTCTTTCCTCGCCTTTCCGTTTCTCTTCTCCCCTGATTAATAAAAGGGTAAGAAACTTGTTACAGGACCTACTTCTCAAATATTGAGGTCCCCCTCCTATTGCCCCGTGGGTAGAGCTTGCCCTATCCCTCAGCTTTCTTACTAACCCAGGAAAGACTAGGTGAGATTAAAAGTGTGTTTAGAGTTGTAAAAAGTAAAATAAAATAAAATAAAATCAGATAAATTGTGAGTTTTTAATTCGTATAATGGAATAAAAAATAAATAATTTTTAAAATTTTTTAATATTTATCAATAAACTAAATATATCCTAAAAGAAAAGAAAAAAAAAAAAATAACAATCTTATGCAACATCTCTTCACTCCAGCTCACCAAATCAAACCCCCCCCCCCTAAATTCAACGTTTTGTTTTGACATTAATGCACCATGTTTACTATTTTCTGTCACCCTTTTCAATTCAAACCTTGGAAAAAAAATTAACATTGCCTTTTCATCAATGCAAATGACTTTGGACTCTGAAATTAACTAGAAGGTTGCTTTTGTATTTATTTATTTGATTAAAATAAAAATTATTAATTTACATAATAATTTTATTGTTTAAAATAATTAGTTATAATAAATTCAAAATTATCACAAAAAAATATTATTTAAAATCTTTCATGTTGAGTAATTTTTTTTTTTAAAAAAATTTAAGAAATAAGATAAAAATAAATTAATGAAGGTGTTTGGAATTATATAAAGGATGAGAATATTAATACTCCTCGGAAAACTTTCCTCACTCCTTGTCATGAAATAAGTTTTGCAGGAATAAGACATTAATGAGAAGGAGTGGGAAAAGATTTTAGAGGAGTAACAATATTTGTATCGTTATATAAATTATTATAAATTTGTAAAAATTATAGTTTTATAATTTAAGAAATAAATAAAAAATTTAAATTTTATAGATATTTATAAAATTTTATAACAAAGTAAAGGCGCCCAATTATGTTTGGAGTTATATAAAATTATAAAAATTAATATCTTGTATTTTATAT
>JAVXUM010000001.1:15006035-15019689 GCA_035590655.1 Pouteria glomerata
GAGAATGAAATTTAAATTATAGTTCTGTTATCAAATAAATGTGACATAGTGCGACAATAAAAAAAAAAAAAAAATTCTGCCATACATGATCACTATATCAATTGAACTTAGAAAAAAGAATCTAAAAAGTAAAATAACATTAGAAAAACTAGTCGAAAGAAATCCTCAATCAAAAACTCTTCGATAGTAAAATCAAAAAAGATTTAAGTCAATAACTAAGAAAATAGGAGCATTTAACGGACAATAGTGAGCATGAATGATTTTAATTTTGTACATTAAAGTATTTATAGTAAGAGAAAATGAATAAACAATTAAAAAAATAATTAAATGTGCAATGACCTTATGAGTCTTATACATAGATTTTTATACATGACAGTTTACTTTGTTTTTAATATTCATCATTCAGTATGAGTGAAATATTTTAGAGTAGCAGGTGAGATATGACCACAAATAGTCTCCAAATGTTATGTCTGTCACTTGTAAGATAAAGATTTAATTGAGTTAACAAAATAGTAATAAATGAATTAAATTTATTACTAGATAACATTTATTGTTAGAATTAAACTAACATTTATATATTTTGTAATAGGTCTAGTCAATGAGATTAGGTATTGAATATACTAAAAGCGTGTTTGGCAGCTTAATTTTCAGTAAAAAATACTAATTTTTGTTCTTTGAGTATTTGGCAAAATACTAAAAATCTGTCATTTTTTTGTTCTGCTAAAGTAATTTGTTTTACTCAAAAGTTATTGAAAGTTTTATTAAACAGACAAAAGTTGCTTGAAATGGCTAAAAATTACCAAAAATTTTATGAAATATCTAAAAAATTATTAAAAGTTACAAAAAAATTTTAGTAAACACCCAAAAATTAGGAAAAAATTATTAAAAATTACAATTTACTTCACCAAATACAGTAATTTTAAATTAAAAATTATTAAAAATTACAAAAAATTGTGCCTCCAAACATGTCATAATGTCAACCGGCCTCTCACTCGGCGTGTACATGCTCAGAGTGATGACAAATGTCTATGATATAATTTGTAGCAACAGACATTTATGTATATGCATGCACTTGAGATAAAAGATTTGTTTGGATGGAGTTTTTCCATTGCTCCATGTAATAAAGAATCAGCTGCATTCATGCATACAAGAACCAAGCCAAGATTTTGGCTGAGTTTTCATAATGACAAATATATGCACATCTCATATATACAACAGTAATGCGATGCCACTCAAACAAATTTCAAAGGCTAATAATTCTTAAAATTTTAGTAGCAAGAAAAAGTGACATGGCATATTAAGTTGTGTGTATTCGCCAACTTGTTTTTGCATTATTATTATTATCTTTTTTTAATCCCAAACACCATATATAAGTGTTCTATTCAATTTAATTTCAAGAGAGGAGAAAATCAAATTAATTAAACACGACATGATATACAAACACAACGTTATAAATTTAAAATTAATACAAATGGATTCGGATCATAAATAAGTCAAGCCAAGCCATAAAAGTCATATAATATAACCCGCATTGACATTTAATTGGTGGTAATATGAGTATAATGGATAATTTAATATGACAAAATTATCTTTTATAAATAAATCTTTACAAATTTCGACAAATACTCTTAAATTTAGTCTAGCATAATAAGAGAATAAAAAAAAAATTTTTAAGTCTAAAACAAATTTTATTTATATCTATATATTTAACAAGTATACTAAAAATAATTTTATTTTATTTTATTTTCTAACTTAATCAAATAACAAAATTAATTTATTTCATTTATTTTCCTTTACAAACTTTTCTAATTTAAATTTTGTCATCATTCTTAAAGTCATTTAGTTGGGATTTATATAAACCTTAAAAAATACTAAAATAAGTAAATTAATTTACCAAAATTTAATTTTTAAGCAAAAAAATATCAAAACATCCACAAGTATTATTTTTCTAAAAACTTAATTGATTTTTTATGGTAGAAAATATTTTTAAAAAATATAGAATTGAAAATGTTTATT
Source organism: Pouteria glomerata (assembly GCA_035590655.1). Classification (NCBI taxonomy): domain Eukaryota; kingdom Viridiplantae; phylum Streptophyta; class Magnoliopsida; order Ericales; family Sapotaceae; genus Pouteria; species Pouteria glomerata. Next base: position 15,008,052 of record JAVXUM010000001.1, read on the forward strand.
ACAGTAAAGTTAGTTATATAGATTTTTTTTCAAAAATTAAGGTGATAATTGCCTGCTTAAGAAAGACAAAATTATTTTTGGAAGGTTGTCTTCTCAATTTTTTGGTTAAAAAAATATTTTGATATTTATGATATTATAATTATACTTTAGATTAAGTTTTTATGTAATTATTTATGACATTATAATTATGCATAACATATGATGGAAAAAAAAAAGATGAATAATTGTGTAATTTTAGTTAATAAAAAAGTAAAATAAAAGTATAAAAAAATAGCCGATAATATTTGCACCCCTTTATTTTTTTTTTTAGCACTCCACAATAATCTTTGTTCATTTAGTAAATTAAACTATTGCGGAGTAGGTGAAGTTAATAGAAGAGTGCAAATATTATTAGGCTAAAAAAATTAATGGAGTAAAAATATACTCACACATTATTTAATATGGATTTATTTCACTTACACCCCTTGTGATTTTAGCTTTGTACACCTAAATCTCACAAGTTTTATAAATATAGACTTAGACCCCTTAAAATTTGTATTATATTCACTTGGACCCCCTTGTTAGATTTTCTATCAAAAAAGTAACTTTTGTTTAATTCAATACTATAAAATTACCTTTATAACCTTATTATTAATATAAAAAATTGTATACAAAATTGAAAGTAAGGTTCATCCGTTATTATTTGATATTAATGAAAAATAAGTGGAAGAAAATGAGAAATTAATTTTTTTCTCTTCCATGTTAAATTTATTATAATATTAATAGAAAAATAAAGATAATTTATATATATATATATGTATAATTATTAATTTTTATATAAAATAAATTTAAAATATTAATGTGAAGTATAATAATTTAAAATACTAATATAGAAAAGATTCACAAAAAAATTAATAAATTAATTATAAAATAATTTTTATATAAAAAAAAGATACACAATATCAAAACATAAATATTTTTTTTATTAATCTTAAGGCTATGAAGGTAATTTCATAATATTGAATTAGTCAAATTTTTTTTTTATACAAAAAAAATCTAAGATGAGTGGTATGAATAAGTGCCGAGCTAACATTGGTTCCTCGCATGCGTCCATGCTAAAAAAAAATATATTATTATTTATTAATATTGTCTTCCATGCGCCCAGTCAAGAAAAGAAAAAAAAAATTAATACAATATTAATTGTGCCCACCTAATCTATTTAATACAACCAAAAAAATATATAATCTTACTTTTTTTGAAAAGTAAGTATCTAATCTTACTTTGATCTTTCCTTTCTCCGACTTTTTCTCTTTTGCAACGATAATTAAACCCTTTCTTCTATTCCTCCCGTAGGACTCCATTAGTCATATACATGTTTTATAATTAGGCTCTGTTTGAAAATTTGGCAAATTTTTAGTTAGTTACTTAGGTTTTTTTTTTTTTTTTTTTTTTTTATAATTACTAAACTTACTTTTTTATATTTTAAATTTCTTTTAAATTATAAAAGACAAAACTATCAAATTAAATTCTTAAAAAAAGCTATCTACTAAAAAATTAATTTTTTTTCTTTCTCAAACACAAAAAAAAAAACTATTTTTTTCCTTCTTAAACTAAACCTTGACACTCATTCATACAGAATTTTTTAGCTCCGCTCCTGGGTCTGAGTGAATATAATATATACTTTAAGAAATCTGGGTACGCATTAATAAATCATGTGATACCTAAGTGTAAAAAGCCAAAATCACGTAGATATAGGTGGAATAAATCCAATTAATACACATAATATCGAATGTTCATAACAAGTCCGAGGAATACAGTGTCAAAATACCTTGTCGTGCGGAAATGAAATGTTCAAATTTGATTATAATGGTCTAACGGTTTTAACATATTTTAATTAAAATTAATTTTAAAATAAAAATAAAATTTAATAAAAAAAATTAATATAAAATATAAAAAACCATATAATATCGAAATATAATTAAATTTAGACGTTTATATAACCACTACAGTCCTACAATGTATTTTGGCATTTACAACTTCGTAACATTCCGGACTTTTAATGGCAACTGTCTCCCCTCCAAGCAATAGTCAGCCCCTCGCCTCTAGCAAAAGTCAGCCCTAGTTACCATCCAATGTGTAATTGAAGGATAATTAAGATCGCTGAAAACATCTCATAACCAAATAAGACAAAAATACATACATATATATATATATAACATTTGCGATGTTTTGAGTGATTTTGAAACTAAATTTACATTTTTTATTTTTTATTTTTTTATTTATAAAATGCAAAAAAATTATTTGTTTTCCCAAATGAAACCTAAACATATGTATGACTAATTTGTATTTCTATTTATTCTTTTGTTATTTTTTATTTTAAAATTAGTTTTTAAATGTCATCACCAAATATGCTTTTTGAATTACAAACTAATTTTCAAAATATTTATTAAATTTAGTTTGAAAAAGAAAAAAAGTTAATTTTGTAATAATTGATTAATAGTCGGTTGTTAAAAAAATATTTTTTTATGTTTAAAAATAGAAAAAGATTAATTTTTTAATTTTTTATTAATTCACTAATTTTATCTTTCAATATTTATCAGAAATATAAAATATAAGATTATAGCTTTGACTTTTTTACAGTTTTATTTTTCATATTTACCAAAAATATAAAATATAAGATTATGACTTTGACTATTTTAAAAAAAAGTAAAAGAATTAGTAACTATCCTTGTCAAAGTAGCCTTAATTTCTTCGAAACCGAGAGATTTTGAAACCGAGAACCGGACTCTGCAATTCATTAATTGTGTAAAAATTGCTGTTTTTCATGTTTTAAAAAATGTGCAAATGGCATGTTTGGCTGCCTAGCCTTATCAACGTAGTGACCTTCCCCGGCGCTACGTGTGATTTATGATATTTTAGGTGTGTTTGGAGTGATAAAAAATAATAAAAAAAAGTAAGAAAAATTATAAATTAGTAATATATATAGTGAGATAAAAAATAAATAATAATTAAAAATTTATAAAATATTTTAAAAAATTTTAAAAATTTTTTACAAACCAAACGTACCCAAATTGACTCTGGGCCTCAGGGCCTCAAAATTGCTCTCAAAAACTTTGTAGACGAGGCAAACCCAATGTTTGTTTCCACAAATCAACTCTTTGTCTTCTTGTTCAATGGAAGAACAAAAGCTGAATTTTTCATATATATATATACACTAAGTGTGTTTACAGTCATATAAAATAAAATAAAACTATAAAAGTTAATGTCTCAACTTTGTATAGTGAGTAAAAATTGTAAAACTTAATGTTTTAAACTTTATGCAATAAATAAAAAATTTAAATTTTACAGACTCATAATAGGCATTTATAAAATTTTATATTATTTTATGAAACACTAAGCGATGCCACTATCGGGTGGCAGTGAATAATTTCAACAAATTTTAGCTTGTATATATATATCTATATAATAAAACACATCTCATTTTAAAATATCTCTCTCACAAATTTAATCAACGGCTGAGATTTAATTTTACAAATAATCAAGCGGTTTAGATTTTTATCACAGAAACTTTCTTCAGAAGCTCCCGCCTTCCCCAATTTCTCTATTCTCTACGTGTATAAGTTCTATGCATGCCGGCCTAAGGACAAGAAAGAGAGAGAGATAATGAGGGGCGCGGGGGTGCTAGGGGAGTGAGAGGAAGAGAGAGAAAGAGGGGGACGGGGGTTGGGGGAGTGAGGGAGAGAGAGGGGGGGAGAAGGCCCAGAAACGGATTATCCAGGAATTCATTAACTCGATCTCCGCCCCCGCCGATTCCAAGCACCCCTCGGTGTCTACCTGGTGGAAGACGGTCCAGCTCCGACGGCAAGAATATCTCCGGCACAGTTCATGACGGCAAGAAACTCGCGCGTCTGTCCATTCAGTCGGTGATAAAAGCACCATGACAGCGTCGACGCGCCCTTTGCCTGTGAACCTTAAGACTGGGCTCTGCATCGTACTTGCATCAGATGACGTGTACGTCCAGGATTTCTGCCAGCCCGTCTGTAGGTTCCATTATTTCACCTTTCCAGTGATTGTGGGTTACAAGCTACCGTACGCGTGGGTGGGCAACTCTGCCAAGCTCATGGCCAGTGTGCGAATCCTCCCACAGTGCCGGCTTACAGGCGGGCGCTGAAGGTGATGAAATCGCCCAACGGTGATGTTGAAGTCGACGGGATGATCAGTGTGATCGGACACGAGATTGCTGAGCTAGTGACGTCGCCGATGAATGGTTGTACGCAGGCGGGGACCCAATTTCACCGGTGGAGATTGCTGATCTCTGCGAGGGCATTTACATTACGGGAGGCGGTTCTTGGTGCAGTGGAACCCTGTGTTGAATTATTGCACTGGCCCTAATGCCCTTGGTCAATAAATATCTTCTTTTTTTTTTTTTTCCTATCTTTTGGTATTTTTTCTAATGAAACTTTGTTTAAAATTGTAATAAGCTATTATTATATTGTGTTTCCCTTCCCGTTTTGTTAAAGAAAAGTTATTCGCGTAATCATCGTTAATATTTGTAAATTTATGTAATGTTAAGGCTGAAATTTCATTGCCTAGGGACCGCATAGAAAATATCTAAGGACCTTGAATTTGAGAAATCTCCAGCGAAAAAGTTGGAAATTTTGATGAAAGTTGTATAAAAAATCAGACGAAGTTAATAAAATTTAATAAAAAATTGATAAAAGTAGAGAAAGTTAAAAAAAAATAATTTTGTATGAAAAAAGTTGAAAACCTTCAAAATAAGTGTTTTTAACTCAAAATAAGAAAAATTTTAAAATATAAAAAATAAAAAATATCAAATTAAATATATTTTTTATTTTTTTTTAATTTTAAGATTTTTAAAACATAAAGCATATAAAATATAAAATAAAAAACAAAAATATAAAATAGAAATTGGAGATGTAGCATATTTTTTGTTTTTTATGTTTTTGGTTTTTTTTTTTTTAATTAAAAACGTTTAAAGCGATTGTTTATCATTTTACATTTTTTGTATAAATTTATTTTTTATTTTTCAAAACAGATTTTGAAATTCAAAATGTGTTTTGATCTATTTTTTTTTATTTTCACATTCAAAATAGATATATTAAATTATTTTATTTTTTATTAATTTAATAATTTTTTAAAAAAGCACTTTACTAAGCTTTTAAATTTAGTAAAAAAATAACAAATTAAATGTTTGAAAAATAGATATATCAAATTAAATGTTTAAAAAATAACACTTTAGTAAGCTTTTAAAAAAAGTTTAAAATATATATTTTCAAAAAAATAAAAAGTTAAATAATTAAAAATTAAATTTCTGACCATACTTTCCAAATAAAGCCTTAATTGGATAACTTTCCAGTGAACATGGTTTTCACTTTTGCGTTTTGGTACATTAAATCCTTGAACCTAGAGTGGGAAATACATTTGACATATTTTGCTCTTCTTGCATTAGCAACCTTAGCAAAGAAATTCATCACAACCCAAAGGTAGGCGAGATGAACATTGCAGTAATTGTTGATTCAAAAATCACGACTATCACATATGTATCAAATGCTAGTGCCTAATAAAACACATCTCATTTTAAAAATATCCCTCTCACAAATTATAATCAATGACTGAGATTAAATTTTATAAAAATTGAACGGCTAATATCTTTTTACCAACTAAACTTTTTCCACAAGCTCTCGCATTCTTATAAACGTACACATATATGAGTACGGGAGGGCAACAGTCGCGTTTTGACTGCTGTTTTGTGCTCTTTTTTGTTTGTTTCACTGATGGTTAAGGATGTGTTGGTATAATTTTGATCGCACGCTAGACCAATTTTATCTAATAAAATATGACATTTTGATTTGACAGCTGGGTGCGTGTCAATTAAAAATAATATTCTTCAAAAATATAAATTTAAAGAATAAACATTTAATTTTTTATGAAAAAAATTTAATTTAATTGTACTAAAAAAATAAAATTTTAAGTTCATACACTTTTTCACTCTTTGTGTCAGAATTTAATGAAAAAAAGTTTTCTTTAAATAAACTAAAATTTTAATTTAAAATAAATATAAGTAAATAAATAAAATAACTAATTTACTATATAATTAATTTTAAATACATACACTTTTACACTATTTGTATCATCCATATAATAAGGAAACTAAATAATTTAAATTTCTTATATTTTTAATAGTTAAATTTATTTAATTGTCAGGATTTTTTTCTATCTTTTTTGTTTATCGTTTCGGTCACTTTGCATAAAAATATACTCTCTTATTTTTTTTATAAATAATTTTAAGCTAAACTTTTTTTTTTTTGAAATAAATGCGAACAAATAAATAAAAATAATTAATTTTAAATACATACATATGTAATAAAATACAATCTTTTGATTTAACATTTAAATTATAAATTTAATTTTTTTTTGAAAAAATTCAATTTTTATGTACTTCAAACTTAAATTTTTAATTACATACGCTTTTTTCAATCTTTGTGTCAGAATTTAAGATATTTAAAATAAAAAAATAAAAAAATTAAAAAATTTAAATTTGAGATATTTTTAACTATTGAATTTTTTCAGTGGTCAAACTTATTTTTTATTTTTCTTTGTAATTTAGTTATCTTTTTCAATCATTTCATCTGAAAACTCAATCTTTTACTCATCTCATATTTTATTAACTATTTTTTTCTAAAATTTTTATTTTTAATAATTAATAAAATTTTACATATTTATTAAATACTGTATAGATTATTTTTACAGTTTTTCGTATATGTTTATTTTACAAATTTATATTTGAGTTATTTACAGACCAAATTATATTTATATTTATATATTTTTAGGCACAGATAATTTCTAACTTCTGAAAAAAATAAATTTTAATAAAAATAAGATGAAAAGTTAAAAGAAATTTTAAAATCAAATTAAGGGATGAACAGTCTATGTTTTGCACAGACATTTATTAGTATATATATTTATATATAACACAAAAAGATAGAGATCGAGGTCCATGAGTACCATTGAAAGGGATTTCTTTCCAAGGTCCGTTTTAATGTTAATCTTCAGTTAACTTTTAATAATTTTTTAACAAAATTAATAAGTGAAGTTTTTGATGAGTTTGATAAAATAAATAAAAATTTTTAAAGTAACTTTTAATAAATTTTAAGTATCTAGTAAAATAAATAAAAGTTTTTAATAAGTTTTTTGCAAATTTTTGTGTGCTTTGTAAAAATTTTAGTACATTTTGAGTTGGTTTAAAGTGAAAAATCTATTATATTCTTTGTTAATTTAGTAAAAATTGATGTTTTGACAACCTGTTATGTAGGATTATTGATGACTTTTAGTATTTTATCTAAAACATTAGAAGTTGATTTTTTTTTATTGGTTTTTTTTGCTCTCCAAACGGGGTTAAGTTTATAATTTTGGGTGAAACTAGAAAGCAGATTTTCCTTTGACATGGACAAGATTAATATATCCTCACTTAAAGAAGCAAGATATTTCAAAGTAAAACCAGATTTTGATTAGGACAGGTAACATTCCACCTGAGCGAAAATTTTAATACGTCACCTCATGTAAATTAAAATTAATATGATTATGTAAATATTAATTAATTTTTTAAATATTTAAATATAAAAACAAATAAATGTTATGATTATAATTAAATCTAAACATATATCTATATAACAAATCTGCTTATTAATTTGACATATATACGATAATTCAACGACTAAAATTTCATTTTATTTATTAACGATTAAAATTTTACCTCTGCGTGCCATTGGTACAGGCAAAACCTAATATATATATATATCATCCGAATTGCGCCCTTAGTTTTGATGCGGCACCTGTTCGGTCCTCCACCATCCAACCGTTAGGCTATTTTAGAACATGAATTTATAATTAAAAAATGAAAAAAAAATATTTAAAATGTAAAATGAATTAAAAATTAAATTTATTTAATTTTTTTGAGTTATAAAATAAAACCAAAACGAAAAAAAATATTTGTAAATAAAATTTAATATTTAACTGATTAAATGTAAAAAAATTGTATAAATTATAATTTTTTTATTTTTTTCAATAAATTTATATTTCAAACATGGTATTAATGATTCCTTCACTTAAAAAGTTTTAATTTTTGCATCTAAATCAAGTAAAAGCTCACTATTTATTGCAATTTGGCGTCCCAACTAGTGATCTTTGATGCCCATTGCATGATGCAGGATTAAAGTGCGTAAAAATTCTGTTGATCAAGCGGCTAGAAATGCACTAGCCATAAATGGTTCAAATCATCAATGGATTCCCTATGTAACAAGTCAAGCTCATTTTCAAAGGATTGTGTTGCAACGCGTGTATTAAGATTATAGAATTCCTTTTTTTTTTTTTTTTTTTAATTTATGTTCATATTAACTTTATCACCATATATCGGGCAAACCGAGGCATTTCTTAACAATTTGGGGAGGAAGGATTTGATTCTCCTTCTCTCTCTCCACTTTTAGGTATATTAAATTTAGGCCACTTAAGGGCATGCATGTGATTTATTTTTAAGTTTTTAAATATATTTTATTTCATTAGTTTTATTTGTAAAATAAATTTAAACTATTTTTTTTTTTTAAATTGAGTTTTAGCATATTCATTTACTTATCTTTCTAATAACCATCTTTAAAATTGGTTAATTGATTGTATACTTCCCAAAACTAAAGATGAGAACTACTAACTTACACCTCCTCCCCAAAAAAAAAGATGAGTACTATCGCCTCTTGAATTCAAAATTTTTATCTTTATATTTTTTATACTTAATACTAAAATGAAATCTTTAAATGATGTTAAGTTTTTAAGTAAAAAAGACAAAAATATTAATTGAAAATCAAATAGAATCAAATATGCAAGTGCAGGTAATATGATATAGACAAAAGTGTGATTACATTTTTTTTACAATTATTAAAAGTTAAAATTATTATTTTTAATAAAATTTCACCTTAGTATAAAATACAAAAAATGTAAAGAGAGGTTTTTAAATTCAAAAATGTTATCTGGGAATTTCAATACTAAAGTACAAACACAACATATTAATCCTCATAAAATCTATATATAATATAATTATATTATAAGAGAGGTCAATGATTTGACATATATATTAGATCAATGGTTGAGATTGATTTTTTAATTATTTTGCCAGCGAGAGCGAGGGGGAGATAGACAAAGAGAGGTGATCATATGGGTGTTTTTGATACGGACAAACGCTAATATGACAATATGTCATAGGAGAAAGCCAATGCTGTAACAAATGGTTTGTTTAAGTTGATTCTCAAATTTTAATTGGAAAGATTACTTTAATAAAAAATTAAAATTTCTTTCACCTATCTATTTAATTCCTTGCACAAATATTTAATCAACATATTTCATAGAATTTTTTTTTTTATATGAAAAGGTATATGATCATTTGATTTTCATGAATATTCCTTAAAAAAAATAATTTTTATTTTTTGAGCTATCTATTTAATATATTCATAACATAGTTCATATATTTTCCGAAATTTGTATAAATAATGAGTTATATGACACTTTTACTTGTGTGAATATTTATTATAAAGGAAAAGGTATGTGATACTTTTATTTTCATGATTTTTTATTATTGATATATATATATTTGTATAAGTGTATACGAGGTAAAAATTTACTTGGCAAATTTTTGCCACACCACTTAACTTCCCCCCTTAAAGAGGTCAAAAAAGAGGTCAAAAAAGGATTATCTATTGGGGTGTCCCATATTAGTTATAGAAAAGGTTGGTAGTTTGTAAATAAATATGAGAGAAAATCTCACTTTACGAGTTAATTTTTGAGATGAGAGAAATTCAAGACCACCTAATAATTAATTTCAAAACCCAAATTTATTATCACTCTCAACCTACCAAGAGAAATAAGTTGTTGGTGCCTCTTACTCAAGAGAGAATGTTAGGGTGTTTTACATTTAATGTCAGAGTGTTTTACATCTTTTGCAAAAAAGACGGGTGATAAATTATTATTGAATCTTGTGGTCATAGTTGTGCCACATATAAAATCTATTTTTAGTATTAACAAAATGTATCCAGTTTTATTAATATACTATTTTTGTTGAAATTAAAGATACATGCATTTTCCTTTTATTATTACTTGTATTTAAAAAAACAAAAGGAGTTTCTAGTTTTTTGAAAGTATCTATTTGGTTCATTGCATTTGTTCAATTCATGTAGTTAGTTTATTGATGGCAAAAATGTTTGTTTCTGATGTTATGACTTTCATAATATATATTTATTATTGGGATACATATTATATATACGTACACACACGTATGATATATTTATATATAAATATATCAAATTTTATATTAAATTTTATTAATTCTGTCTTCTCTTTTTTTTTTTTTTTTTATCCTTTTAATGGTAAAATTTTGTCTTCTCATTGAAGTAATAAAAATTGAAAAAGCAAACCCCATGACGCGGGCCTAGTAACCTAGGCTATTAAATATATTAATTGTTGGGATAAAAACAGTGAGGGGGAGTGCCCATATAAGGCAAGTGTTTATTGCTGCCATAAAAAGTAATTAACGAAAAAAAATTAAATGTCTTTGACTTCAAAACGAAGCAATAATTAAAAAATTTGATACATTAAGTAAAAAAAACCAAAAAAATTGCCAACTTTCTCTCTCTCCCCCTCTAAAGTGAGTACTAACCTAATTTAAAGAAAATAAGTTAGTTACATTAATATTCATTCAATTATATTTTATTTTTAATTTATAATCTTTATCTATTAATTTTAATACTTTAATCCTCTCATCTATCTAAAATTAAAAAGGCTCTGCTTGAAAATCATAAAAAATTTAGATGGAATAAGGTTAACAATTAACCTTTTTATAATACAATTTTATTAAAACTAAAATACTATAAAATACAAAAAAAATAAATAAAATAATAGATATACATATACGTATATAGATAAATTTTATTTTATTTTTACTCTCTTTGTTCATTTAAGAATTAATTTATAATAAATATTATAAAAATAACTTAATTTAATAACATAAAAATTAAACTTTATTAAATAATAATTTATTATTAGAATGGTTTATTTTATTAATATTTTTTAATTAATTAAAATTAATTAGTTTTAAAAATACATGATAATTTAAATAAATGAGGAATTAAAATATTGGGATTAATAGTTGAAATGGATAAATTGAAAATGAGATATAATTAGAGGAATGTTAGTGTAATTAATCTTTAAAAAAATAGATAATATTATAAGATGAAACTAAATAAAATAAATAAAAATAAATAAATAAATAAATAATTATGAATGGTATGTTTGCTTGCAAGTATAAATGGTTTGGATGCACCTATAAGTGGTAGTTCAATTGATAAGAGTTTGAGTTTATTTTTCAGTGAACATTAGTTCAAATTTCATCAGAGCTCAAGTCATTAATTTTAGGATCTTTAAGAATTAAGGGCTCGTTTGGAATGCTGAAAAAAGTTTTAAAAAAATTAAAAATTAGTATTGATGTGATGTAAAAATGATACGTGACAAAACGTGATTGAAAAAATTTAAAAATTTTAAAAATATTTTAAAATTTTTTTAGAAAATGTTAGAGTTTCAAATATATCCTAATTGAGGTATC
>JAVXUM010000001.1:15045508-15060883 GCA_035590655.1 Pouteria glomerata
AACAAATAAAAAAAAAAAAAAAAAAAAAAAAAAAAAGAAAAAAGAAGAGAGAGAGTTTGAGACTTACCTTGAAGAGAAACGTTTTCTAACAATACATATTTAGAAAGAAAATTTTGTTTTTTTTAATATATTTGAAAAATAAAATGCAGCATCAAAATAAATTTTCATTAACTGTTACGTCTTCAAATTTTTTTTTTTTTTTTTGATAGCATTTGCTCAATTTTTTTTTTATCTATAATAATAAAACCAAAAAAAAAAGAAAAATCGAATTGCTTATTTAACCTTCTTTTTTTTTTTTTTTTTGGGTTTTAGATAGTTTTTTATTAAAATTAAAATTTCTTTTATTTACTAATTTGTAAATATGTTTATCAATATTCAAAAACTGCAAGTTTCTAAAAATTTCTCAGTGGAGCGACATTCTAGCAAGCTCCAATTTTTAGGTAAATTTTGAATAGTTTCACATCACAACGGATCAATATTGGGCTTTCTGGTCGATTCTAGCGAGTGAAAAGAAATTTTACCACTTGGAAAACATTCGAACAGTTTTCGGACCCCAACATATCGGACTATCCAACAAGCTTCTAGCAGTACATCCAACAAGTCTAGTACGCATTAAGCAAACTTCCAACCGGTCTAACCATGTTTCAGTGTGCATTCAGTACATAGATTTTTTTGATTTAGCTCAATCAATACAAACTTTCTATTAAAGATTAGATCATAATTTTCATTTGATATGTTGTAGGTGACGGCGTTGCACACACTTAACGACCAAAATCAATAGGGCTTTGTTATACCTGAGCAACTGAGGATCTGGGTTGGGAAAGGATGAGTTCGGTTCGAGTCATCGAAAAGACCAATTATGGCTAAGGTCGGTCCGGAGATCAACAAAAACAAAAGCAAGAGAAAAAAAAAAAAAATAGGCGAACCGACGCAGATCCTTATCCATCCACCACCACCACCTTGCATTGTTTTCCTCTTCTGGCCACACACCTGTGCTGTCGCTTTGCTTTGATATGATAGAATAAATAATTAATAGAGCCTTAGTTTGGCTTCTTCAGTAGTTTTAATAGTGCTAGCTTGGAAAATTGTGCTTCATTATAATAGTAATATTTGTCAACTTGCCAATAGCGACAGCCTATACTTTAACGAAGCTTCCCACTTTCAATGGCATCTTATGTTCGCTGATATTGACAATCTGTCTCAATTTGCATCTATCACCCACTTCACAGCTATAACACTTTCATTGTAAACTCTCCCAAATAAAATATTATTATTGGACAATCTCAAGTTTTGTTTCTTTTCCATTCTCTCACAAAATTAAGAATATATATATATATATATATGAAATGACACTAAACAAAACAAGTAATTAAATTGAAAGTAGCCGTTAGCCAATTCAATTGCTATCTAATATATGGCTCTTAATCAGCAGCAGAGAGTTCGTATCCTCGAGGATTCCCAATTTTCTGGACGTTTTATTTGCAGCCGAAGAAAGGAAAGAGTTTCCTGTTTAAAGCAGTTCAAAGAAATATAAAAATACATTATAATAATATGAGTATAATAGACAGTAAACAATCTATAAAGTAGTAGCAGAGTTACTTATAAAATTATTGACATAAAAGCCACTTGATCTGGATCTACTAGCCAAATGATTTAGCTTCTTTTTCTCATGCAGCTCTTCTAGTTAACTGGTCCTTGGACGTGCTCTCAAAAATCTTATCAGCATTTCCAACCTCAAATCCATCTCTCCTGTGGAACTCCTCAATCTAATGCAAATCGACAACACAAAACATAAGACATTTGTATTTGAAAAATGAGAGAAAAATAAAAATAAAAATAAATAAATAAATTCTATATGAACATTATGTTGTCATATATGCACATTTTATACAAATTATATATTCCAAAAAAAAAAAAAAAAACAAGTAGAATGCCCTTTACAATGAAGGTTTGCTGCTAACCTCTTCTTCGGGTAAATTCCTGAATTGCGGCAGCAGGAGGCGTTCAGCGAACTCAATGTATGAACAAGGGACAAACTCCGTGATGCCATCAGAAAAACAGAATGACATCGAATCTGCAACGGTTGAACTTTGCAGCAGTAGGCCATCAGGACTAACTGATCAATGAAAGAAATATCAAATTGTAAGTTGTCAGCACCACAATTTAATGGTTCAATTGATCGTTTTAGCAGAACCTGAAATTTCATAAGGATGTCTCTCATTACTAACAAAAAAATATAATTATTGTTAAGTTTAATTATTTATAAAATTTACTATGCTATATTTTTTAATGTTATGCACAAAAATATTCAATAATTTAGTGAGAGAATGCACTTGATATTACAATAAATACTTAGGTTCGATCTTTGTACACTACTTTTATGCTGAAAAAATTTTGAGTTAACCTTAATTTTTTAATAGAACCAAATTATCCTAAATTTGAATTAATTTATTTTTTAATAAACTTAAAATACAAAGGGTATTTGGATAATTTCATGCTCAAAATCAAGAAGGTTACTTATCCCCCTTTGCCTCTATATAGGTCCACCCATGTGATGCTTAATCCAATTTGATATGGGTACATGACTAAAAAGAGTGAATAACATAAAATACAAAACCCATCCGCGCAATGGGCGATAAAAGAACATTACACGCAGTGGGCCTACAAAAGGGGTGGTTAGTAGCAGCCACCACCCTCCTAATGGTTTGTTTGGGAGGAGGGATAAAGTGGGGTGGGTTGGGGGTAACATTCCCAAGAAGATATAGATCTTTGAAATATTTATACTACAAAATAGCGTATCCCACACCCTCTCCCACCCCAAAAAAAATAAAACAAAATAATATAATATAATAGTAATAATAATGAAAATAAAAGTACTTTAGCTTGGCACTTCCGAAATTTAAACATTTTAGCCTCTCCTCAACAAAATTCTTGGGTCCGCCATTAATTACAATTATCCAAAAACTAGACCAAGATCTTGCAGAAAGAGTCCTCGAAAAAGAAGCCACTCCAGAAGCCACTAATTTGTAACTAATGAGCAAAATCCTACTTGCAAAACTTACAATACGTCAGAGGTTTCATAATGATAAAGGAGCCCTATCCAAAAGAAGCATAATAATTTTCCCTCGAGGAGTTTCAACAATCTAAAACCATTTGATTCTTTGACCACCAATTCGGAGACTAAACCAATAACAGCCAAGCAAATGGCCGAACCAATTTCCAAACTTACTTGTCAAGTGATGCCATCAAGTTCTCATCCTTAAAACAGGAGATATCCAACATAAAAGAACTTTATCACAGATGAAGTTAACGGGCTTCTGTTAGCATAAAAAAGCTATATCTAGAAGAGCCTTGATATCTTATTTAGTTTCTACACCATGTTGCCTACTTCTTGTTGTATCAACTGAATAACTAGCTGTCAATACCAAGAGCTGCTTGCATATTATTATTGGGGTTTATCTGTGATAGAGATAATTTATATAGATTCTAACTCCATTTTCATGTTTTGCTTGGAAAGCAACAAATAAATTAGCAGCAACAAGAAGCTGTAGGTCACAAACCCTTTAGAACACCTCCTTCAGAATTCAACTTGAACCCATTTTCCTCAATAAACTGATTGAGGCTTTTGATACTCCTCAAATGAGATTTCAGCCGATGTGTGGATATGGTAACATGATTAACTGCATAACCATTGACAAGAGTCCAGGCAGCGTATTCACTTTCGCTGCAAATCCATAAATCAAACAGTAAGAGGTGGAATAAATGACTTACATAATCCTGAAATCACAGATTCAAACATTAAAGTTGTTCAACTAAAACTTGGACTGGAAAAAAAAAGAAAAAAAATGAAGACAAGGTGACGACGATGACAACAACTAAATGCTTGTAGAAACTGATCGAAGAAATGACCATATATGACAAATTTCAGATTAATGACTGGAGGATCCCTTCCACCAAGAGTTATACAAGAATTAGTTTATATAAGCATTTAGGTACAAACGCAGTGAGAAATGAACATTCAATACTTAGCCAGTTTTTGGAATTCAGAATATAAGGGCTTTTCCCATGTTAAAGATCCCAATGTGCTTGCAAGAGCAGCATGTTTGTTTCCGTAACCAGACATTTCAGTGTATTTTCTAATTATTTCCTGCAAGTAGGAAGCAACAAGTGGATGTAAAATATGCTCAGGAGAAGGATCACTTGATAGGAGAAAAATATTGCATCACATGAATCAGGTAACAAAAATAAAACCAACAAAAGATGATGGAATAGAACGAGTTAAAATTTATACGCAATAGCTCTTCTGTGCCCTTTCAATATTGTCTGCTAAAGTTGGAGCAAAGCAATAGCTTATCTTACTAAAATCATTTCAACTAATTAACTTTCTGAATGCAGAGTTGAACATTGGAAGATTGATTCCAACAAAAGCAGTTCTTACTCTATATCACTCCTTTTTGTTTAAGAAAATAATAACAATTGAACATCTTGTTTCCAGAAAAGACCAAAAAGAAGGTTACATTACATCACACTACAGATGATATCATTTAGAATAAGGCTAAAATAAACTCAACATGAAAGCTTTGGGCAATAGATTTGGATAGGTAGCAATTAAAACAATCAGAATTTAGCAAAAAATTTTACATAGCCTTGAATAACAACTTAAACCAGAACCATTAAACATTTGCTTCAGCCCATGCAAATAATGTGACATATAAGACTTCCACTATGGAAAAGCACAAACTTTAAAAAAAAAAAAAAAAAAAAGGAAAAAAAAAAAGAAATTGGGTCAAAACTCATTTGACAGCAGAGCTTCCATCAATTCTTCCAAAAGCCAAAAAGACCAAATAGCATTGCCTACTGTTAACTTGAAATGCAAAAACCAAGTTCTTACAGACTAAAACTGTTACAAAAGGAAATAGTGAAAATATCATGACCAACTTCACTAACAAAAAATTTGACAATAACTTATCAAAAAAAAAAAAAAATAATACGACAATAGCATGTTAATTTCACATATTATTCAGAATCTATAATAAACATCCTGTATGTAGTTAGCAACAGTATGGAACAGGGCTATCAGATACCCAAGAAAAATCACTAAAATGAACCTGAGCTTGTGGACTCATTTGATCTACAAGCAGCTCTGATATAAATATTCTAGGCAACGGCCCATTAACACCGCTACCACCATCAGAAAATGGAATGCTGGGAGGAGAAAACCAGAGTGCTTTCAACTTCTTTGCTGGAAATCGCAACTCCTCCTTCTGAGTATAACCAAAGTCCAGAAAAAATTGTGCCATAGAATCAATGCCATAACCATTTAACTGCAAAGAAAGAGACAGTAGGGACACTTTATATCAAAGATGTATATTAATCTCTCAAATCAAAATTTCAATAAAATGGAAACTAAATGATGAAGGCAGAATATCAGACGTAAAACCATGAGTGCAGACTAAAGATTAAAATTTCATTTTGGTATGGTGTTCAATGAAGACATTTCGGAAACATTTTGGAAGTGTTTCAAGTGCAACGCAAAAATATTAAAACATCTAGAAAGGTTAAGAAGTATATATTGAAATCCATCTAGATATACAAAAGTTTAATGATAAAATAATTAACCAACTTATTACTTTCGTATATTATGCTTTATTTTTGGTGTGTTTTGCCATATTTCAATGGAAACATTAGAAGTATTATTCCAGCAGAGTTGTGTTTCCTAGGAAATGGAAATTTTTCGAGTGCTTCGTGGAAAAGAAATGATATTTTAACACCAACTTGCTTCATAGAAAATCTTTTAATGGTGAAGCAGATGAACAAAAACAAAGGCCCCATTATGATACAGAATCAACCGTAACTGAATAATGCATGAAAGCGAGAACAAACTATACCCCAAATGTCCGAAATGCCATGTGATCATAGCATATTTGATCACCATCAACTGAACGAACAAACTCCAAGACGGCTTTTGCGGTGGGGTTCCTATGTAAATAAACAGCTTCCATACTTGCCAATGCACTTCTAAAGAATGATTCACCTCCCTGCAAAAGAACAGGATCAGCCATAAGAACTTCGTCAACACCATATTAATAGAACAACATAAGCAGAAGTAATCAATCATGGATTGAACTCATTTGTTGTTGAAATATTTGTAATATATTTTGAGGTAGTAATAGCGTATCGACATTACACTCCTAGTGCAAATGTCAAATTACCACCTCCAAGGCTCTAAAAAAAAAATTATTTAGAACAGACTAGGATGTCTACTTATTGACAGTAATGCTTCTCGTGGATAAGTTTTTCAAGTCCTTAGATTGGGGACACTAGCGACTGTAGGCAGAACTGAAAAAGGAAGCTCAAGGCAAGGTGTTTCTAACTCCAGACTGCTCCAAATCCTATTTACATTGTTACTGACTAATGTTTAGGGTGGCTATGTGTTGTGAGAACTATAGATTATTTTTTAACATACAAACATAGTATGCTAGCAAAGAAACGAAAAACCATATCAAAGTGATCAGTTTGAAGTTCTCAAGTTCATGTCTGAAGTTGGTCAAACTGATTGGATAACATGCCCGAATTAAGATTTGGTCAAATTTTGGACGGAACAATAAGCCCAATATTTGAATATTTGGAAAAGTTCAGAAAACTTTTTTTTTTTTTTATTGGGACGGTGAAGAAAAAAAAATTAATATTTTGTGCTAGTTTGGTTGAAAAATGAGCTCAAATAAAACAAAAATGTCCAAAGATTCAAGTTTTTTCAGACTGGCCATAAAATCAGAAATTTGTGCAAATTTTTAATTTGGATTTGGATATACTTTCTGAAGTACCCCTGAATTTTGATTTAAACCATCGTAGAAAAGAAAATTCGAGTGAAAAAAAAAATGGTAGAAAGAAAAATCATTGCATAAATATGCCAATTATTGATATAATTTGAAGATTAGAAGCCGAGTCTCCCGTAAAGGAAGGGTAAGAGAGGAAACAGAAGAGGAGAGAGCACCTTAAATGGAGAGTCTTGCTGACGTCCATCAGAGTGGGTTTTAGAACCAGAAACAATTGAGAGACTTCGAATTCCACTAGGAACCGAATCCGCTGGGAATCCACTCGTCATGGAAACGAAATTCCTGTGTTTGGTTAGGGGATTTGAGGAAGAAAAAGAAGAACACAAGCTGAGAGAACGAGAATTTGGTTTGATGGAGCGTAAGATGGAAGAAGAGAGTCTCAGAGTATCCATCCGTTTGATCTCTCTCAACGGAGCTGCAAATGATCAGCAGCAGATGTTCATCTAGTTTATTTAGGGTGTCATTAATCATTATTCACAGTCCTATCTCTTGTAACACAGAATAATAATACCTTAATATAAAATAATCTTTTTTTCATCTATATTTATTATATATAATTCATATTTTAAAAATTTTTATACAAATAATATCGATAATTATTTTTTAAAAAAATCAAACAAATTTTACAATTACTTGTTAAAATAAATTTTTTACAAATAAACGAAATATTTCTAACAATTGAACAAATTAAAAACTTCTAACATATATTTATTAAAAAAATAAAAAAATTTAATAATCAATTTCTAAAAAAATTTAAAAATTAATCACATAAATTTTCAAAGCTTTCATACTAAAATAAATAAAATATTTTAATAACTAATTACTGAAAAAATTAAAACATTTCAATAAATTTTTACTGTTTTGATCAATAATTAATTTTAAAATTTTAAGTGTAATTAGTGAGTTAGGTAGAGAAATTATTAAAATATTTAAAAAAATATACAAATAAACTAGAATGTGCGAAGAAAAATAACTGGCAAATAGTGACAGCCTTTTCTTATTTGATAAGATATTATAGGAGTTGTAGTTATTAGAATATATTAATTGTTATTCGATGTCTACTCTTTTTTATTTTTTGATTATTATGGTTTTTTTTTAATATTAAAATCTTCAAATCAACTTACGCATAAATTAATTAATTTCTCAGGTTTTGGATTTACTATTCGGATAATTTGCAAAATTATTCTACAAAAATTTTAAGTACTTACCAATAATGTAAACACATGCTTTACTATTCCCAGTTTTGCGTTTGGGTACCAAAAAAATATTTTATTTTTATTTTTATTTTTCTTATATGATATTTTTATCAAAATTTATTTTGTTTAAAAAATTTAAATTTTCGACGTATTAATAGTAAAAAAAATTATGTTTATTTGGATTAAAATATGAAAATAAAAAAATAATTTTTAATATTTTTCTAAATACAATTAACGCTTGTAAAAATTATATCCTCTAAAAAACTAATTTTTAATAAATAATTACATAAAAAAAAATAAAATAAAAATCAACTTTTCCAGACCCAAACAACGCCGTCCCGTTTCGGATTTTTCCCCGTAGACAGAAGTTGGGGGATGCAGATGCGTGAGGAATTAAAATGCCATTCGTTCGAGAATTGCGTATCAGACTCTGAGTTCGTTTGCCTCGTACGATAAGGATGACGTGGATCCTTTTCTATTACGTGAGGAAGTCCGCATTCATTATCCAATAGTGCGCTTTGGGTTAAACTCAGCTCTGTGATCTTATCTGATAAAAAATTACGGAAAGATAAATCAATTTAAGCAAACTCTAACTGATCGGCTCAACCGAGAAGGTTAAGAATAGTTCCCATATTGAAAAATCAAACTCATGGCCAAAATCAACGACGTCTTCTACCACAACCAACTCAGCTATCCTAAGGGCAACGTGGATCCTTCTCACCTCGCTGGAAGATTGGAGACAACAATCTGTGCTATATAAATTACTTTTTGTATTACATTAGTAAAGTTCATATGCCAAATTGATTGTGAAGGAAAACAAAAAGAGGGAAAATCTCTCATATAATCCTCTCAAAGGATAATTACACTTTCGCCATCTAAAATTTTTAATAAGCAGGCATGAATACCTCAAAATTTGAACCCTGCTCGGTATTCTTATGAAATGAAGTCCGGAAATTTGTTCTAACGTAGTTCTCTCTAAACTCAAATTTGGAGAACGAATTACTAATATTAAATTTAAAACTAACAATTCAGATATATTTATATTTTTTTTAAATTAAAAATAAATAAATATACTTAAATTGTTAAATTAAAATGTAACAATCTCTAATTTTGACATTAAAATGGATATCAGCCACACTTCTTTCTAAATTAAGCATTCAAGTCTAATGAATACGGATCAAACAAATCTGATCCCCCAAAAACTCTGGTCATTTTCATTTTAATGAAAAACAATTGCTCAATGCATTCTCATGCCCAAAGAAAGTTGTTACACGCGTCATTGCTCGTTTAGTGTGATAAATTTTATTAAAAATTTCTAAAATTATTTACTTTTTATCTCACTACACGAATTAAGAACTTATAATTTATTTTACTGTATTTCATTTTATCTTATTTTTTATTATTCCAAACACACCCTTAATTAAAAAAAATAAAAAATAATAAGTCAAGTGTGCTCGTACAGACGTGCTTGGCAAAAGAATGACCCAAGGAGTGCATCTAATATGGATTTTTTTTTTTCCATTTTTTTGGAGGGCCTGATAACACTCATTTATCTATTTATTTATTTATTTCGGAGGACCTTATAACACCCATGCTGTCAACTCAGTTCCACCTCTAAGACCGTTAGATTTTAAGTGCATTTAATATGAATTTCATTTTTTTTTTTTAAGAGTGGGATGCAGCACGCATGCTATGAGCACGGTGATAACTTGGAACCGTTAGAATTTTAAATGTGGATGTTTTGAAATTGTTGAACTCCAAATCATGGTGTCACTAAACTGACATCGCGCCGAGTCAAGCTCTAATGTCTCTCTCTCAACACATCGCTGTTGGAACAAACCAGTAGTGTTCCTACGTATATGCGAGTCAGTCAGCAGCTTAGTAAGCTAGTAAAAACAGCTCCCGGAATGCATTCAAACTCTTCTAGTAAAAATCAAATCATTTCAGTAATTAGAACATGGCCTTTACATTCTTATCCGGTCCTGCAGTGCACAACCTAGCCCATATATGGAGAGATCTCCAAATCAACTGCATTCTATCATCACAATGCTGCATTATATCATCCCATGTGATGCAGTTTTAACAACCATCTGTTAGACTTCTCCATATGTTTTCGGTACCAGAATGTGGTCCATGAATCCCATAATATGTGGAACATGGAAAAACTGCTCCTCAACGTTCTAAATCCACTAATCCACTTGCCTAAAATTTAGCAACAAACTCATTTGATGGGCTGAGTTTATAAAAGGGATTAACATCATCCTCGGAGGTCTCTAATCCTGCTCCCTCATTCAGAAAAATTTCATTCAGAAAATACACCATCATTATTGAGAGAGTTAAGGTTTAGAAGAACCAAACCGAAACCAAAGGTGCAGAAATCAATGGCTGGAGGTATGTGATTCAATTCGTTTCGCTTCCGCTTCTGTTTGTGTTCATTAAGTTTGCTGAACATGATTAAGTTTAACTTAAGTAATAGTATAACACCATCGTCATGCACACCCCGATCAAAACACTGAATCCCAACCAACTCTCAGTTAATTTCACTCTTATGTTCAACCCAAAAAAAAAAGGTACTGAACGCAACCTCCAGCATCCTTTACTAGTACATATTGCCCTTTTAGGCAGGGGAAGGTTGGTTAAATTGAAAAATCGAATGCTGCTAGAAAACAAAGCAGATAGAACAAGTTCCAAGTGTTTTCTCCCCTTAGAACTCCAAAGCATTTAACAAATCTATATATATATATAACCAAATAAAAATAAAATAGCGGAATAAGTAACGAGTATCAGTGATGAATTTATACCATACTCCATAAGACAAATTCTGCTTAATTAATCAGCACAGAAGAATGGAATAGTTTGATAGAGACCTCTGAGAAATATGATGATGCCAGTCTTCCACCAACTATTAATTATTTTCTACAGACCATAATTGCCAAATTTTAAGGAAATCAATGCCACTGCATTTAATTGGGAAAATGCTTTTAAGGAAAAAGAGACATTGCACTAAGATGATTCTACTAACCTTATTGCTCTTCACCATACAAAAACAAGGCCGGTTCTTCCATTCACACCAAAAATATTTTTTCTTCATCATGGCTTCAGAGCCAAAGCAAGCCCAATCTTGGCACTTTTCTCAATGGCTGTCGTATCCACCTCCCCTGAGATGGTGAAAAGGGATTTTGGACCCCACTGATGCTGGATGAGTGCATTTGCCTTGCCATAGTTGTTCACCCGAGCCTTCACCGTGGTTAACGGGTCCAATGCATGTTGTGTTCCAATGGTGAGAGTGTTCTCGTTGCTCGAGAAGCTATGTGTCAGCTCCGCACCAACAGCTGTATTAGTCAATGGGCTCACGGTGTGATAGTATGAAGCAGTAAGGGTGTCACCTTTGTCATTCCTAGACCCATCACCAAAGATAACCTCATCAAATGGGAAAAGCAAATCAAAAAGAATGGAAATAAGCCCAAAACATTCCAGCTTTTGTTATGCCAAAACTTGAAGAGGTTCTTTTCACGGTTTTTCCTTTCTTTATTGGGATCTCGCAACAAAATCTAACCTATACCCCATGATCTATTACTGTTCATTTTACCAAAACTAGAGGAACAAATATTTGAAATGATCTTCATCCTCCTTGCATGATGCACAAAGAGGACAGGTTTCCATAAATTCGAATACTAATTGTATATTAACTGAGTGAAGAATATCATCAAAAGCAATTTAACAACCCAGACCAATAGCCCTACCCAAAACAAATACAAGTGTAAAACATAAAATCACATGGAACTAAGAGCAATCTTTCTAAAATACTAAAAAAAATATTCAAAGTATCATTTATGTTTTTTTGCATGATGGAGCCACTCACAGTATCAAGGAAGCAATAAGGTCAGACTTGGAGAAACTCAACCCAGCATTCCATTTGGTAAAATTTCCAGTAGCAGTGTCAAAAGAAAGATCAGTTCCAAGAGAGAGTGTATTATTCCCGGTCACACCAGAGAAGTTGATGATGGGACTAGCAGTTAATCCAAGACTTGTACTGATCCCAGCATACTCATGCAGGTACTGGAGTTCTACCTATCACCACAATCACCATAAGTAAGCAAAAGCAACCCCGAGGGTGACTTCAACAGGATTTTATGTGCCAGTGAATGGAGCAAAAGCATAAAACCACCCAGTAATCAAATAGGGCAGGTGAGTGATTCACAAGCTAACAAACTTGGAAGATGTATAAAGGGCAAAATCTAGTTACCTTGCCAGATCTCTGATCAGGAACAATAAAGCTAAAGATTGTCTTCAATCCAGGAGCAGGCTCATCGATGGTTATGGTGGTGAAAAGCTACACGGTCACTTAAAGTTGTCAGCTAATTTATAAAACATCATTTTATAGTGTTTCATCACTGAATTATTAAAGTAACCCCTTGGATAATGACAAACGTTTAATTAAAAAGAAGAATTAAAAAGCCTGATTGCATCCAACACAACAAAACCTGTGGTTTCATCAATGCATCACTAAAGAAATTGCAGCTGCAACACTGAAAAAGATGTGCAGGGTATAAAGAAGTGTAGTGTTTGTCCAAGCATTCAGTGAAAACCAATCATTTGTATGCACTGCTGATGATGAACACCAGCTTTCCATTGCACAAAACTCACATCCGAAGGACCCTAGGATTGATCACCCCAAAAAAAAAAAAAAAAAAAAAAAAGAAATCTTACTTATGCCTCCCTCTCCCAAAAATAAAGGAGTTAAAAATGGTGTACATTTATCAAAACATGTATATAACCATAACTTTACAAACAAACTGTTTTTGCATTACTAATAAACAAACTGCATTCTAGGGGGGAAAAAATTATTGATTAAATATTCAAATCATGTGAGAGGCTAACACCATAATTTATATTATATTGCTAAAAAGCTACAAGACCCTTTTGATATAGGCAAATTGCTGCTACACGCAATAAATAAATTTGTTAGGATCATAAAGACCAGTATCTTCAAAACAATCACTTAAACAAATGCAGCTAAACAATTTACACCAGCCTGTTTAGACAGAGGCCTAGTGCATACAGAACAAACATACTGTAATCCCAGTTTTATTTTTTCTTGTTTTTTTCTTTTATATAACATAATATAACTGAGATCAAGTAATATTTTTTCTTTAAATAAAGTAACTAAAATTGTTAAGTAAGGTTCCTGAAACTGTCAAATAAATTTCCACATCTTACATTGGAGTTTGTGTCCACTTTTACATCAGTTGTGATGTTATTGTTCTTCAGTTTTGTGGCAACATCTGCCAAAAATAGCTCCCCCTTCTTAGTTCCTGATGAAGTAATGGCCTGGGCAAGGAAAATAGAGAAACATCAGAAGACTTTGAAATCAAACAAATGAAATTCTGAGAGTAGCACATCCCATTGCTCACTAAAGCATTAAAAGTAATATGTGCAACAAATATTACAAGGACAAAATTAGTACCATACTAAATATCAACATGTTTTGACTGCTTATAAAAATCAATGCGGGAAGACAGAGAATATAGACGTTAATAGTTAATACATATTTCTGCCTGTACATTCTAGGTCAACCTATGGCTACACCTCTTCCAACAAGAAGTAGATTAGTGCTCCTTTTAAAGGCTAAGTTACCACATCAAGAAGCTCTTATTCTCATTCTATTTTTTTTAATCCATTTTTCTCTCATCTTTACCAAGTTTGACAACAGCCAGATCAATGAAAACCCATGTCACACGGACTACAACATAAGTACTGGGTGCGACTATGTGTAATTAGATGTAAGACCACCTGAATCCCTAATTATAGGATATTGGAATACATGCTCAATTTTTGAATATGAATATGTAGACTCGTTATAAACATTTAAATATATTATATTTGGTATAATATATTAATATAAGATACAATTATTATTAACTTAAGATATAAGGAATTTAGATAGAAAAAATATATATATATGATTTCTATGTTGAAGGTTAGAAAATTTTATTTACCATCAAATGACTGTGGTACTTCAAATATTGTTAAAAATAAAAGGGAAGGGTTGAAGGCATATCCTATATTCTTACTTATATCCATGGTCTATATGGTATAGAAAAGTCCAATTAACACTAATGAAAACTATAGCAGTAGCTGCACCACATTCTCATGCATTTATATTTCCATCCCAGAAACATGATCATCCAAGAAACTGCTTGCATTAATTGAAAACCTTTTTTTAAGGAAAGGAATAAGATTCCTCCATTTTGTTAATGCAAAAAAGAACCCAAAAAAAAAAAAAAGTCAAAATTTTCTACCATCAGTTTTTCATAATCATATCCCCAAATCACAGGTAAAAAGCAAAGCTAAGACTAGCCGGGGCAAATACATTTTTATTCAATAATGTTGACCTGACTCTTCGATTTATCTAAGCAATTGAGATATCAATATTCAGTTTCCATTTTCCAAAGGAACCGAAGCCCTACCTTAATGAACCGGTGTAATTTACATTTCGTAATACACACACAATACATACAAACACACGGAGAGAAAAAAATAAAATAAAATAAAAAACTCACGACTCCGGTGGAAGTGAAGGTAGTGACGGTGAACTTGTGGTCGCTCTGGTAGTCCTTGTATAGAAGATCTGAAAAAATAACAACAACCATGGAACGAAGTCACTAACAAGCATACAGATAAACAATAACAAATCGGAGAAATGAGAAGCGATCGGAAACCTCTGGCTTTCTTGCCGATGTCCGTGTAGAGTCCCGGACCTTTCCCCATCTCTGCCGCAGCAAAAATGTTGACAGACAAAGAGAATTTAGAGAGACAAGACAGAGATAGGTTTCGTTGTTGATTTGGCTCCTGAGTCCGGAGTCCTGACCTCAGAGCTTGGAAGAGACGAATAGAACCAGCGTGTGTGTGAGTAGGTGGGAGTTGTGTGCACCATGAAGGAATTTGAACCGTCGATTTTGTCTAGAACACTCTTGGCCGTTGATTTCAACCCCCGGGCTGATCTGCCCGGCGGAACGGCTGCCACAAAAAATGAACCAATTTATATATAATGGAACATGGCGATTTTTAGAAATATTTTTTTATAAATTAATATTTAATAATTAAAAATTATTTTTAATAGGTTTATCTCACAAAATATATTATTTTTATATTTTTAACTTTTCATTGAATTCCTATTTTAGTGTACTTCACTGTTATTTATTTTATAAAAAAATTTATTTTAATAAATTCTATTATCATCTATTTCACAAACGATTTGAATATTTTAAATTTTATTATATTTTAAGGGTGAAAATCAAATACAAATCAAAATTATTAACTTAAATTTCGCTCAATTACTA
>JAVXUM010000001.1:15062258-15072785 GCA_035590655.1 Pouteria glomerata
GCTTTTAGTATTTTATTTAGAGATTATTTTACTTTAGGTACACTTCTCTTTACAGTTACTAAATGTACATATTCAATTTTAAATCTCTTGTAATCTGTCTTCCAAAGTTGTGAACTCAAAACAATTAGTCAGTCAACAGGTTTGCTCAATCCCTTGTTACAATCTGAATAGTACATTTATCTCTATACATATGCATACATTAATTTTTCTACTTAAACCTAGACCCGTTCGAGAATTGTATCATGACTATCGATTTGTTCATACTTGATGAGATGACATGGGCTTCTCAATGCTTGTGTCTTTTTCGCTATATGGATGTGCAAATCGATATATACAATTCTTGAATTGTCCAATTTGGACAATTTGGGAATGCAATTATCCATGTTGTATTCAACGCTGACTATGCGAGTTATATGTTAGACAAGGTTTCGTGTAGCTACTCCCATTGTTCTCTGGGTACATACATAAATGCTTGAATCTATGCTTTTATGTTGTGTGCTTGGAGAACTACGCGGAAATGCTGCCGAAATCTCGTCGTCCAGTAGAATTAGCAAATGTCGCGTTGAATAGGACATAGATCGTGCATTCTCGAATGGGATAGGACCACTTACCTTGTAGTGAGACCCACTTAGGTTTTCTTTAAGTTCGCATGCATGTTTCACGCTGTTCTGTGTCCAATTACTGAAACATATACCATCTACCTATTTAGAAACTTCCACAGCGCAGTGCTTAAAGTAATGGACAAGAGCTGGATTGATTTGCCAGATAGGTTGTCGACTCCATATATCGAAGGGATTAATGAATTCATTGCTTATACCTACCAGTTGACTACTCAACTATCGATCAATTGCCCGTGCAGAAAGTGTATTAATCGATATCATTTCCCTCGGATTGTGGTAAAGGACCATCTTTTTAGACACGGGTTCATGAAAACTTACAAGAATTGGACAAAACATGGGGAGGCTTACGTTCCGTTGAGTTGCGTTGAGGAAAGAGTAGATCTCCATCAAGATATAGTACCAAGTGCTCAGATGCTGGAAATGATGCAGGATATCATGGCTGCAATGCCCGTCGCAGAACCAAGTACCGCAAACGATGATGCCGGTGCAAGTAATCCGATGTCTGGGGCCGATGAGAATGCATTAAAGTTTTTCAGAATCTTGGATGATGCCAATACGGAGTTATATCCAGGATGCCAAAATTACAGTCAACTATCTTTCATAGTTGAATTGTTGCACCTAAAAGTTCTTAACCACTGGACCAATCACTCATTTGACATGTTATTAGATTTGTTGAGAAAGGCTTGGCCGGCAGATACAAAGCTCTGTGAGTCCTACTATCATGCCTGTAAGTTGACTGCAGATTTGGGCTTTACATATGAGACGTGGGATGCATGCCCAAACAGTTGTATATTATTCCGAAATGAGCATGCAACTCTTGACAAATGCCTTGTCTGCAACAGTTCTAGGTGGAAACAAAGCAATGTAGCCCAAAGTCCTAATGTCCGGCGGAGAAAGTGTGCCAAACCCGTCGTTGCGAAACAAGTCCGATACTTCCCTCTAAAACCAAGGTTGCAAAAGTTGTTTGTTTCATCTAAAACGGCTAAATTAATGAGGTGGCATGCAGAGAACAGTCATGCTAACGGAAAATATTCACATCCGTCTGACTCACCAGCCTGGAAAGAGTTTGATCAGAGGCATACGAAATTTGCGTCAGACAGTCGGAACGTCCGGCTGGCATTGGCTGCGGATGGGGTTAATCCTTTTGGAGTGATGAATGTAGCGCACAGTACATGGCCTGTTGTCCTTATTCCTTATAACCTCCCGCCATGGTTGTGCATGAAGCAACCGTTTATAATGCTGTCAACTCTTATTGATGGCCCAAAAGGGCCAGGAGACAAGATAGACGTATACTTGCAACCGTTGATAGAAGAGTTACAGGAATTGTGGACTTCTGGTGTAATGACTTTTGATGCTGCATCAAACGAAATGTTTAACCTTCGGGCAGGCTTGTTGTGGACGATTAATGACTTTCCAGCATATGCTAACTTATCTGGCTGGAGTACCAAAGGCAGGTTTGCTTGTCCGAGTTGTAATAAGAGCACCCATTCACGCTGGTTGCGTCATGGTAAGAAGTTTGCTTACATGGGTCATAGACGATTCTTGCCAAATACACATAGGTTCAGGAGAAACAGAACTGCCTTTGATGGGAATCGTGAATTTGGCCCAGCCCCGAAGAGACATACTAGTCATGAATTGTTGACCCAGCTCGACGCTGAGGGTATACTAACTGTTTACAAGCCAACAGATTTGAGAAGACGGTTACCCAGATCCACTGAGCCCCGTACACATAGTTGGAAGAAGAAAATCATATTCTTTGAGCTACCATATTGGAAGCATAACTTGGTAATGCATAACTTTGACGTCATGCACATTGAGAAAAATGTGTGTGACAACCTATTGTGGACAATATTGGGTGACAAAGTAAGATCAAAAGATACTGCCAATGCTAGGCGTGGTTTGGAGGATATGGGACTGCGACAACCATTACATTTACAACTGAGAGGAGCAAGTAGGGCATATCTACCACCAGCACAATTCACAATGAGCCGTGACGAGAAGGATTACTTCTTGAGCATTCTCCAAAGTGTCAGAGTCCCAGATGGGTACTGTTCTAATATCTCCAGACGTGTGAACATGCAAGAAAAGACTATATCCGGTTTAAAAAGTCATGACTGTCATATTCTTATGCAACAATTGATCCCTCTAGCCCTTCGTCGATGCTTGTCTAAAAAGGTTGTTGAACCATTGATTGAGCTTAGCAACTTTTTCAGACTGTTGTGTTCAAAAGTTTGCCACCCAAACGAGCTACAGAGTCTCAAGGATCGAATTGTCCTAACACTTTGTCATCTTGAGACAATTTTTTCCCCTGTTTTTTTTGATGTAATGGTGCACCTTACAGTACATTTAGCTGATGAAGCAATGTTGGGCGGGCCAGTTCAATTCCGATGGATGTACCCGATCGAAAGGTATCTCAAGACCTTGAAACAGTATGTCCGCAACAGGGCTCATCCAGAAGCTTCGATGGCTAGAGGGTATCTGATGGAAGAATGTACTAATTTCTGCTCCATGTATATGGGTCAAGTTGAAACGAAACTTACTCGTCCTCTGCGAATTCACGAAGGCTCAGTAGGAGAGGGAACATACTTCAATCTCACCAACAATGAGTGGATTCAAGCTCATAGATATGTATTGTTCAACACCTTATCGATCCAACCATTCGTCCAGTAAGTAATTTAATCTAAATATGTCTTAACTACATTTGTACAAGTTCACCAGACTTAGTCATCCAAATTGGGTTTTGACTCTGTTTTTGTAGGACACACTTGACCAAACTAAGACAGAGATTGCCTCGCTTGCCCGATCATGTGGTCTATACTGAACATTTTAACTCATTTCACGTTTGGCTTAAAGAGCACGTATGGTCATTATCGTTGCTTAGATTGATTTTTAACAAATACTACATCACTGCTTTGCATTACTAACTTCAGCTAAATTTCTAATTAGGTGCACACCTTGCGATCAACTGGTCAAACATTACTTGGGGAAATCAATGCTCTAGCGAATGGCCCGTTTACCGCGGCACGGTCGTACAAAGCCTGTGACGTTAATGGATTTCGGTTTCGTACCAAAGAGTTTGACGATAGGCGGGCAACGCAGAACTGTGGGGTAGCCCTTAACGCTGATACGCTAAGTTTCTCGAGTCGAAATGATAACTTCCCGCGTGTAGGAGCTGTGTTCTATTATGGGCGTCTTACAAATGTAATTGAAATTAGATACACCAACGAACTCAAATTTGTGTTGTTCAAGTGTGATTGGGTTGATCTCAGACATGGTGTAAAAATCGATGAATATAATTTCACATCAGTCAATTTCAATAACCTAATGTACAAGGATGACCGGATAACCAACGAGCCATACATTCTAGCTGCCCAAGCAGAATAAGTATATTTTGTGGGGGATCCTACCAATTCGAATTGGCATGTTGCAGTCAAATGTCACGAAGGGGGGTGTTTGATTTTGATTGTGATGCTTCCGCTATAGAGGGTTATCCACGACAGGATCTTAGCGACAGTGTAATCCCAGCTCGTGAACAGGATGCCGGCTGGGTCAGAGAGACGGTTGAAGGAGACAGTCGAATTTCTAGGGCCTTGATCTTAAAGGGTATTCATTATTCATTTTATATAGTCATTCAGTGTTTATACTATATATGTTATTCTTATGTAGGTAAAACAGCATTTTGTAATACGCAGAACTTGTTAATGTTATATATTCCATATTG
The DNA here is from genome assembly GCA_035590655.1 of Pouteria glomerata. Classification (NCBI taxonomy): domain Eukaryota; kingdom Viridiplantae; phylum Streptophyta; class Magnoliopsida; order Ericales; family Sapotaceae; genus Pouteria; species Pouteria glomerata. The sequence goes on from JAVXUM010000001.1 coordinate 15,066,600, forward strand.
GCAGGGATTAAGTATATGGCAGGAGGTAGGAGGAGAGATCGTCCGCTTACGATGGGAGAGGCCCTCCGAGCTGCTCGGGCACGGGTCTTGGCTGGTGATGCAGTTCGTGGAGATAGTCATGGAGATACCGATGACACCCAGTCACCCGATCCCACGCAGGTAGACTCCGATCCTACGCAGGCACCCGATCCCACTCAGCCTACCACCATTTATACTTCCATTCCTCATCCACATACGCCAGAGGTACCGACTCCCATAATGACTCATACGGCTAGTAATTTCATGTCCCCATTGCATTCATCCTGCTCACTTCTCCGACTGTCCACTATCGATACTCCCTCTACTATATCCCCTACTAAGCCATCCACTTCCACTCGTACCCATACACCTACTCCTAGTGACTTACGTCGAGATCATACGACATTTCGAATGCCAGGGCTCCAGCCCGCAGCATCGACGTCGACTTCTCAGGCGCGAGAGTCGGCTACCACATGTGCTGCCCGTACCGCAGAGGATACTCAGCCACCCACTATGCGGCCAGGTACTTCACATCTATCTTGTATATATTTATTTTATATAAATGAAAGTATTTTACGTTATATGTTAGTTTGACATTGTGTAAGATTTAAACTTGTCACGGTTAATGTCTGGCAGGGTCATCGACTCCGACACCAGCCCCACGTGCTACGAGAGGTCCCACCACACCCATACAAGGATGGGGTAGCGGGCAACCTCTTCAGGTTGAGTTTAGTGACTTCCATCATCCTGTAGGTAAATCAGGTAGCAAACTAATTAGGCAGCTGGGGGTGATTGTCCGTGATGGACGCCTTGTGCCGTTGTCTACCATGGATTGGGCAGCTGTGCCTGTCGAGACATTAGACCGCATATGGCAGGAGGTCATGGTGAGCTAAGCTGTAACATAGAAATTGCATTCCTAAAATATTCTACGTACTTATGGTCGCTAATGTATAATTTCTCTACCATGGATTAGGATAACGTAGCCGACTGACCTCTTGAGTTTCGGCCAGTGTGTATGGCCAAGTGCCGGAAGATTTGGAAGGACCATAAGTGTATCGTGAAGAGGAAATACTTCACGCCTTTCGCAGGGTCCTCAGATATCCTACAAAGATGTCCTCCTTGTGTGGTTCCAGAGCAGTGGCCAGATCTCATAGCGTACTGGTCGAGTCACTCTGCCCAGGTATAATAGCAAATGTTTAGAATTTACCGCCGTGGTTCTGCATGATAATTTGTCACATCAATATTTATTTACTTTTACTTATTTAAATGCAGGCTGAGGCGGCTATGAACTCAGTCAATCGTGCTAACCATGGAGCACCACACACGACTGGGGGCAGGCATATTCAGGATATACTCCATGAGGTATGAAATTGTATAGTAGTTTACTGTTCTAGTATTTTTCATTAGTCGAGAAAGTTATGCTAGTATTTATTTTTTGGTAGCTAACACAATTTACAATGGACTGCAGATGCGAGCACAGGGGATTCCCACCGATCGAGTTCGCGTATTCGAGCGGATACGCAACCCCGCACACCCTGACGTATTGGCCATCATCGCAAGGATCCAGGCACGTCTAGCCGAGTTCCCACCGGTAGAGCGTGACGATCCTGAGGTCGTGGGTCGGGATGGCCACGGCTACACGCATGGTATATGCCGAGGTCGTGGGTCGGGATGGCCACGGCTACACGCATGGTGTCGGGTCCGGCATACCTCGATCCGTGATTCGAGGGGTTGCTACAGCTGTGTCTGGTGCAGCATCACATAGACGCGCAGAGGAAGAGATCGAGCGACTTGTTGCCGAACGCTTAGACACATTTCGAACAGACATGCGAGAGCAATTGCGGGCCGAGATTCGAGAGGAGCTCCGAGCAGAGCTACAAGAAGAACTTCGCGGCGAGGTTCGATCAGAGGTGCTTGAGGAGATGCGGGTTGAGATGGACCAGCGCATGTCAGATTTGCGAGATCAACTACGAGCGGAGTTTCGTGATATTCGACGCCGACCTCGGGTAACATAAACATGTTTGCTATATTCATTTTCCTTTTGAATTTTTTTTCCTTGCACTAAATTTATATAGTTTTCCAAACAATTAACTGTAGGAGGGAGACGATGACAATGGGCCGGCCTCAGACACATAGTTGCGATCACCATGAGGTATATAGTTCGAAGTTAATTTTCTTTAATTTACTTTACCGTATTTGCAGGTAGTGAGGTTAAGTGATTTAGAGACTGCTGGAACAAACGGGGTCCGAATCGGGGGCACGGATTGTCCGGAATGGGTCCGGGTAGTTTCATGCTGGCACTTAGAGTTATAATTTTTCATTTTTGGGTTTTGACAGCTCAAGTCGAGCAAACGGGGTCCAAACGGCACCAAATTTTGCAGGTAGTGAGGTTAAGTGATTTATAGACTGCTGGAACAAAAGGGGTCCGTTACTATAAGTTACAGAACTATTTTACATTGATGACTTTAAATTTAAATAAAATTCATATGTTCATGTTTTTAATTTAATTTCTTTGTTAATTTCAGGTTTGATGGGCGGTGAAATTGTTGGAAATGTCGACATTGGCTAAAAAGACTGTTTTAGTTTTATGTGTATTTTGTTAAACATTTTATGAAAATGATCCATTTTGTTAGATAATTTTCACAATCAATGTAATATATTTACAGGTTTGCTTTCAGGGTATAGTTTGTTATATACTATATATACAGGTTTTTGTGGCATATATGAGCCTCCATGCGTTAAAAAAAAAATTTATTTCGAATAGTCGACTGCCTTTGGCAATCGAAAGAGCCGGATTTGTCGACTGCTAATTGGCGGTCGAATTTGTCATGGAATAGCATTGTAACTGTCGACAGTTTGATTGGGGATGATTGTTTTTTTTCGACTGTTAGCTGACGGACGAAGGTTTTTGTCGACCGCTATCTGGCAGTCGACAATTGTCTCCCTCGACCCAAGCTTAGGCTGCTGTTTCTTGGTGGTCGACAGGCGGTCGAGAATTATTTCGTCGTCCGCTTCAGGGACTTTTCTCGACCACCTTTAGCGGTCGAGAGATACCAATTTTCCTGTAGTGTTAAGTAGTGATGGAGTTTCTTCATCAAAAATGCGCCGTCGACGCTCTTTTCGTATCAATCAGAAATAGAGAGCGGGAGGGAGCAATGGTGGTTTGAGTCCTAATGAAACTCTACTATCGAGTTGAATCAATGGTTAGCGTCGTTATTAATGACAACGAAGGATTCATTGATCTGTATCCTCATTATCCCAAATCCCAAATCAAGGGACTGATTTACCATTCTTGTACGTGAAACCACCTTCATTTTCGGTTAATGATTTTTTTTTTTTTTTTTTAATATCATTAGTACTAGGTTGCTTAGCAGTTTTCAACCAAACTATGTTATTTCTTTCTTTCTTTTCGGGTTACCTTATTAAGAATATAGTAAAATTTCACTATATTATTAAGAATATAATGAATAGATTAAAAAAATATTAAAAAGTAAAAGCCATTTATCAATAACAGAATTTTTTAATTTAATTATTTTTATTATTTCCCAAATCTCGTATTTTTTTTTTTCTTTTTCACAAACTAACATGGGTAATTGAAGAATATGAGGTAAACTGAGACACATGAACGGGAAATCAGCTGAGATGGATCGCACAAGCATAATAGAATTCCATTACTACATTATTTGAAGACTGAGTGTACTTGTACATGGTACATGGCTAAAAGTGCATATTGGTTGATTGAGGGACCAATGCCAAACCTTTGTGAAACCATACGAACAATACACATTTGAATTGAATACTTTAGAATGGAAACTACTAATACTTTTAGGGCTGTATGGCAGTAGAATAAGTAATTTAAAAATATAATGGATGAGGGATTTAGTATGGAGGAGGCAAGAGGATTTTACTCATCTAGTGTGTTCAAGTGGATGGAGAGTGCCATATTGACAACAAATGAACAAAAGCTAGTTACCAAATTAATATAATTTATATGAGTATGTATTAGATAATATGTTTTAATTATATCTTTAACATTGAATATATGTTATTTTTTTTGGAAGAATGTTTAAAAATGTGCAGAATCGGTCTCATCAAACCGTTACACACTTAATGGCTATGATGCATTAGTAAAGATGCTATAGCGATGCATATCTTAGGGAGGAAATCTGGCTATGTACGTGGGATGTGCCATGGGCTAAAGCCTCCTTTGATGTGTAATTTACAGTACTCAGATTGTGTTGGTTCAAGATCTTAAAAGTTGCAATTTCAAAAACTTGAAAACTTCATGCAAAAAATAGAGCAAATGAAAGTTAAACAAAATGTTCTTTCCAACAAGGTCCAAAATAAGAAAGTTGAGCAAAATATTCTTTTTAGGAAAGTCGATAATATGGAGGCACAACAAACTTAATTGTTGAAAATACTTGAAGGATTTCACTCTAATAGGACCTCTTCTACCCAATGCACCTCTATCCAGCACATCTTTACCTCCACCTTCTTAGGTTTAGACATTTGACAGTCAATATTGAATTTCTTAGATTTTATTTTTGTTAATTTTGTTTATATATAATTTAGTAATTTTGTTTTATTTTATAAGATGACTTTAATATGATAATTGGTATATTTGGTGTTAATGTTATAATAAATTTATTAGTAGATTTGATTTATTATTGTAACATGTTTTTTGAAAAATTAAATATTCAAAAAAATTTTATTTTCCTTTTAACCAACACTTTTATTGAGGAATTTTTTTCTTGCTAAATGTGTTTTTTCATTGCTAAAAGTCTATTTGTTAAAGATTTTTATGCCATAAGTAACAGATGTATTTCCTTGTTAAAAGCCATTATAGATAAGGAAATATATTTTCTTTATCAAAAGTTACTATATAAGTGAGGATTATGAGTTTCTTGCTAAAAGTTACTATAAGTGAGAAAATATAATTTCCTCGCTCAAAGTCAAGATAGGTGACGAAAATTAGTTACTCGCTAAAAATTTTAGAGAGAAAAACTTTTATTCCTTACTAAAAGATGAGAGTCGGCAAGGAAACTTATTTTCTTTCTAAAAATAACTATAGGCAAAGAAAATATAAGTTCTTTACCAAAAATTTTAGGCAACCAAGGATAAGTCAGGAAATCTATGAAAAATATTTTTTCCTCACCTATACTTTTTATTGAGGAAAGTGTGATTTTTAGTAAGGAAGATTTTCTTCGCCTATATCCATATTTCCTGTAATTTCACATATAATTTATAAAGTATAGTTAAAAGTCAAAAACTAAAGATAAATAAAATATTTTTTATTTTTATATTTATTTGTTAAAAAATTAAAGCAAATATTTAAATAATTTGAAATTAAATTGGAGAAAAAAATTTTTACTACGATAATAATTTATTAATTAAAACTAAAACTTTCTAAAAGTTGCTAAGCGTTCTTTTATTTTTATTTTTTATTTTTTGGTAGGTAAATTTTAAATTTATTACCAGAACAAATTACATATTACAATGAAAAAAAAAAAAAAAAAAAACTTAAGTAGCTGCCCAAACTGGGAATTAAATTAAGCCCAAGCCCAAAAGGCTATTAAAAGAATCCGTCATTACACATACACAAGCCTGCCAAGATTTGAAATTGGATTACGAGGAGCTAGCAGAATGCACGGCGGAATCAAACCCATTGCATGTCCTTCATGACATCAGCATCTTCTTCGCAGAACTCCGGCGAGAAAAAATTCGGTTGCTTGTATTCCGGCGACCAGCGTCCCTTTCAGTTCACTATTTCATGGATAGGCATGTCAACGGGATGGATCTAGATTAGATTCAGATCAGATCTGTTAGATTCAGATCCAATTATAATGGATTCGATCCAGATCTAAAAGTAATCGAATATAATTTGTAAGATCTAATCTAGATCCATATATCCGCAGACCAACTTATTTTGAAAAATAATTTTTTTTTAAATCATCAATTCATAAAAATAAAAATATATTTTATTCAATATATATAAGTTATATATGTATAAGAAGAAAAAAAAAATTGGTAAATCATTTTTTTGATAATTAAAATTTTTTTTTATTACCCCGTTTGGTAACATTTTTATTTTTTGTTTATATTTTTAAAATTTCATAAACTAATAATAGAAATATATTTATTAAATCTGTCTATGTTTCTAGTTTTCGA
>JAVXUM010000001.1:15095679-15106990 GCA_035590655.1 Pouteria glomerata
ACATCCAAAAACAATAAAGTAATGCATACTAATTAAAATAAATGGAGAAAAAAAAACAATGCAGGTACCGTGTAATTATGCGGCATCCTATCAGGTATACGGTGTGAACTAACCTGAGCAGCGATGGCATCAGAATAATCAGAGTCAACCTCGGGCGAGTCCCCTTGTTTTTCCAATCCTCTCACCAGGGACTGCCAATTAAAAAGGAAAAGAAAAAGTTTGTGAAAGGGTGTCCACGGGCAACTCAAATCAAATTCACTGTAATCCATTGCATGGCATTAGAGGATAATCAACAGATCAGATTCATATAGCCTCACTTTCAGCATAAAGGGGGGCAAACACCAAGAGCCAAACAACTGACGCATGAAAAAATATTTTTTTCCTAAAAAAAAAAAAAAAAAAAACTACGCTCAAGCTTTGATATGTATCACAAAAACATAAGTTTCGGCGATTGAGTGACAATTCGAGACGAATCTTGAGCAATGGAACCAAAGAGACGATAATTGGTGAAGTAAGCAGGTGATTACCTGAAGTTCTCCCAACAAATCCGATAATTTACCATTCTTAAGCAGAAACGTACTAGTGTAACCTGTTGAGACGTATGTGTTTCAGTTGCGAGTCGAATCAGATATGGAGATCAAAAGCTGAGAACGAAATCCATTACAAAAGTTAAAAAAAAAAAAAGTTTCGTGCGCGTGCTGTATATATGTACGTACCTGCTCCAACCAAGATCAGGATCTTAGACAACCCTACGCCAGTTTGCATCGCCATTCTTGCGGGTGATCACCAGCACTACCTCAACCCTTTATTTTATTTATTTTTTTCTTTTCTGTTTTCGACGAGAGACACTGTCAGATTTCAAGGCCGTTGCCTTATTTATACGTTACTGAAACGGCGCCATGCTTGCGCAAAACGGCGGCGGCTTGCCGTGGCTTTATTCGTAAATTATCTGGCTACCCTGATGTTTGCTGAAATATGAGATTTCTCCCCTAGGTTATTCATAATTACACTGTCTTCCCCTAACACACACTATCAAACCCAAAATAAAATATAATTCCTAATTTACCCTTAAATATGATTACAACAGTTAACAAATAGAGATATAATTAAGCTGGGTCAGCCCGCCCAGCAGCCCAGCTCTCCTCTGGGTTGGTCGGGTCGGATCGGACCAAGATCATGTGGTTGTCAATTTTTCAAAAATTTATCTTTGCCTTAATTTGTGGGGTTTTTTTTTTTTTTTTTTTTTTTTTATATAAGTGTGATGGTATACCTACTTTAAAGTTCATTACTTTCTCTTTTTTCATCTCTCATTTTACTTTTGATTTTGAATATTGATCTGGTGAAGCATTTACTTTCTCCCTTACATTGTGTAATAATCTTATAAATTTATTTTTTTATTAACCTTATAATGCTATTCTACATAAAAAATAAATAAAAAACTAATATTTTAAATTAATCACTTTGCATACACTTTACGTTAAGAGTTCTATTTTCATAATTCATAATTTTGAAAATGTAACTCAAAGATTGAATTATAATTTTAACCAAACTTTGAGCAAACTATATCATTATATCTAACAATTACATATTTAATGTTATTCACATGTAAAACCACATGCGCTAAAATTAGTATACAAACAAGCACATAATATCCATTGGAACGTCCATGAATTTTATTATCATTCATTAATATATTAATTTTTTAATTTAATTATTTTTAATTTCTTAAATTTATATCTTTTCCTTCTCTATTTTTCATCACAATCCACAAAAAAAAAAAAAAAAAAAAAAAAAAAAAAAAATTAAATTAAATTAAATCCCTAACTCTTTTCTTTTATCTGGATAAATTCTTAATCCAAACATAGCCCAAAAGTGAAAGAAATCAATGAGCAGACAACACGAGTAATCAGGACCATTGCTGTCACCAATTCTGCCCTTGGAGTTGCATTAGAAGTGTCATCCTGACTCAGCCACTCCCTTCAGGACTTCAGGACACTAGAAATTATCTATTAACTCAACTCTGTTTCAAAAAATAAACAAAGGCACACATTAACAAGAAAAAAGAAATCCAAACTCAAACACAGTTTCCTGGTGATACATCTGTTCTCGGCAAGCTGGTGCCATATCTCATGTCTTCTGTTGCAAGAAATTGATTTTCAATAATTTCAATTCGTTTAGACTCACAAAAGAAGGGTTGCTGTGGCAAGGAAAATAGACACACCAAGGTGAGAGGGCATGGACATGGCCAGGCTTTTGGTGTTACCGTTTAATTGGGTTCAAATTTCTGCCAGGGCATGTCCTTATATTGTGCCCTTTCTCCAGGCACAGCGTGCATATGTAACCCCTTCTTCTAGGGGCAAAACTTCTTTTCCTCGCATTCATGTTGAATGATTTTACTTCAGTTCCTCCTGGGCATGTCCTGCGATTATGCCCTCTTTGGCCACATATCCCGCAACAATGATTCCTGAGGACCTTGACTTTGGATTCAGGTGTCTTTGACATTGAACAGGATCTTCTGTTATGTCCCTTCTCCCCGCATAACCGGCATCTAAACCTTCTGTCCATCAAGCTTTCCTGAAGTTCTGGGCAATAGTGTCTTCTATGCCCCTCTCGTCCACAATTTTTGCAATAAAACTTCACTCCTGAATGAACTTAACTGATGTCAAAATTAAGCAAAGGCATGCAGTTTAATACATTATGAAAAAGGTTAGTATTCAAACTCTACCAGATGTACATTATGGGGATCTATATATTGATATTGTTCTAGAGTCAGCGGAAAAAATTGTGGATACTAGACTTGCACCATGACTATAACATAAGCAACTCACACATTCTGGCCTTTTCAAAGACTTGTTGGCCCTTATAGTTATTTCAGGCATCTGCAAATCTATATTGAGCAAGCAATAATACTGTAACTTGGACGTAAGAATTCACCATTAAGGATACGCTGCCTGGGAGTTGAACTCATGAGGGACACACACACACACACACTATGAAGAAACCCCAGACACATGTCCAACTCACCTTTTTTGGGGTTTGATTTTACATTCAAATACAACCTGGACATGTAACAGACTCGTTTTGGACATATGTTAGACTTATCTTGAAAAAAAAAGTAATTTATTATAATTTCTTTGTTATCTTTTAAGCTTTTGAATATAGCTTACTGTCATCTTTTATGAAATGTAACCATTATGTGAATTTTTGTTGTTCATTTTTAAAATATGAAATACATAGTTTTTAACTGTAGTTACTGTCATATTGTATTATTTCTATTGTATTTCAATAAAATATTAATATCTAAGACATATAAATACATAACTTTGCCGAATTCTTGCCAGTTTGCATCTTGCAATTTTTTTTTTAAATCACTGAGCCAATGCATCCTTCGTTGAGTCAGTGTCTTGGGTTGCTTTACATGCTTCCTAGTCTTGGGATAATAGTTCATCCACAAGCAAAACTACCAGTACTCATCTTTCAGAAAATGTGGAAAGTAATCCACATACTCATACATGAAAATTTGGGGTGAAAGAAAGATAAAACCATCAAATATTACTCGCAGCGTACATTCAATGAAGTTTTTTAACAGGATTTCCGGTAAAGACGTTTCATCTTAAATATTTTAGTTATTGGCCAGGCAAGGGACAAATAATACGGATTTATAGATATTTCATCTTAAATATTTTAGTTATCAGCAAGAAGAGGGATAAATAATACTAATTTGGATATATACTCGTAATGTATAGGATGAAGTATCAATTCACTGCTATCCTTCACCACAATGGAATAATGCACCAAGAAGTGGTGATGCCTAGCATGGTTGAATATCCTAGAATAACACTATCCTCATACAAAAGACGATGCATTAAAAAAGAATCTACATCAGTAAATTATGCCATTGGGTCCTATATTTACAAACGCATGTGAATAGACCTTTCATGGAAACGCTTCTCCTGCGACGGTTCTCTGGGTCACGAAAAAAGGCTTTCATAGCTTCAGATGCATGCTTCCTTGCAGCAACAGTCCCTTTAGTTTTCTGCACAACAGTACATTTCAAATCTGAGCCTTCAAGCTTCAATTTATATCAAAATATGGTGAGTTCATACACTTCTCTTCTGGACTACCCTGTGTATCAGTGACGACTGCCAAGCATTTTAAGTAAAGCACCTTATGTGGATCCATTTAGCAGTTTAATACATCAATTTTCCCACATGATAGTTGCATCTTATTTTAATAAATAAACAGATAGAAAAGAACGGGTAAACAAAATGTTAAAAATATAGAGTAGGCATTGCAGCAAGGAATCACTACCCCTCCAGAAACATGTTTTTTTTTTCCCCTGAAGAAGAGTCTTAATAAAAGATAAATCTTTTTGACATCTTGTGACTTGTCATATTATTTGTCCATAAAAATACAAGTTACAGAATATAAGGACAGATTCTCAATTTCTCATAATTTCTAAACAAAATTTGATGCAAATTGTAGGAGAAAAAAAAAGGGTTCATGACAGACATCAGACCTTAATGGCTGCCACTCTTTGAGCATGAAGCATTGGATCACGATGGATGATCTTCATTCTTTTACTAAATATTCCAGTTTTGGCATTTAGGCTCTGCAACCATCCAACTAAACAAGGAAGATTAAATTCATGCCCAAATCCATATAACCTATTGCCGAAAACCTACCAAAAATCAAGCCCCAGAAGACTAACATATATAAATAATGTGCGCATGCAAGCTCCAAAATAATAAAAGTTTACACCATCCATTGTTAGAATAATAGCATGTGCATATATATTGTTAAGGAAGCATCCACCGACACCTAAAAAGGCAAAAATGTTCTCTTTCAAGAAAAAACCACAAGTAAGCCCAAACTAATGAACACTTGTACATGGAAAATATATCACAGGAAATACTTCACTACGTGGCAGCATGGCATGCTTTTAGATATATAATGAATACTGAAAGTAGAAAAAATACATAAGAAGTACAATGTGCTAGCTTTACTTGATACATGGTCTTGACTCTTATCAGCTAATGGAGTGTTTGGAGCTTCGATTTGTGGAGGGAAAGGAAAAGCGAAAGAAAATATATGAAAGCAAAATGAAATACAAGAAGTTATTTTCTTTATTTTTTTTGGTCGGGTTAAAAAATGAGAAGAAAATGAATAGCTATGTAAGAACATTAATTTTTATGTGACAATCATAAAAAAAAAAAGAGTATTTACAAGTAATTTCCCTTTCTTTCCTTTTTCTTTTACCTTGACAAATACTTGATCCAAAGAAAATTTGAAGAGTTGGATTTAACTACGCTCAAAGGTCGTCCATTATTCAAGCAATTCTCTATAACCAGGATAAGCCCCTATATAACTAAAATATGCCATCATTTGCTATGCTGTTGACATAGATCAATCTTTTTCTGAGGCTGGAAATTTTTCTTGACATAATATTCCATCATCAGACTGTATTATCAAAGGAAGTATAGAGAGTAAAATCAGAAATATCAGTAAAGCAGGTAATTTCCAAAAGTTAAATGATATTTAGTCCACGAAAATGGATTAATGTGTTACATGTAAATAAGGGTGAACCAGAAGACTAACTTTTAGTGATCTGCTGATCTTCAAACCAACTTCAGGAGATGGAGACTGGTATATACGCTTTGTTTTCCGTTTCACATCCAATTTTATCTCCAAGTTATCTACTTCATCATCTTCCTTTACTCTAAGTGGAGAACTGAAAAAGCATGTAAATTCCAACGAACCTTTAACAGAAAAATACTAAAAGCAATGGAATAGTCACAATAAATAAACTAAACAATCATTAAGCAATTCTGTAAACTCTATGATGTTTTTAGAAGTACTAATTGGCTTCTCACATGCATTGCACGTGTGCAGGCTGTGTGTTATCTCACTTTTGCATGTAATGGTTATTTTCTATTTAGATTTCATGCCTGTGTCTGTAATGTTTGGTTTTATATAAAATATTAGCTAATTAGCTGCAGCTTTTCCAATGTGCTTTGAGTAGATAAAGTAGCTTTGTCATAAGTTTAGTTGTGGGAAATAGTTTACCACACCCGGGATTTTTATTTCATTTTATTTTCAAAGTGTATGATTTTGGTACTAATTAGTTTTATACATGGAAATTTTGATTATATTAGTTTGATATTATTAGCAATTAATTAAATGAAATTGATTAAGGGTAATTAGGCCTAAAATGGCCCACATGCCTTGCATGCATAAAAGTGTATATTTATATAGTGGATATATATATATATATATATGGTGGCATTAAGCAACCTCTTGCTTTACATGGAAAGTTAGGAGGACAAATAAATAAATAAAAAGCGAAGAAAGGATGAGGCAGTTAAGTTCTTCTGATTGGCAAAAGGTAAAATTAAATGAATAAAAAAAAAAAAAACTATCGAAAAAGAGCCATACATGTATTGAGTCCCTCCTATATTTTCAAAGAGCCATATGCGTTTCTCAACCAGTGTTGCTTAAGTTTTAAGCATGTGCTTATAGAGAGAAGGAAAGGCAGCAGAAGGTTGAAGGCAACAGCACACATGGGCCACTTCTTTTGACTACTTTTCTGGACTTATCATTGTAAGCTACTACATGGCCACATAAACACGAAAAATTATACAATGGTCCTGGAGCATAAAGCTCTAGGCCATTGAATGTATGACAAACAAACACATTTCAGTCGGGCCAATTACAAACACATCCAGTGACATGTGCTCTTGGAGCACTGAATAATTGCTCCCATAAACATGGAGTTGCATTGCTTCTTTCTACATATACGAGGCACGCATTTGGAGCTTTGTATATCAGTACATGTTTAGATAGATACAGCTGAAAAACCAGCCTTCATGATAACCAGTTATTGCATTTGGATTCATAGCCCATCAAAGTCTTGCAAAGTATGTTGGTATGTATATATATATATATATATGCAGATATGCAAGATAAAACAACATCTCCAGAACCTTCCAATGCATATAGCTCTATAGGTAGCAGGCATATTGAATTTTCATTCATTTTGTTTTGTAGATATATATCACACAGCTGATGTGCCCTTCAACTTTCAATCAAGTGAATGTGGCCTTCATTTTTTGTCACAAATTGAAAGTAATCAACCAACTTCATCAAGATCATATTTGGCATGCCAAAAGTGAGGAAAAGGAACATCCATGCTTATATAGTTGTATAGAAAATAAAATAAAACATTGTACTGAAAAAGATTATGACAGGTGTTGTAAGGTTTCTTATTCATATCATTATTTAGTTCACATAAACAAACTGCAGATGCTAGTTGTTTCAATTTTTAATGTCCATGACCATAGAAATCTCATTGTGACAAGAACAATAATAGCTTACAGAGTAGAATTAATTCATCTGCCGAGTTGTTATATAGACTTGAGTAAAAGTGTCAAGTGCGGGTATGCATATAGTTGTCGGACCTCTCAAAACCTTATGTTAAGATATGAGTCCAAATATTGGGTAAGATACTTGGGCATGTCACAAACATTTAAATATAGTATATACCATGTAATATATTGACATAAAATACAATTATTATTTCAAGATGTACTAAGAATTAAATGAAATTTAAAGAAAAAATGAAATTCTAATCTTCCATCTACATAAAAGATGGAAAATTTTCTTTATCATCAAATCTATGTTGTTACTTCTTTAAGAGTTGTTAAAAATTAGAGGATCTAAATATTTAATTTGGGTACAAGTGTTAGACAAATATCTCATACCCTTACCCTTATCATATCTGGTAATATATATGAATGTATCATATTTGGTACATTGGAGGAAATAAAAGAGTCCATGTGACACTATTGTCAAGTAATATTGTACACAAAATGTCCAAAAACCCTCCACTAGAATTTTTGTGAACATAGGCTATGTAAAACTTGTCTACATAAAGAAAGTAATACTAGATAAGCTGATGTTTGCCTCTTCAAGTGAGATACGTGGTTGCATGTGATGGAGGTGTTGGATGGTTTTACCGCAATGTTGGGCCATTTCTTGATGCTTAAAGTTTTGGGGTAGTTGGTGATCTAATACTTTCATATATTTCTCCATGTTGAAACCATGTATTGGCTTACAAGTGATGAAACCATATTCAAGATGATGTAATATAGGTTCTGATGGCTGCTGAAAACACCATAACAGAAAGGGAAGGGAATCGAGTGATATATGATTTGGAAATATTAACATGAAAGTTTGAAAAAGTATAAGTGAGTTACACAGAGCGAGCTTTCTCCCAGGGCCTTTCATCAATAGACTCTTCCCATATAACACAATCACCCAAGCACTGATGACAAGTCATTATACCCTGTTACAAACGGAGCACCAGATCCAGAACTTAGCACATGGTAAAACAAAAGCATACGCACAAATATCTATAATATCTAACAGCTCAGTACCTAGATTATTAGTCTTACTGCGAGAAAAATATCAGGGATGTGCATTTCATAAATTATTCAATGCATACCTAATTCTAGTCATATACTTTCATTGAGTCTGAAATATGAGTTGTGTATAGAAAAAACATTTACCTTTCCATTGCACTGTGAACAATCCAATCTAGATCTCTCTATCCCACATTCTGTACATTGAGTATAACCTCTTCCCCTGCAACTCGGGCAAGGTAACTCTTTGATGTACTGGCCACTTGGACCAAACCAAGATCTAGGTTTGGGGGCAGCGGAGATAAGATTCCTGAAATTAAGTGGCCATTAAAAAATTCACCCAAACTTTTACATAAGGTGACCAGTGGAATAGAATTATGCCCCAATTACTTTGTGTCCAGCATTATTTAGGGCTTCCTAATCGGAAAATTAATCAGAAAAAGTTCCAACTTCGAGAAGCAAGTATTTTTCCCACTTGCAATTTGAGTTTAACTGAATGAAAACCATCACCACAAGCAAAAATTTAACAATAACAATACTCAAAATTGCATATACACAATGACAGCCGAGTGGATTGCTCAATGAAAATCATGTTCACCAGCAACCACACATGAACCTTGACTATATAAATGCACATATGCGTATGCAGAGAGAGAGAGAGAGAGAGAGAGAGAGAACCTTGGCTGTAGATCAACCGCGAGTCCGAAGAGGTCCTCTGAAGGATCATAACCCACCTGCCAATAAGAAACAGGGAATGGTAATTAGTGAAGGATTCAGATACAAAAGGAGCAAAGAGAGAGAGAGAGAGAGAGAGTGCCTGGGGTTTGTTGGGCGGCGGGACTGGATCATCGTTTAAGGAGGAAGAGAGCGGGGAGGGGCTACTGAAGGTAATCCTTCTCTTGGAATGGAGTAAAACCCAGAAACGGAAGTCCTTGTTGTGACTCCATTGAGGCACCATAACTCGAAAAGCAGACCAAGTTGACGACATTTCTCTATGAATTCATTCATTCACAGACAACGGAATCGGTACCCAAACGAATGAATGAGAAGGAGCGCTTCACTCAATCTTTTCCTTCGCGCGTGTGGATGCAAAAGAGATAAGCGAGCCTCGACTTTTCGCGACTCACTGGTTGGCACGTCCACTTAAATTTAATGGCTGCGATAACTTGTGTCACATTTTTGTTTGAGTAAATTACATCTACCTTCCCCTAACATTTAAATAATTATGTTTATACCCTTTAACATTTAAAACTTGTAGTATTAACTTTGATCTTTTTTTCATCAAATTAACTATTAAAATTTAATAAAAAATATTAAAATAACTAAAATTTTATGTGATTTTTCTATTTTAACCCCCTTCTCACATTTTTGTCACTTTTTTTTTTTTTGCATAAATTCTTCAAAAATAAGTAAAAATAAAATAATTATCCAAACTACTCATATTTCTCATAATATTTAGTAAAATTTATTATTAAATTAATTTTTATAACTAAAAGATAAATATATAAAATTCAGTTTTAAATCTAATTATCCCAATTAATGTTTCCGCCACTTAGAAAATTTTTATTAAATCAATTTTCATGACTAAAATAAAAATATATTAAGCTCGAATGTTAGAACTAATTATCCAAACTATTCATTTTTGCTAATTGGTAACTCAATTGGTAAATATTTATTATTAAATTAATTTTCATAACCAAAAAAAATATAAAATTCAATTCCAATAACTAATTATCCAAATCAATGTTTCCATCATTTAATAAAAAATTTTTATTAAATTAATTTTCACTACTAAAAGATAAATATATAAAATTCAATTTTAGAACTAATTATTCAAACTATTCATTGGTAAATCATTTAATGAAATTTGTTATATCAATCTTCAAGGCTAAAAAATAAAAAAATCAAATTTTAAAATTAATTATCCAAACTCTGTTAATTACTAAATCAATAAGTAAAATTTATTATTAAAGAAAATTTTATGACTAAAAAAAAATCTATAAAATTCAAATTTTAGAGTTAATTATTTAAATTACTCATGCTTTTCCATTTTGATTATTATTATTATATTAATATTTAAAAAAAATTAGTTATGTGAGAAAGTGGAGAGGGGGAAATAAATATATACTAATTTAATTTTTTTTATTTAATAAACATAAATATGAGATTAAATTTTTCATGTAATTAAATAAAAATAAAATTATTAATATATAAAGAATATATTAAATAAACCCAACAACGTTTATTCTAACATTATTATCTCCCACTTGTCAATTACAGACATAAATCCCGCATATCCTTCACTTCCCCTCTCAAGCTCTCACACTTTTACAAGTATTTTTTAGGAGTAGGAGTGGCAAAATGGGTAGGTTGGTGATTGATTTAAATGAGTTGAAGGTTAAATGAGTGTAACCCAAACTGACCCATTTAAAAGACGGATTAGATATGAGTGAGTTAGATGCGAGTTAGTATAAACTCATAAACCCATGTCTAACTCATTTATTTATGACTCAACTTACTTTAAAAAAAAAAAACTTAAAAATCTATTTCAATTAATGTGTGAATATATGGCACCGTTTGGTGTTAAAAAATTTAAAACTTTATAAATCTCTAAACATAGATAACAAGACTGTAAAATTTAAATTTTCTGCTCACTGCACAAAGTACGATATACTAACTTTTACAAATTTATACAACTCCAAACACACTCTATATATAATTATATCATTATTATTTTGATTAACTCATCCAATGTTAGAGAAAAAAATTGAAATACATATAATTATATATAGTTATAATTTATATAATTAAAGGAAAAGTTAAATAAAGCAATAATAGAATATCTTTTTTTTTTTTTTTTTTTTTTTTTTTTTTTTTTTTTTTTTTTTTTT
>JAVXUM010000001.1:15152479-15170515 GCA_035590655.1 Pouteria glomerata
AAACTTAATAACAGTTGACAAAAATTTGTCAACAAAATCCCATTTGTTGAGTTTCTTTCCACCCACTATTTTTTTGGGCAGCTAGTGACCTTACTTCTGGACTCAATTATTTAAGGGTAAATTATACTTGGACCCTCAAAACATTTGCGTAATTATACTTAAATCCCCTTAACATTTAAAATTTACAGACACCTCCTTCATTTTGAAAAGTTGCTAACACTTAACCCCTTCCGTTAGTTTAAACCCTAACTTCATTAAAATTTTATTGTATAGACAAATTTGCCCCTAATTTAATTATTTAATTACAAAATACCTTCTCCTTTCTCGCTGCTTAATTTGTCCACCAAATCTATCGACTCTGGTGAAACCTCGCCGGAATCCCAAATCTTATGACATTTCTTTATCTCTGACTGCTAAAGGTTTGCGCTCATTCGAACTCTCTTGGTATCGATAATTTGACTTCGAATGCTTCAACTTTCTCCGAAACAAACTTGACGCTCTCTCTCTACCGCCGTCGAAATCAATGGTTTCTCGGACCATTCCTTATGGAGGAAACCTCATTTCTGCTCTCGGCGTCAATAGGAAACTTTCTATGGGACATTTGTTGTTTGGGTTTTTGTTTTGAGAAATGGATAAAATGAAGGATAAGATGAAGGGGTTTATGAAGAAATATGTTTAGAATCAGCAAAAGAATAACCAATGAGGAACATGTTTTGGTCGTTCAAACCCTAGCTACAACTGGTTTGAAGACAGCTTTTATGATTGTAGTTTGCCCTTCAATGGTGAGTATTGGTGTTGCTTAAATCTCATTTCCCTCCTCCGAAGTTCAATCCTAAACAGCCACTGCACTTGATGCCTTTCACAAGCTCCCAATCGATGTCCAAAGGGTGATTTCCTCCATTCTTTTTGCTACCCATGTGTCCATACCTTTGGCATATTTCCATGGTCGCCGGTCATCCTGCCGGTGCCGGGGCTAATTTCAAACAAAGTCTAATTTTCTCAATTTCCTCATCAATTGCAAACCCTAGGTTCCAATTTCCCAATTCCTTAATCCTTAATTTACGAAACCCAAATTCCTAATTTTCGTGTAATATGAGTCCATTTGTGTAATATGAATCCTATTCCTCAAACTCCTTCATCTCATGTGCTGAACGGAACCACCATGGAATATGCCGGAAACATCAATACTAAGATTGGAATAAAGATTAGAAGGCATGGCTGGAGCAATAATGAGCACCGGTGACTGTTGGACTTCTAAAACCGCCAATGGCCGTGAAATCTATTATTATAAATTAATTTAATAATAAAGATTAAATTAAGTTATAATAATTAGTTTTAAAATGAGTACTTTCGTCAGATGAAAGGGTTTGAGGAATGAGATTCGCCAATTTTGGCATTGAAGAAGATACACTCCATGAAGATGAAGAAGAAGATGAAATGAGTGAGTTCATGAAGGCAGAGGAGGTTGACCCATCGGCAAAGAGATAGAAGAAGAAACGCCAGTACCGGTAGCGGTAGCGGTAGCGGTGGATCTGAATCCTTATTTGCTTATATATATATATATGTAAATTTTAAATGGTGGGAAGATTATTTTACATTAAAGGGCAACTTTGGTATATTTGAAAAAAAAATTAACTAACATCATCATTTTAACAGAAATTTTAATAACATACTAACAGAATAGGTAAAGTGTTACAAACATTTCAAAATAGGGGAGGTGTTTGTAAATTTTAAATGTTGAGGGGGTCCAAGTGTAATTATGCAAATGTTTAAGGGGTCTAAATGTAATTTACCCATTATTTAAATAAGAAAGTAGACAAAGGAAACCACAAAAAGGTGTTTAATTTAATAAATGAATGTTCATACTTCTGGTACGAGGAAGCCCGCAGCCGCTACCCGATGGTGCGCACTGAGTGAAGCTCGCCCCATGGCCCTAGCCGGCAAAGAACCATGGAGAGTAAACCAACCTAGGCAAGTCCTGGTTGACCGGCTCGATCGAGAGGAGCTGTTAGAAGCCCGCTAGATAGTAGAGAGCTGGCCTCCCCGAAGGAAGATTCGAACCCGGTACCTTTAGGAGGCCCTAGGTCCCCAACCGCTCTCGAACCCCACTCGACCACCCCCTTGGAGGCAATGAATGTTCATATTTGCATGCATGGTCGGCCACATTTGACTCTGTTTTGGATTAATAATTTGTAAAAGGAAATTCATAGAGATCAGGATTTCAAATTTCTCTTCTCTTATTTAAATTATAAAAAACAAAAAATAAAAATAAAATTTAGGGCAATAAAATTAATTAAATTAAAAAATGAATTTTATTTTATTATATTTTCAAATTTATTAAGATAAATGTATATATTTAAAATTTTATATTTTCTTTAATTTTTTTCTTACTTTTTGCACTTTCTTTTTTCCTCACCAAATCGTGAACCCAAAATGCAATTTCGAGCACATTTGCAGTTGGCATTTATAAGTCATTGGACCATTTATATATATAGTTTTGACCAAGCTCGTTGTCAAAGCAATCTAAAAAGTAGCTGTATATTATTTCCAAGCACATTAATTGAAAGTATATTGCCGATTTTTTGTTTTTTTATGGATATCTACAATAATTGGGTGCTGTCAGAAAATTTGTCGAGGAAGAATTTGTAAATTTTACGAATGATAAGGTCAGACATTGTATTAGTTACTTTTAGAGCAATCGTATAAAAGTATAGAGCGTGCGTGTGTCGTGTGATAAAATTTCGATATCAAGAGGGCTCCTCTTCATAACATTCAATTTTCCTACTAGATGGATTGTATATTGATAAAAGTAATATAGGAATTACTATTGGTACTTTATTTTTAAATTTTTACACTTTATTTTTTCTTATAATAAATAATATTTATTTAGAGTAAAAGAAATTAAAAATGAAGTACAAATATGCTTACCCAAATAATATATTTGATATGCAACTATAAAGTTAGTATGTAATTGGAACAATGTAATATCTTTATAAGAGGAGATATGAAGGGAAAGGCACCATCTACCAAATTGTCACGTCTCACTTGATTCAATTATCTGAGCGTTAAATTTATTTTGAACAGCCACTTGTGCAAATGAGTGACAAATAAGATTAACAAAATATTACAATTAAATCAAATTTTCATTATCTTACACTTTCCATCTCATCATCTTAAGAAAAAACCCAACCATATATAAAAGTATATCCCTTCTAATACCTATAAATACACAAACTAAGCATATGTGCAATTAAGGTATGCTCACTTTTAATCATCTACTCTCTCTCTCTCCCGAACACAAAGGATTTTTTTTTAATTAGAATATCAGATAACCGTTGGTTAGTTGGGGACCTTGACCTTATTTTTTAACTATTTTACCTATTTTTATGTACTTATTTCAAGAGAGAGATCTTGATAACGTAGTGCAGTAATTACGTACTGTTTAAGTTTTTAGCCCGGATATAGAGCAATAACAAAAAGTCCACAATCAATTTTTTTTTTTTTTTTTTAAAGAATCAAAAGGGGTAATCAGTTAGAAATTACCATTACAAAGTTATTTTAGAACATCTTAATTCCTTAATGGTTGGACCGGTGTGATTCAGTGAATGAGTAGTGCTAGAAATTCATTGGCAGCAGCCAAGCCCCAGCCCTAGCATGCATCTTTTCTGGCTATGGATGCAATTAAAAATGCATGACAGTAGTATATCATTCCAAAGTTTTCAAGAATGTTCTTGTTCATGCTGGTACGTACGTTGCTGAGTAAGAGAACCAGCCAAGTCAGTCGTAGGCACAATACCTTTTATTTTTCTCCCCAGTGGAATACTGCCAAACCTTCAAGGCCACAGCTGTCATTGCAGCTGTCCATCTAAAAAACCGGTTGCAAAGACAGTCGCAGAGTCGCGATAATTGCAATATAGACAAATTGAAACAGTCGAGTCAAAAAAAAAAAAAAAAATAGTGAACACAATAATTAAAAATATATATAATTAATTAATTAATTATTTATTTATTTTTCTTTAAGATGAATAGGTACAATTGATGTCACTCAAGCACCCGTCTCCGCCCTCGAACATGATGTAATTAAATTAGCTTGCAACTAGCTCTACTCTTACATGAAAAATCCATTTCTAGATTTAAACTGGTTGCATGCAGCATATATATCAAAGATCACAATGGCTTCTCTATTTCCCTCAGTAAAATCATACAAGCTGTATATATATCATGATAGAAAGATGCTAAATATAATTTACTTTTAATTTCTTACACTTCATCTTCTTTTATAATAAATACTACTTATTTAGAGCACGCAATCTAAAAGGATAGTGCGTTTGCTATCTCCTATGCCATTTGTACAACTGAAATCCTAAATTTAACTTGGAAAAATTTTTGCCAAAATACTCTTGTTATACCACCAGGTAAGCCCTGCACTCTCAGCATATTATTGGTAGCGGCCCATTAAGGAAAGGTCTTGGGGGCTGTCCAACGAAACGCTCTGCTCTACTATATATATATATATATGAATATATACACACCACACTAGCACAGGGTACGTAATAAACATGAGCCACTCATAAAACATAAGAGAAAGAGAGGTGGATTTGAACTGAACACCATTTCTGGTATGCCAGAAAGCATATTTCCCTCTACAAGGACAGCTGAGAGTAAAGAGGACAGAATAAGAAAGATATGCAAGGATCAGTAGGTCACATGGTCACTCGACTTTATATACACATGATTCTCTTATCTTTCATGAAACCCACATTTACGTCTAGGTTCATTTCCCACAGCTTTTCTGTCCCAAATTCACTTTTTTCCTTGGGATGGATTAGGTGCATATTTGGGGCCAAATGCAGAAACAGCAACTCACTATTTATAAGAAGTAATGCATAGTAGTTGTATAGGCTAGGCTTCACAGACAAATCAAGCTAGCAGGATAGATAGAGCAGGGAATAGATATAATATATATACACACACATATATATCAGGTGTTCCCTAGAGTTCCCCTGACCACTTCACTGGGATTCCTTTTGCAAACTGCAGAAAGGTGACATATTCCTCACTGAAGTGTTTGGG
The DNA here is from genome assembly GCA_035590655.1 of Pouteria glomerata. Taxonomy (NCBI): domain Eukaryota; kingdom Viridiplantae; phylum Streptophyta; class Magnoliopsida; order Ericales; family Sapotaceae; genus Pouteria; species Pouteria glomerata. The sequence continues at coordinate 15,157,553 of JAVXUM010000001.1, forward strand.
GGAACTCCTGGGCTCACTTGATCAAAGTCGATCATCTTGCAGGTCTCTCTCGCCATTGTTGAGTCTTCCCATCCCATTCATGTTATTCCTGGTACTGAGTGTTCCTGGCAATGTAGGAGTTGCAGCTTGAACATTCCGTGGGTGGGGTTAGAAAACGAAATAAACTACTACCCGAGCTCGATCCCTCTTGTTCAGTTTATAAAAAATTCATTGAATCAACTCATTCAAAGATTAAAGCTTGTTTGGGATTGCAATGAAAATTAAGAAATTAAAGCAAATTTCAGAGCTTAATAAGATTTTCAAACAATTACCCAAAAAAAAAAAAAAAAAAGATTTTCAAACTAAACTCAAACCACCCGTTACTCTCCTCGTCTCTATTGCTCGCATAATTTTAATTTGAAGCTTTGAATCAAGTTTGTGTTCCAGGCAATGTGAAATAAAGGATAAACGCGATCTGTAGTGCATTTTCACTACATGACTAGCTGGTAGGTAATTTACTAACTTTCTAGCTAAATTATTTCTATGTTAACAATTACTCTTTGATATATTATGTCCCACGATGATATTTTTAATTTATATGTTATATAAGTATAACTTAGTAACTACACATAATAATATCTCAATAATCATAATTATGAGCTATGGTTATTTCTTACAACTTTTGAAAATTTATTTGGTTATAGTAATTTTTTTTTTCTTATAATACAAATTATTACTAATAAAAAGTTGTTTATGAACAATTTAGACTCAACACAGCGGCCACTTAGGATAGTTCATGTACAAATGAGTCGAGCTTGAATAAAAATATAGGACTTGTTCAACAAACTAAGCAAGCTTGATTAATTTTAGGCTTAGCTCAATTGGGCTTAAATAAACAAGCATGACAAGAGCAATTTCAAATAAAATATTAAGAATATGTTTGTTTATAAGATTTAAATGGAGATTCGAAATAGAGCTGCAATTGTTGATTGATTTGACTTTAATCTTGTGTTTGATATGTGGAATTAAATATTTAGAGTGGATTATATATCCCCCAAAATGGAGAATATACAATACCATGTAGAGTATGGTCTTATATATCTCCCATGACTAAATTAGCTTCTCACCAAGATTTAACTATTCAATATTATTTCTTTTTAAATCATATCTTTTATTCTACTTTGTATCTCATTAATCAAACACCAAAAATATAATCTCTTACAAAAAATCAATATCATGCTATATCTAATCTTATATAATCTCACAATTATCAATGGTATTATTTATTCATTATAATTCACTTCTTCTAATCAACCGTAGCCCAATAATTTTAAAAATTAATTATGACTAGATCACAATTTATTTATAAAAATTACTATTTCACAATGTCTTAATCCTTTGGTGTTCCATGAGGTGGGGTCAATATATTGATTTAGAAGTTCTTTACATTTAGCAAATGATTACCCTTACTAATTAAATGCATCTAATTCAAAATTAATTGACTTGAGAGACTTGATTTTATTGATATAGAATAAATCCCAATATATTTCTTTACATGCCACCCATTCACTTGTAAATACATAGATAAACAGACATATGATGTGTTGCACGAAGAGTAACATGTCTTGTAAACTAAAAAAAATTGTATAATATGTGCACCATATATAAGGACCTATGTAAAAAGAAAGGAAATAGAGAATGAAATACAATCATATTTTCCTAAATATCTCCATTAAATCATCCAAGTATGGAATTGAATATTCGATAATAATAATATTCAGTATATACATGGGTTGACCTCCCCATCGGGATAAGCCTTTCCCGAGGCTGATGATCCCATAGAGTTGGGCTTCTTGTATATCAAAGAAGATTGGCTCAAGATTTTCTTAGAAACTAGCTGGCCAATATGATTGGATGGTTGTGATCGTTGGGTCTCAGATTCCACAAATTCCAAAAATGATAACCAAACCATAATGACCCTTGTATCGGGTAAGCGGAATATTTATCAGCATCCTTCCAAACTCCAAGCTTGGAGATCACCGTCCGATGCATTGTTCGTATCATGGATAAATCATAGAAACTACCACATTACACAACTTTAATTTATAGTCAGTTTCACCATATCTGCTTTCTCAAGGTTCAAAACTCATCGCACCTGTAATGTAATCCTTTGCTAAATTCTCTCTCTGACAAACCCTTCTCCATCAATTCTTTCATCCAAATCGTTTTGGAGGATAATGGGAAATTGTATTATGAAAGTCCCTCCAACCACTAACCATCCAGACCTCGTTGCTTCACCTCCCACCGGTTTGCCAACTTTGCATTATTTTTTTTTCTTTCAAATTTTCTTTTATTTAATGCAAAATTTGAGTCTTTTGCCTGTTTGATTTAATACAAGGTGTAAATGCAATCCAAATTTCCCATCCATGGAACATGTATAAACAACTTCAAGTGAAGAATTCCTCTGTTCCTTCATATACAGAGAGAGGTATATGATTCTCATTATCTCCTTTCTAATCTTACACTAAATCCTTTTTATTTTTTCTCGGTGCAGAGAAGCTTAATAAAGTGAAGATATATATTATTCTTAATTTCAATACATACAAACCCAATGTTGAAATTATTATTATTATTTTATTTATTTTTTTTTTTATTTTTGGTTACAAGGACTCGACAAGATTCAAGTTTCTGATCATGGGAAGATGATCATTCCACATGAAAACACAAACTTATCTGTGTCTTCATCTACAGAGAATGGTAACTGTTTTGTTGAATAAGCCCGTTAATCTCTACTGATTTGTATTTATGTAAAATCCTGTATTTCTTAGTTCAGAGAAAAATTGGAAAAAAAATAAAAATAAAAATAAAAATCTTGTTCAGTTTACTCGCTGCATTTCTTGACGTAGAGAAGCTGAAGAAAATTGGACATTCAATACAAGACGTCAACAGCTTTGTAAATCTCCATTCCGGGATGACTTCTAATTCTAAGCCACTACAAGAGAAGAATTCCCCTGTTTCTTCAAACACTCCAAAAAGTAAGTACATTACACCCAATAAAAAATGGTGGTCTTCTTCTTCTTTCTGAATTCCCCTGTTTTTTCATACACTCCAAAAAGGTAAGTATATAACATCCACTCAAAAAAGGTGGCCTTTTCAGTTCTTCTTCTTTTCCTTCTTCTTCTTCTTTTTTATTTTTTAATTTAATCTTTGTATTTTGCAATTCAGAGAAGCATCAGCAAGATGGGAGGGATGAAGGCCATGGCGCCTCCACTTCAAACACGAAAGATGTGCTTCATGCTTATAAATTCTTCCAGTTTTGCTATAATACGTTGAAGGATGCCACCAACAATTTCGATACGAAGAACCTAATTGGGCAAGGAGGTTTTGGTGATGTTTATAAAGGTTGGATTGATCACGGCACCATGAAGGCAACAAAACCTGGCATTGGTTTTCCAGTTGCTGTCAAGAGGCTGAGAAATGTAGGTCCTCAAGGGTCTGAGGAATGGCAGGTACACAGATTCTCTCTCTCTCTCTCTCTCTATATATATAATAATAATATATGTGCACGTGTTTTTATGTATGTTCTTAAGCATATGACTTGTTATGTCTACAGAATGAATTGAACTTTCTGAGCAGACTAAATCACCCAAATGTAGTGAAGCTCAAAGGATATTGTTCGGAGGGTAAACATAAGATTTTGGTATACGAGTATATGGCTAAAGGAAGCTTGGAAGCCCATCTATTACGAGGTAAGCACCAGCAAGAATAGAAAGACAAGAAAGAGAGACTTGGATATCTATCTTACCAGATATAGAGCACAAATATAGCAAAATTCAGAAACCATAGTGACAGTGAGGAATTGTTGTTTGAAATAATTAATAAGCAGAAGGGAGAACAGAGCTAACCTGGATTAGAAGAATCAAAGTAGCAGTTGATTCAGCACGGGGCTTACAGCACCTTCATACTGCTGCCAGGCCAGTCATTCATCGTGATGTGAAGTCATCCAATATTCTGCTCGATAATGTAAGCTTCGTGCTACCAAACGTACAAAGTTTTTCAAATGCTACCAAACACACACAGTTTTTTTAGTCTAGGACATCCAATGAATTATGGACACTTTAAAATGAACGTTGCATTCGTATCCAACAAGTATGGAGACTCCAAAATACGTGTTCAACACAAATGACGAGTCTAACTATTTTATTATTATTTTTTTCTCCAAATATATGACTAGACAATCCTATATTTGTGTAGCCAAAACCCAAAAAATTATAAAATTTTCTATCACATTTTTTTATGTTTTGTTAATTGAATTAGCTTTATTATGTGTGTTATATTCATATATAGCTAATAAAATTATATATATATATATATTTTTGCCAATTCCTGCCGTTCCTTTTTTTTTTTTTTTTGGTTTATGTGTTTGAAGTGATAAAAAATGAGATAAAGTAAAATAAGTTGTGTAATCGTAATTTGTGTTATGATATAAAAAGTGAAAAATTTTTAAAAATTTTTAAAAATTTTCAAATATTTTTAACATTTGTCAGCAAATTAAACGCACCTTATTTTAATGTATCCTTGTTTGCACACGTATCATATGTCCGCATCCCATATTCATACAATTGATTCTCAGATGACATCTTTACGCTGCTGTCGGATTTTTTTTTTTTTTGGAACAACACCAACTGGGATATTGTTAATATTGCAGGGCTTCAATGCCAAGCTTTCTGACTTGGGACTGGCTAAGATTGGCCCTGAGGGTGACAATACCCATATAACTACCAGGGTACTGGGCACAAGAGGTTACTTGGCTCCTGAGTACATTGCAAGCGGTACCTAGAAAAACTCTTCCTCATTCAGTTCAGATAATAGGGGCATTTGTATGGCACTGTGGGAGACTAGGTGACCAATAAAATCCAAACCATTACTGAATTTTTACTTTTTTTTTTTTTTTTTTGATAGGTGATTTTTTACTTTTCATCTTGTAAACCATTCCATTATTACTTGTTCATCTCATCAAAAATCTTAAATTACTATATGCTCTAAGATACTTTTAATCTAAAAATTTAATTTGTTAAATAGATATTTAGAGAAAATTAGTCAATAGGAAAGACTAACTTATTGTCGAAGATGCTTTCTGCAAGTCGAACTTACCTAAAATTTGGACATATGTGACTAACATACTTTAAGTACTGTTAAACTCACATTTTATTGTGTTCAATTTGGACACATTACAAATTTGTTTTAGATACGCTACAGATTTATTTTGGACACATGCTAGACCAGCATTAAAGTGATAATTTTCTTTTTTTAACTCGTATAGTATGAAATATAATTTATTGTTATTTTTAATGTAATGTAATCATTATTTTAACTTTTTTGTGGACTTTTGAGATGTGGAATACATTATTTTTAATTTGCTTCGTTTAGGAAACTTTCAACTTCTCAGTTGCTCATTATTCAATTTTTTGACTTTTCTTGAAATAACCAAATCTATCCCTTTAAATTTTAAATTTTTTTTAATCCATAAAGGATAAAAATGTCAAATTAACAAAAAAATTAAAAAAAAATTAGCTATTAAAAAGTTAGTTCTTTTTTCTTCCTAAATACAAAAAAAAAAAAAAAAAAAAAAAAAAAAAAAAAAAAAAAAAGTAGGTTCGCTTTTTTTTGGAAAGGAAAAAAAACTATGCCATATTGTATTCTTTTTTTTGTATTGAATATAATACTTACATGCAAGGCATATAAAAAATATATTTTTATTGAATCTCTATCATGTTGCATCTTACATTTTTTGAAAATTGACGAATCACTACATCGTTGTCTTGTTGTAATGATATCTTAAGTCGGTGTCCATACTACTTACTTAGTCAATATAAATAATAAAATTATCCTCTCTCTACAGGTTTAACAACACTTTTAGGGTAAGATAATGGCCAATAGGAATATTAAAACTGATAAAATCCCCGAGCTCATCTTTAACAATTTGCAATTTTAATATGGTGACTAACGGTTTAAAAAGGTGAAAGCATTTCACATGACAGGGCATGTGACGCCAAAAACAGACGTCTACAGCTTTGGGGTAGTTCTCTTAGAGATCCTATCTGGCCTAGGTGCAGTGAAGAGATACTCAGATGGCGTGGCAGGGGAACTGGCAAAGTGGGCTACGCCATATCTCAGCAACAAGAATCAAGTTCAACGTTTGATTGACAAGAGACTTAGAAGGGAAATTAGAAAGAATTTCCGAATGGAAGAAGTTTATCAGCTTGCTGAAATCATCCTAAGGTGTATCACCTCAAGCCCTAAAAGCCGACCAACAATGACTGAAGTTGTTCATCTTCTCGAACAACTGGAACAAGATGTAAACGGCTGCCAGCAGAACCCACATAAGGTTGCTGCTACCCATGCACAAAGACATGTCTCTGTTCTCAACAGATTCCATCAGGAATAATGTGTTTTGGGAGCCAATTTTATCATAACTATAATTGCACAAAAGACTTTCTAAATTGAGAAAGTCATGCTGCAAGCGAGTTCCAAATGTTCTTCCAGCAACAAAAACATCAAGTTGAAATGAAATGCACATTTGTTGGGTATGAGATTGGACAAGAAATAACACCCAATTCCTAATTTCTATCACATGGTCGGATAACATCTATTCTAGGATATCTACTTCTTATATGAGATGGTTACCCTGATAAATATATATATAGTCAATTGTAAAGATAAAAATTATAAGTGGGATGCTATTTCCTATTCAATCCCATCTCCTATGAAACAAACATGAGCTTAGCTTTTACCAAAAGAATTGGCTGAAGTACATGTGGAAGAGGCAAGCAACCATTTCAGCTTATCACTTGTCCAAACAAATGTATGCTCTATAACATCAAGGCAATATATTGTCTCTCTCACACACACATCACTGAGATGTCAGACAAAACAGACAAAAGAAAACAATTTCAGAGGCAGATGAAATTAGCACCGCCTAATAAAATATAAAGCTACATTGATACATTCAGAAAATACAGGCATTACAACGTGTTCCTTAATGAGATTCCGCGGTAGTACCATGCCCATACATCATCTATATATATATACGAACAACAAATTATGGAAGACAGAAAAAAATTTACACCAGAATACCGGCCAAAATGATGTGTTGGTAATGCTCAACGTACGCGAGGTGACTGCTGATAGACTGGCAATGGGGATGCAGAGGGGGTCTGATTGATGGCTGAATTGCGATGTTTCATTGGTGACTTACGGACAGGATAACGAAGAGTCTGATTCTCAGACTGGGAATGTTTGGCAGCATCTTTGGGAGCCTGGAGCTGTTCTAGCATTGCCAAAACCTCTGCCATTCGTGGCCGGACTTTAGGCTCAGTGCTTAAACACTGTAAGGCAAGGGTTGCAGCCGTATAAGCACCTTTTTGAGGGTACTGACCCTCCAACTTGGTGTCCATTATCCTGAATAATTTCCTTTTGTCACCCAAATATGGCTTTGCCCACTCCACTAGATTCTGTTCCACACCAACCTTCAATTTATCAACAGCACGACGTCCGGACAATAATTCTAGCAAAACAACTCCAAAGCTGTACACGTCACTTTTTGCTGTCAACCGACCTGTTCATCAGTAACAGCTTTAGTACAAATTTACCGTTAACAGATCTACTATTTAAGTATTGAAAATTGTAAGGAAAGATGGCTACTTCACAATGGCAATTGATGTACCTGTAGCAACATATTCAGGTGCTGCATAGCCATGAGTACCCATCACTTGAGTAGAAACATGTGTCCGATCACCGGTGGGTCCTGCCTTAGCCAAGCCAAAATCAGACAGTTTTGCATTGAAGTCCTGCAACCCAGAATCAAGATCAATTAACATTTTTAGATGAGCAATTTCAGCAATTTTTTTTTCCAGGAGACTCCCTGGGCAATTCAAAATACAATTCCTTCTATTCTAGCATACCACGTCTAGTAGAATATTAGAAGCTTTAAAATCACGATAAATGACTTGTGCTTCAGCATCATGCAGAAAAGCGAGGCCTTCAGCTGCACCTATTGCCACTTTGATTCTTGTTGCCCAAGAAAGTGGTTGGGGCCCTCCTGCAAAACAAAAAGACAGCATCAGGTGATTAACTGTTTCCAAAGGTTCAATAATGGCCCCATTAATAAGCACATGAAAACGTAAAAATTACGCTGGATTATCATCAAAAGACTCCATAATTCCTCATCAGTTTTCAAACTATAACTACAATCATGGTTAGTTATCGTTTTCAAACTACAACTACAACCATGGTTAGTTATCATCTGCAAGTGGCAGAGCTAACATGCACCAAAAACCAGTAATTTGTTCAAATAGAAAACCAAGATATGAAAAAGGAAATTGAACAAAAAAGATAACTGCTCTTAAACAATGCCAGGCAATCCTAAGACAATGCAGAACAGAGCAGATGAGCATTCAGTGACTCCACAAAAACTAACTTCACTAAGAACATTTACCAGAGCCTTTTTTTTTTAGGTTCTCCCAGAGGTTATTGCTCAATAATGTGCAAACAGTTGCAAATATTTGGGATCAATTAAATCTACTTCAGGATCCAATATGTCACATCAGTTACGCTGCATATAAGCTGTTGTGCTATGCTCAAACTACGACCATATACTTTCAGGTGTTGACATTTGGAAGAAGACAGATGCATCTATTGTATTGTCTCTAAAATTCATTGAGGAACCAGATGGTTGTAAATCTTAAACAGATCAGCAGTTGACAAACAATAGCTGAATTTCTAACTAAACTCTAGGGATTGGCTCCCAAAAAAGCAGAGTTCTTGCCTCTTCACACCAACAAAGAGGAGGAAAAACAGAAGAAACAAAATAGAAGTAAACAATATACAGAAGATGCATAGTTTATCAATGCAGGTTCAACAGAAGAATCAAAGGAGTAACAACAAAAACTAATTATAAGTCTAACATGAGACTAATGGGTTTCCTACAAAATTCATTAATTAAGCAACTTACTTCGAAATAGATGATTCTCTAAACTCCCTTTGGGCATAAACTCATAAACCAAGAGCCTGTTATCACCCTCTGAGCAGTAGCCAATAAGTTTAACCAAATTTGGATGATGAAGTTGGCCAAGATAGTTAACTTCTGTCTGCAAATGGATAGCCAAATAAACAAGCCAAGCAAAAAGTTGCAAGTATGTTTAGCTAGTAATGAAGAAAAGAACATACTATTGAAGAAGAAGAAGAAGAAGAAGAAGAAGAGGAGGAGAAGGAGAACGTACCAACCACTCCTTGTGGCCCTGAAAACCCTCAGGTTTAAGCTTCTTGACGGCAATGACCATACCAGATCCAGGCCTTGCGGCAGTGAGCGTGTGCTCATCAATCCAACCTTTAAAAACACAACCAAAGCCTCCTTCACCAAGAAGACTGTCGGGACGGAAGTTTCTGGTGGCATTCCTTAACTCATTAAATGGAAAGGCTTTCACATTTGAGGACGACAGTATTTCACCTTCAGATCGGGGTGTAGGAAGACTTTCGATGCTCTTTTCACTGTAAGATGGTAGTGTCGGGCTGGAATAAGCTGAAGAAATGCTAGTTTTGCTGGTAGTTTTGGAGGTCCCTGAAGTTGGCCATAAAAAAGGGGGAAAAATTAAAATTCCATTGAAAAAGCAGTGCTTATTGCAAAAACAATAAAAGTAGGCAGTTTTGTCCACAACCACACAATAATTTGTGCTTAAATAGACACTATCATAGTCCTCAGAAAGAATGTGCTTACATTAACAATTGAAACAATTTTGTCTACATGATATTTGCTAAAACATAGATCTCTTTCATAATTTCAAACTAAGATTCTTCTCCGGAGGTAGGCACACGTAATAAAGCTACAGGGTTCATATCAACTTTACCTAAAATGTCGACCGTTTCGGTACATGTAATGACAAAGGAAATGCTGTACACTTGTACTTTGAATTGCAGTTCAATGGTGGATAGGCTTCTCATAGAGTCATCGCATTATTAAAATGTTTTGCCATAGAAAAGTGACTTATTTTCAAAGAAATAATTAATCACAAATAAATATATAAATATCAATGAAGATAAGTGCAACTATGCTTGATATGAATCTTTGCTCATTATCATTTTCGTAAAAAAAAATAAATTTATTGATTATTTTCGCACAATTTGTAATTAATTCACTATTTTTCTATTGAAAATATATATATGTACGATCTTTTTATACCACCAAATTTAGTGTACAGGTATTCGAGTGTACCACATTCTAGAATGTATCTACCAAAATGCGGTTCATAGGAATAATAGTGAATGGTGATATCTTATAATTCTGGGTGATATCTTATAATTCTGGTTCAAACTTCAAGATCTAAATCCCCATTTATCTTCGGTAACACTTGACCTGGTCCATGTGACAATTTTACTAATTCAAGAATCATAACAATGCACTATTACTAATGCTCATTCCGTAGCATTTGCAACTAAGTCAAATACATTAAGAATTATTTCACTCTTGCATGTGAGATACCCATACTTACACTGGAACCTAGTTCCGAGCCCATGACTTACCTCCAATGGCTTAATTTTCAGGCCAATAATTTCTATCACAGTTTTCCATAATATCTCCAATTGGTTGTTGTCCATTGAAATACATCAAGTATGTCTAAGATAGGGTAAAGAATTAATCACTCTGCTTTCTTTCAAGAATGAGTTTCTTACAATCACACGGCATAGTTGTAGAAAACAAAAATACTAAAATTATTAAACCAATAATTTGCATATTCCTAGTAATTTTTTAAATTCAGTTTTTCTTGATTCCCATCCAAATACTAAGCTTCGTGAATTGGGCTACATGCTTGTCTCTTTAAAATCAAAGTGGAACTCATCCTTTATTGTTTTCAAATTCGTTTACTTGGATGTCTTCCCTTTCAGCAATTTGTCCCATCCTTAAAAAGCAGGGAGAAGGACCTTCTTCAATCTTTATGTCTTCTAAAACTTCAAGATTATCCTTAATGAGAACCTTATATAATTATGACTCTAAATTTTACATATTAACCGAAAAAAAAAAACACACACATAATAAGTTTAAGTTAGGCTCCATTTGTTTCAATGTAAAATGTCTTTCAGAAACCTTTACTCATGTTTACATGTTTTCTCAAAAAAAAAAAAATGACACAAACAAATGGAGCCTAAATGTAGGAAAGAATAGAAATGGAGCCTAATTGGATCTCAAAGCCAAACTTAATCCTCTATTCAAATCAATCCATTTGGCGATAACTTATTAAAATTTATTGGAAAACCTAATCCCTTATGCAACAACCCAGCAATCCAACCCGCTTGTGAATATTGTTAGCTTTGGGTCCACCCGCCCGCACGGTTTTGTATTTTTGAGGCCCACACAGGTGCCCCAGAAAACACGTCTATAAGGGAGAGGTATCCACACCTTTATAAGGCGTGTTTCGTTCTCCTCTTCAACCAATGTGAGATCTCACAATCCAACCCCCTTTAGGGCCCGCGTCCTCACTGGCATATCGATCCGACACTGGCTCTGATATCACTGTAACAACCCAAACCACCCGCTTGCAATATTGTCCGCTTTGGGCTCCCCGGTCTAACAGCCCAGCGATCCAACCTGCTTGTGAATATTATCCGCTTTGAGCCCACCCGCCCGCACTGTTTTGTTTCTCTAAGGCCCACACAAACGGCCCAAAAAACGCGTCCACAAGTGAAAGATATCCACACCCTTATAAGGCGTGCTTCGTTCCGCTCTCCAGATCCCACACCTTATCTCGAACAAAGAATCACAAAACTGGTATGATATCCAATCCAAAACCTAGATCCCGTAAAAGCACATAGATGTGCAAATAAACAATAAATGGGGCCTCACAATAGTTAAAAAAAAAAAAAACGACAATTAAAAATAAGAAAAGGAAAAAAGAAAAAAAAATCCCAGACCATCCATCAGAATTGGATCAAACTAATTACCGAAAAAAAAAGAAAAAGAAAAAAGAATTGGATCAAACTAATCTACACCAGTCCGGGTTAAAAATCCCACCAGATCCCTAGAAATGCTGTAACTCTGCGAAATAGACACAATAACACAAACACACACGCAAAAGAATAATAAAAGGAAAAAAACCGAGGAATTTATTAAATTATAGTACTGAAAAACCCAAAAACGATCCTCATAATCCCCAAAAAGGAAACGGAGGTATCAATACACGAAAACAGAGATATCGTTGCATGAGCTCCGAAACTATGTCCTTTTGTTCAATCCTTGTAAAGCAAACTGCTAATAAAAGCACAGTGCAAGTGATAGAGAAGTATGTATTACCACAATTGATACGAGGGCTCTGAGTAGTATCAACTCTGGCAGAAGAATCTAAGCAGTTCCCCATCTGGTGCTCCAAACTCAACACGCGCGCGCGCGCGCGCACACACACACAGAGGAGCTTTATTGTAAAGTAAGAAGAAAAATCTATATATTAACAAAAACCCATAAATTCCCACGAGCTCAAATCTCAACAAATGATGAGTAAATGAGTTGAATCCTGGTTTCTTTTTATCATTCTTTCTTTAGAGGTGGTTCAAGTCTGATAGCTGACAAGAAGAGAAAAAATAGCATAGAAAAAAGGGGTGATAGAACAAAAGAAGAAAACGGGTCTTCAAATGTGGTGGAGAGAACATACAGCTAAACATCGAGGAAGGGTAGAAGAAGCTGCCGAGAAGAAGCCGTCTACCTTCGTCTCCCTTTAAGGCCATGCTTGGATGAGGTGAAAAACAAGTGTATAAGTTTTTACCCCCTCTTATCTGTGGGTCCCACGCTATTGACATTGCTTGGCTGGCATTTTTTTCTCGGGTATAACTTTTCACCCCTATAACTTTTCACCCGGTAGGGGGATAAAGGGGGATAATTTTTGGGCACCCCCAGGGCTAGCCAAAAATTATCCGGGGGTGAAAACTTGTTACTTTGAC
>JAVXUM010000001.1:15230302-15246048 GCA_035590655.1 Pouteria glomerata
TTTCCAAACGCTGTTTCAGTTTTCATTTCAGGAAAAAAAAAACGACAACAGAAAACACAAAATAAGAAACAACAACCGAAAAATAACAACAAAAAAATGACAGTATTGTCAAACGGGCCCAATGTGAGCCAATCTTGAGATGTTATTGCTCACCACATGGCTTGTACATATTTTTGGTCGCAATAATAGCCAACATGCTCCCCGTTATGTAATTAAATATATACATAATTCTACTTAACAGCCTATTTAAGGTGCGAAAGCACTGTGCGCACGTGGCCACTTAACGGGCTCTGCTTACATTTTTGCACTTGTTAATGTTGCCACTACGCAATTTTAAACTAGTAAAAATTGAGACGATTTGCATCCAGAACTGTAATCAAATTAATTTATATATATATACATATATATGATATATCCTTCCTCTCTTCACATGATCCAAGATAGAATATGCGTTAATGCGCAATTTATGTGCTTGATCTTCCTAATTTTTTTTGCTGATATCGAGATTTTCACGGATTTCACCACATGCTATTTATTTATTATTATTTTTTAACTATCTTATTTATTTATTTATTATTATTTTTCAACTATCTCTGGGTCTTTAATTATGTGATGTCAACCTTTGGCCCTGTTAATTGCTTTGCTGGTGTATATATATGACAGTTATTGCAAACAATTTGAAGATCTATCAACTTAGTAGAAACTGTAATGCGCTAGATTTTTGGAATCTCTCTTTCTTTCTGGTGGCCCGGGGGTGTATGATTAATTCTACCAACATAATCTTACAAATTTTGATTTAAATGTCTTGGTATATCAAATAATATTAATATATATTACGTCCCAAGAAACTAATTAAATGTCATCACCACACCCCTATACTGAAAACGAAACTGTTTGCATAGAATTTTATTAATTTCAACTCATTTTTATTAATTTCAAGAAAAACATTGCCAAAAAATTAATCCGAATGGCATTGCTATATAAAAGCAAAAAAACCTCCACGGGATTAGTTTAGTGGAGCAGGATCGAAGCCAAAATTTGAAAAAACTTCTCAGGTTGCGGTTTCAAGTCTTTTCTAGGCGCTCTAGATTCGCATGGTGTTAGAAAAGAGGAGTAATGTCCAACAGCCAAAATTTAGAATCTCCTATAACTGGCTGAAATATAACCACCAGCGAAGTCGACCAGTACCTGAGAGGAGATATGTCCGTCACCGAAAAAAAAAAAAAAAAAAAAACAAAGGTGCCCCCTTCTATCTCTTTCGTTCACTGGTGTTAGTCCATTAATTCAACTGAAATGACAATAAAAAGAAAAAAAAAAAAATTGAATATTCTAAACTATAGCTTGAGGGATCGAAATGAAATGAAAAAAAACGAAACATGCCACTTTAAAGAGACCACTTTTGAGAATAGTTTGCGTGAAGCTCTCTTTTTGAGCAAACCAAATCAACAAGATAATTCCTTTTTTAACCTCAATTTATTTATTTATTTAAAAAAAAGTTAAAATAAATGAAAACATGTTTAATTTAGCAATTTTCATAAAAATATATATATACACTTGGCAAAAAAATTCATATAAAACAGGAAATATTTCTGAAAAGCATCCATAATATTCTAACCATTTTTCCATTTTCTTTTCAGTGGAAAAAAACTTGCAATTGACAGCAACTTTTGTTTCTGTCGCTGCAGAGAGCTGTACTGGAATCCATGTCTGTTGTTGAAGTTTGCAGTTGAATATGGAATAGATTTTGAATCAAATGTGTGACTTCAACAGAGAAACAGCATGTGAATGGTGGAAATTGGAGAAAGGTGATTTATCAAATGTGGGGTTGTAGCTTGAAAGAAGGTTGAAAAAAAAAAAAAATTACCTCTTTCGGATGATTGGAAGTGGATGACAGTGTATCACATGAACTTTTTCTATATAAACAGAGAGAGAGAGAGAGAGAGAGAGAGAGAGTGTGTGTGTGTCGATGAGCAAGCGCCAAAAGGTGATGGATACATGTATTTGATGCCATACCCATCTCTTGTCAGAACAATCAACTTGCCGACGTCCCCTTCACGAGAATGACCATTTCCAACTCTTTGTTTCTTCCTCTACCTCTTCCATCTGTTTGTCCTCTTCTCCTCTTGGAATATGTGCTCGATACTCTCTCTCTCTAAAAGTTCATACTTTTATCAACTTCTCAACTAGATTTTGTTCAACATCGAGTTGCTCGTCCTACTGATGATTCATGAAATAATCAAAATCATTACCGGTCTTTGAAAGCATTTAATTTGGAAGCATTTCTCTTAATTATTAGAACAAAAACATAAATCCAGATACCATCAAAGGAAGGACAAGTAAAGATTAAAATTTTGTAAGGGCAAATAAAGTCCCTTTATTTTTTATGGCATTGCCAGAGCTGAAACCAGTCACTAGCTATCCATGAACCAATATTCCGACAAACACCCATCCGAGTTTGAGAAAACACACTCTCTCTCTATCTATATATATGTATAAATGAAAAAACCATGCCTTCTTTATTAATTCCTCCATTAAGATCTCCAAAAGCTCATCACCATAAATTCAACTCAACCGATAAAAAGTTATACTTTATACACCAGTACCTATACCTAGGTGCCAAAACGTGCAACGATTTGATATTAAGCCTCATATATGTAAATATATATAAGACATGTTGATGATAATCTCTCTTAATTTCTTGACTATAATTATATTCCAAATTAGGCCACCTGGGCCGAATTCAACTGAAATGTTGTTGCTCCAGCCACGGCCAAAACCCGGTTTGATCGTCAGTGCCGCAGAACATGTAACAAAAGCTTTCTTCTTTGACGGATTGATCAATCTTCTGGCATTGGAGGTCTGGTCTTGTTGATGATGATGAGCTTTGGAAGAGTAGCTGGGACACACCAGGAGGAGGAGGCCTCATGGTTGGTGGAAAGAGGGGTCTACTACTCGTTGGATGATGAGCAGAGAGAGGGCTGTCAATGGCGGGTGTCCTTGACGTGTCCAGCTTCACATCAGAGCTGTTTTCACTTCTGTTACTGCTAGAACCCTCTGTCTCTTTGTTGAGGTTGATTGACTCAATTGGCTCTTTACTTTTAAGTGCTAGTATCTGCGTACATACAATGAAACTGATGAACAATTCAACATCATATATATATATATACACCCACATGCATAGGCTAGGCAAAGACATATATAGATTTTCTTTTTCTTCAAATTGTGATTTGTCATAGACTAGTCTATGCATATAATATATATATATTTGATGTGTTTTCAAGTTGGCAAAATGATACGTGATTGTTCAGATGGGCATCTAAAATGATTTGTGAACTAGCCACAGGGACATGGTAGAGGAATAATCAGTTATTCAAATTGATGATGTTTTTGTTTGCTTATCAATATACCTAGATACAATCATTGACGTAAAACATATATAGATATAGATATACCTCAGCTTGGAGTTTTTGATTGTGAGCTTGGAGGGCATCATTGTCAGCTTTAATGGCATCAAACTGTCTCTTGAGGACATCATAGTCTTTCTCTAATTGCTTGGTCTTCCACCTGGCCCTTCGGTTCTGAAACCAGATAGCAATTTGTCTGGGTTGGAGACCAAGAGCTCGAGCCAACTGCATTTTCCTCTCAGGCTCAAGCTTGTTACCCAACTCAAAGTTCCTCTCAAGCGTTTTGACTTGTTCTATGGTCAGCCTCCTCTTCTTCTCCCCAACAACTAATTGTGACCCATCATCAGACAAATCATCATCACCATTTGTACTTTCCTGATGATTATCACAAGTTTCGATACCAGGAAACGACATGGATCTCTTCCCTAAAAGCGAAGCAACACCTGCGCCACCCAAAAAACATTAGAATCAATCCCTTTAAAGAGGATTAATTGTATATACTTTATGGTATATTTATATATATCAATATTTAAATGAATACGAGTAGATTGAAAATTAAATTAAGAGAGTACCATGGAAGTCTTGAGAAGCGCATGGGGGCAAAATTTGGCTGAGAGACGTGGGAGGTTGATGGTCATCCTGATGATCATTAGGAGTTTGCAGCATGAAATTGGCTGGGAAGAAGGCCATTTCAATCAAGGTCGTGACATAGACCACTGCCACCAATCTAAGAAACAGTGGTGCATGCTAATTTGACTGCCATTGATCTTTTGAGAGAGAGAGAGAACAGGTT
Organism: Pouteria glomerata; assembly: GCA_035590655.1. Lineage (NCBI taxonomy): Eukaryota > Viridiplantae > Streptophyta > Magnoliopsida > Ericales > Sapotaceae > Pouteria > Pouteria glomerata. The sequence goes on from JAVXUM010000001.1 coordinate 15,234,500, forward strand.
TTAGTGTGACAGAGGGAAGGAAGAGGCTTTAATATATTAAAAGAAAATGAGAATTTCTTCAATTGGAACGAGATGCATTCATTGATGTCCGATGGATAGCTCATATACCCTATCAACTCCAAGGATTTATTATGTATATTTCTCAGAGAGAAAGAGAGAGATGTCACTTTCACTTATGTTGGGATTTTATTTAATTTTTCTCTTTTTATTATTTAATATATAAAACTAGTGATTTCTTAATATTACATTTATTAATTCAATAATTTCAGGTTATTCCAGTAATTTTAATTTTTTTTTCTTACCCTAAATGACACAGGGTGGTATATTCTCTAGGACACAAGAAAAAAACGGGGTTCATATATATCAATTATATATGCCTTTCAAGTAGTAAGTGGTGACTTCATGAAAAAAGACATATTGGATATTGGGATTAATAAATCTATAAAATTGAGTGTCTTTAGATGGGTGAGGTGTTTTAAGATGATAATTTTAAGACTTGTGGTGTGCTTAGAAAAATGTATATGAATGTGTAATATTTTATGTTGGTTCAGTTTTGCCATGAAAGAGGTTATTTAAGAAAAAGGAGATACATAAGTTTGCTACATATATATATTTATATCTTTAGGCCCTGAAGGTTCTGCATTGAAGTGAGAGAGGGAAAGAGAAGGAAGGGGCGGAATCAAGGAATGGGTCCAACAAGGGGGCATGGGTTGCCACCTAACCCACCGACAGGTATCATGCAATAGGACTAAGCCCCTTCCCATCCATTATCCCTAGGCAATGGGTGAGAGAGAGAGAGAGAGAGAGAGAGAGAGAGAGAGAGAGAGGGGGTGAGAGAGAGAGTTTATGAAATACCCTCTTGCATAACCCTACCAAGCTGGTCTTCTTTTGTCTTTGTGCCCCCCGGTATAACTTTCTCTGTCACACCACCCAAATGGCGTTTGACATCTCCCCGCCCCTTCTCTCTCGCCTTTCTCTATATATATTCCTATTACTTACAAGAATTCAATACCCTAGTTACATTTTCTAATGTAAATTCAAGTATTAATTAGTACATGAAATTGAGAGTAAAATATCTATTTTTTTTACAAGTAATTAATAAACTATTATAACAATTTTTTTAGAAAAATAAAAATTTTATTCTCACATCATTTTAATTAGCAGTGAACAAAAATCAATTAAAATCGAATTTATATTTGGTTTAAACAAGTCACTCTATTTGTTTAATTTAATTGCTTTGGTTCCAAAATAAAATAAATTTCAAAATTTGGTCCGTTGTCGAGGAAAATAAAACCAAACTAAGCGAATTAATTTTATTAATTATATAAAATTATATATTAACAAGTATTTGATAAAATATCAAAATGTATAGATTAAAATATATCGAACCAATTGAATTTTAAATCAAAATATTTAAAAAATCGAATGGAATGATTTGTCACTCACTCTTATTCAATCGATCTGATTTTATTTTATAAAAGTCAAAAATTATTTCCATTCAATTTGGTAGATTTCAATATTGAATTGAACCAATCAAAGCTCGTCCTTGAACACAACTATTTTTAAGAAATTCTTCTACTGGAATAAACATTTTTATTTTTGCAATTTGATTTTTTCTCCATTTCTCAAATTAATTGCATGTTTTTCACGTTTACCTTGCCAATAAATTTTCTGTCCGTACCTTAATTTATAGCTTCTGCAGTCATTAACCATAAATCATGCAAACAAGAAAAGATAAGAAACATAGTTTATCCTCCATGGTTTTTTACTGACTAGGGCGGACGAGTTTCATCCAATGTATACTCTCGGGTAGCAGCTGCCGACTTCCTCGTACCAAAAAAAAAGATAAAAAACATGAAAATAGACAAAACACAGGCTGATAATAACTTGTAAATGAAGAAATCCCAAAGATGATTCTCTCCATGGCCTGGCTTGGTAATTGGAGGGGCCAATAACTATTACAATTAAGAGGGTTAAGGTGGTCCACATAATTCTTCAACCAACACACAAATATTGTTCCTGCCAATTTTCACTATTATTTCTTATTCTCCCTTGCTAGGCCCCCATGAAAAGATACAAGCATCCAAGTGCCCGTGCCCAGAACTAGTTTAAATTACCCACAACAGCACAAGCTGCCAGAGATTCGCAGATTTGGCAATTATTTTATATGTGGTTGAGCACTCCTAGATGCGGGATTTATATAGGATCCATACCTAGGAATTAGACAACCGTTAGGATTAGTCATGAGTAAATCTGCTTCTCATATCATCTCTTATTATATCGAGCAGTAGTAACGTCAATCGCAACTAATGCAATTGTTAAATGTTAAAACAATAATTATTATGTGCGTGAATACAAAAATATTCAATAGAATATATTAATATAAAAAAATATATCTGTTTGTTCCATCTTATTTTGGTTCGTGATAATTATATTGTGAAGAAAAGGAATATAACCATTATATATACATAAAAGTAAAACCTTGAACTCCGTGAGTCATTTCATTAAAGACCTATATAGTAAATTTAATAATTAACTTACACTTAATTGTCTAATTTTATTATTTTTATTAAGCACATATACCTTCAACAGAATAAATTATTACTATTGTAAAATGTAATTTATCATATATATGTTGTATACGTAACTTGATTCTAATTCATTTTTTTAATAAAAATAAAATTAATTAATATATTTAGAAAATTTCATCGTCTTTGTGAGTGGGCTCTAGTAACTCTTTGAATTGGTTGAAGCATCCAAGCCAGAAGGTCTGATATTCAAAGTACTAGCTAGTGGCAATGGAATTCGTTTACATCAATAAATGGATGATATATGCTGGCCCTAAGAAAATGAGACATTTACTTGTTGCCATCTTTTTCCTTTCTTAATTTCTTTCATGGGTATTTGAAATTACATCACTGCTTCGGATTTTTAGCCCAAGAAGCATAAATTTATGTAGTTTTATATATATAAATTTACATTGGGAAAGTACATGCATGCATGGGTAGGTTTATTTGTTTATTTAAAGAGTTGTCAAATGTATCTTTTTGATGGGAAATCATTAGTTGCGAGAAAGAATAATATATATATTATCTATAGGACCCATTTATCTTTGTGTCCTGGTGGTGATGATGGGAAGGGGTGAGTTTGGGTCCCCCAACTTACTTATTTTTATATTGCTCAAAGACAATCTAGTCTCAGTGCCATCACATGATTTCATTAGTTGGAACCTTAAGGGATACCCCATTGGAATAGGGTGGATCCATGTTCTCTCTTATAGCCCCTTCTGATGCCTGCTCATATTATATATTATAAACATATAGTATGACTCTGTATATAAAGGTATATATATATCAGAAATAGTAAAACAAAGAGCTGAATCTTCTCATTCACATGCCCTCATGTTTCTGGTGTGCTCAGTCTGAAACTGATCCCATGTGCCTTCTTTTTGCTTGACGTCACTCAATTTCTCTCTCTCTCTCTCTCTCTACCCATGGATGGTGATCCGTCAACCACTAGTTCTCTGCTGTGCTTTGTTCCGAGTATTTTTTTTTAGCTGGATATGTTCAATATTCTACTCGTAGTGGGCCAATTCATCAGACCATTGATAAACTATATGTCTTTATCGTGTTATTTTTATTATTTCTTTCTTTCCATTAGATGGTGTTCCACTTTTAATTTCTTGAACAAAAGACAAAAAATCATTGAATTTCACTGTACGATTTTGAGGTTAATCTTGGGTTGACTTGTTTTAATGGCCCATACATGCTGGTTATGCCCATTAATTTTTCTAAACTGAGTCGATTCTTTGTATTTTCCTATATTTAGGTTGCTATACATTAACTTCTTTGAATTATCATGCATCTAGTGCATGGATTTTCTATTTAAGGGAGGCTTCAGAAACTTGACCACATAACTCTACAGTTGAAATGCACTGCAGCTCCCCATTTAACCAAAAGAAAAAAAAAAAAAAAAAAAAAAAGACTATTTTTTTATTTTTACATCTCTAAGATAAAGAATTTCCTTGGACGTAAAATCTGAGGGAGATGTCTCGGTCGGGCTGGCTATCTCCATCAATTCCTCTAAATTCGATCCATTACTTGGGTCAAATTGACGTGAGATTCATATTTTATTTAGAGATTTGATCGGTTTTAAATTTTTTTTTAATAAAAAAATTCAGATATTAGATTGAATATAAAGATATGATTGCGTTTATTCTAATCTACCCCCAAATCTAATATCCTATCCAAACCTATCTCTATTTGCCCCGACTCCGATATTCGATACTTGTTGGAATTCAAGAAATTTATATTAATAATTATATTGTGGACTATCACATTTTGTATTTACTACTTTGAGTTGGGACAGTATTGGTAATTTGGAATTATGTATCTTTATTATATATCAGTTGATGAAATAGTACTTTGGTGAAATATTGGTTTTGGAGATCGATGTTTATGTATTACTTTGGTGAATTATTATTGTGGTGATATTTATGTCTTATTTTGGTTTTAAGGATGAATTATTTGGTAGTAACAGGTTACATATATAATCAAGTTATGTATCAGAATAGATTTAAAGGTAGATAAAGAGTTTAAATTTTTGGATATTCATGGATATATCCATTTTTTGTTTGAACAGGGATTATGGTTTAAAAAAATATTTGTCCAAAGTTCGGAGCAAATTTGGAGGCAGTTGAAAGGTTCAAAATTTGGATTCGAATATTGTTATATCCGTATTTAATGAAGTAGATTCAAAGGTAGATAAAGAGTTTAAATTTTAGAATATTCATGGATATATCCATTTTTTGTTTGAAACAGGGATAAAGGTTTAAAAAAATATTTGTTTAAAGTTCGGAGCAAATTTAGAGGTAGATAAAAGGTTCAAAATTTGGAATCGAATATTGTTATATCCGCATTTAATATGTCCCATTGCCATCCTTGCTTAGGCTGCTTCCATATTTGGACATTTGCATATTCAAACATGCATCTAAAACATGATTGAATAATTATTATTGTTGCTGTTGTTAAGTTTTAAATTAGGTATTTGCAAATCGTAATTAAAACAATGAATTTAGGGTGTATTTGGGTGTCAAATTTAAAAAATAAAAATCTCAAATTTTCTTAAACTTTCTTCAATATTCTTTAATTTTTACTAACTTTTTTACACTTTTCTAAGAACACACGACCCAACAATTCAAATTTTACTACTTGTTATTTATTTATTTATTTTTTATCAGAATTTCACACTGTAAACATACACTTAATCAAATTTGCATGACATCTTGGTACATGAGCTTGGAAATTGGCTATGAAAAGTTAAAAGTATAAAAAAATTACTATAGATTATATAAAAAAAAAAAAAAAAAGTCTTAGTCACTAGAAATAAAATACGAGAAAGATGTCTTGGGCTGCGTTCCAGATTTGAAAATTTGCATATTCAAACATGCATCTAAAACATAATTCAATTATTATTATTATTAGGTTCCGTAACTTGTAGTCGACTTTGTTGAATTAAAATTAAACAGTTCAAAAATATTCATACTATTTTAATTCTCATTATCGCTACGGAACTGACATAGCTCTCCTCCCTTTTCTATTATTAGATTCCGAATGAGACCCAACTTGGGTTGCGCTGGCCATTCATGTCCATTGTCATATAATGCATCAAAGTGACAAGACGAAAGAATGGAATTTTGCTCAAGTCTCTGGTGATTATGTACGTACGCACGCAGTGTAGGGGCTTGATATATTTTTATCATCTGACCTAAATTTCTTCCTCATTTTGTTCTGTTAAATCAATTGTTCATGAAGATTGATTTCACAATTAAATACTTGGACATACTTCTCACATTCAGCTAAGAAGATCATGAATGAAATACATTTGAAACGAGTTTTATTACAAAAGCTATAGATGGCCCTAAAATGAATTGGCCGGCAGTTGCCAGCCGCTGGGCCTCCACTAAAGTTGCCCAAGTCAAGTCCCAAACAATACCTGCCCAACTAATTGGCTAACATCCGAGGCTACAACAACAGATTTGGAAACATTTCCAGAGTTACAAATTGTTTACTGTTTATTAAATGAACATTAAAATCAGCTCAATTACATCTTTTGATCAAGGGAAGCCACCATAAAAGGAATGAAAAAGTAAAGACCTCATATACTGTTACATGTATAATAAATGGAATGAGAAAGTAAGACTTCACTGTTAAATCATTATATATTTGCTTTCTTTATAAACGAAAATTTACACTCTGCGTATGTTACATGTTCCCAACAATTGGGAAAAAAAATGAATGAATTGGAATATAGAATACGTAGCTGTGTCTCGAGGGAAATAACAAGTTGCGTGCAGGAGTATCACCAGACCAACTCTCAAAGAAGTTTATCATTTGGATCAGTTCCAATTGCTCTGAGGATCGTATTAACAGCCAACCATCACCTAGCTGAGAAAGCAAGTCAGCCAAAATGGAAACCAGACGATTGGAAGGACCTCCTGGACAGTTGTGGCAGCTTAAGCGTTGCAATAACCCCAGCTGCAAGGGCGCTCAAGGAAGCCAAAACAAAAGCAGGTATATTTCCTCCACCAAATAGAGCATCCCAAGGACCCGCACCAAGGGATACGATCATCTAGAGAAGAAATATTGAAGTACACATCAGGGAAATGCGTACAAGTAGTCCCATCCCCCAACAGTTGCCCCACACATCAACTTGAAGAAATGTAATGCATAATAAATTGGATATGGAAATGAAAACAGAAACTGATACAAACTGCAATGAACTACCTGAGGTATGACGATTGCAAGATTTAGAACCCCTATGGCCAAGCCTGCAAAGATGCACAACTCCACCCCTCAGCCTAAAAATCAGGTGGAAAAAAAAAAAAAGAAAAGAAAAAGGGGATAAATTGAAAGCATGTATATTTTGCACAGACCTTGGCCACCTCCTGAATCAGCAGTCAACTCTGCCGTAACAGAAAAGGGCACGCTATAAGTAATCTGCAAGATGCAACAGATAATTCATGCAAAAACAACAAATTAGAGATGTAGAACCAGAAGAAAATGGGCATAGGGCAGCAATGCAACATTCTTTGAACAAGGTTATGAATGCATGTAGCATCAATAAATATAAGCAGCACTTTAGACAGTCCTGTGGATGCTATCAAAGCCACATCAGCTGGGTGAGACCCACCTCCATCACCAATGCGGCATGAACGATCTTAGTCGCATGTGTTGATACCCACAACTATGCTTAGAAAGACTTACAAATGATGGAGAGTGGGAGTCAACAATCAACCACAAAGGAAAGTGATACTTACAGCGAGGGGAAAGCCAAGAATGGCGAAAACCACCAACGAGGTAATCTCAATTGCTCCATTTCCTCCAATTACCTGCTGAATCCCTTTGGAATACTCTACGCCTGAAACCAAACTAATTATAGCAGTGCAAGCCATGCAGGCAAACACCATAAAATTGCTCATTGCCCAAACAAGCCTTGCACCCATCCACTTGCACATTGGCTCAATGAAGAAGGAGGTAATGCCAAGAACAACCTAATCCAAAACAAAGTTCTTGTTTAATAAATAGTAAACTGGAAGGAAAAAAAGTTTTTTTTTTTTTTGGGGGGGGGGTGTGGGGGAAGAGAGAGAGGGGTGCAATGGACAGGTAAAGCTCATGATGCCCAATTTTGAGTTCTTACCGAATTCAATAGCAAACCAAATGCACCTTCTCTAACACCTTTATTATAAGTTTCAACTTGAGAGGAATCTCCTTTTGGGTTTCCATGATAAACTTCTTTTCCCATCCAATCCGTATCAAAAAGGAAAAAGGGAAACCATGACAACTGCATGCGAGAGAATGATCGCTAAGAACACAAGAAAAAGGACTGGGGAAAAATATCCAAAAACACCAATAATTACAGGTATTATTATCATCAATCTTTTGACAAGTGGCTTAACTCTATAAGACAAAAACACCACATTGCTATTGCTGCAGAAAGAGTATGCATAACAATGAACCACTTACCCAGGTTAGAGCCATGACAATAAGTACTGAATGCATGGCCGGTGGTAAATGCCTTAAGCTGGTTAACAAATTGACCAAAACTGCTCCGGGATTATCGCTGAAACTTTCATTTTGGTCTTCCTCAGTTTTTAAGTCTGGGTTCTTTAAATTTCTATCCATTTTATAACTGCTCTCAGACTTGTTCCTCAATACATTGTCAACTACATTTGTATCAGGCTGGGATTTTGAAAGGTCAAAGACTATCTGTTGAGGATCATCCAAGAGAGGAGCAGAATCTGATAATTGCTGAGATTGTGTTGTTGTTAATGGAACCTCCTTTGCAAAATAGAGTGTCACAAGTGTGCATAAAGTAAGGAAAACCTGCACTCAAACCAGACAAGCATCTTGGGATTGCGAATAGTGTAAGACAAAAAAAAGGATCTCAGCAGAATATCAGCAGCAACAAAATTTAATGAAAAAAATTGGAATATTTTGGTCAAATAAGAAACAGACATGATAATGAACTCAGATTGATAAGTACCAAAAAATAAAATTACAAAGCTCATGAAATTACACAATTCTGCTAAAGCCTAATCATCACAAACTAATATATAAATTGCAAATAGTCAATTCAAAAATAACTAGTCTCAACCACATGGACACAAATTAGTAAACAAATCATAGACATGAATCCCATAGCACACACCATACTGTTTTCCCTTGTAGGTGCGCTTAGTCTAGCATTATAGTTTTCACTATAAATATTTTATGTTCATCAAAAGTATTATCTCATAAAGTTTATTGTATTTGACATGAAAAAAATGAGAAACCTTCAAGCATCAAAGCCTTATTTATTGATTAGCAATTTTAGGGCCAAAAAAACAAAGATTTAACAATTATGTGATTGATAGAATACCATATGAACCAGTTGAGGGAGTGCTACTGACGCTCCAACCTTATCATTAATTGAATTAAGACAATTCATTTCTGGTGGTAAAATAGAAACTTATTTAACTAACTAAACTCTTTGAAAGAAACACTTCTAGTTACCAGGGAAAATGATACCGGCCCCACAACCAAAGTTTTTGAACTGTTGTGTGATTATTGCTTTTTATGACAGATCAAAATTCACAAGATTACATGATAGGGTTGAACTGCACAACAAAAATTACATATTCTATCTACATTTATTTTTAACATATATCCACATAAACACAAAACACAACTAGTTTATTTGACACAACCAGTCCAAAGCCCACATCTGCAATAGGTTGGTGGCAAGCATAAAATAACACGTCACTTCCTAGAAATATGAATCCATATGACACATGACAAAAACAAATGTAGAAAAAGGATTCACGCGGCCGACCTCACTAGTTTGGGACTAAGGTTTTATTGAGTTGATTAATCTTTCAAAAAAAAAAAAGAGTTGATTTATGTACATAAACACAACTTGTAGATGGAAGGTTGCTTTTGTTTGACCCTCACCAGACCCCGTAATGGGAGAACCTTGTGCACGCTGCGTACATAAATGCAACTAAAAATATTATGTATCCATATATATATATGTATTTAAAAAAAAATAGAGTTCATTCATACATACATAGAAGTGACTGTGACTGTAGATGAAGATATCACAAGATCAAATGGACAATGAATGAAAATAAATCATGAAATAAAAAGCTTTCCCTCAACCTAGGAGCTTTTCTGGATTCCTATTGCTTCTGGAGTATTGAAATTACTCAATTACATATGGGCATTGCTCTCTGAGAGAAAGTTTGTATTTGATTTTTCAAAATAGAAATATTGTGTTTAAACAAGTATACAATAATGGATCCAAACACTAAGCTTATTGCAAAGAAGGGTTTTAATTGAGCTTATTGCAAAGAAGGGATTTAATTGAAACCCTAGCCAATACTGAAGTTTGAAGATAAATTACTTAATAATTATCGGGCCAAATATTTCTTTTACTCTGAGTATGATCAGTCAATTTTTTTATATCGCCTTGTACAAGTCATTTGGAAGTAGTCCTCCATATTTTGAGATATCTGAAGGATGCACAAGGTAGAGGCTTGTTGTACAAAGCTAAAGGACATGCATTGGTACAAGGATACTGAAGCAAGCTTCCAGTGCTCCTACCCCAGCCCCAGCCTATGGTGAATCCCTTGAAAGAAAATGAAATCAATGGAGGAAGACTTTGAGGACTTCCGACCTCCTTAGAGAGAAGTTTTCTCAATGAATTTTCTTATTCCCATGGCTACATTACACTGGGTTTTTATAGAGCTAATTGTAACTAATCTTGTAATCATAGTTAACCTAATCATGGTTATCTCTTAACAAAAAGTCTCAACTAACTAACTAATTGTTTGTTACTAGCAGGTAATTAAAGTTGGGCTAATCCCAGTGTTGACCCAGCTCTTGACTACAGATGGCCCAATCCTTCCAGCAACTCTCTCGGCCAACTGGAGCTTGGCCCATTCTTTCAGCAACTCTTTTGATCCACTGGAGCTCGGCCCTTATTTGATTAAACCGAATGCCCAATTATCCTTATACCGACCCGAGACTTCATTAATACCCCTCAGATCCTTCACGTGACTTCTGACCTCCTTCAGCAGCTACCATTATTGCCTTCCTCAAATATTTCCCCTCACATCATTCAATCTTTCTTACCCTTCACCTACCCCCTCTTCTGGGTTACTCCATTTGGTCCCTTCTTTAGCCTATTTTTGCAGCTGAGATTGGAGAAGGCTGGAGCTGGGTTGTTGGTCTTTTGCGTGTGTACACCTTCAAATGGTCTAAGGATTTATCAGTCCTTTCTCCCTTCTGTTTCTTTATCTCAACTCCTTCTTCTTCTTCTGTTTTTGTGGCTTTCGTCTTGCTTTTATCTCCTCCTTCTGTTTCTGTGACTTTGGCTGATTCTCTCCCCCCTTCTTGTCCTACTGTGTTTGTCTCCTTAGTTTCATTACAGATAGACACATGTTGACTAGATTGGATTACCATCATATAGGGTATTGTATCCTTGAACCTTGTTGGATGTAACCGAGTGTGTTCGAAGAGTAAGAAACAAACAATGGTTCCTGTCTAAAATGGCACACACATCCAGTGAATTGATTTAGATAAAATGTATACGAGAGGATAAGGTTCGCTGCTTTTTCGAGCTACGCGAGTTCGCCTCATGACTTTAACGAGATCTAGCCTAGAAGAGTTCAACTCGAAAACTCGCAGGTCGTCTTGATAAAATAATGTATATTATAACATTTTAATAATATTTTTTAAAATTTTTTCTAATTTTGTTTATTATATTTTAAATCAAAATGGCGTCATTTTGGTTTAGTCAAGCTACTCACAAACCAATCTCGAGTCCATGTTCTCCTTTGTCGAGCCAAGCTCCAGGCCAATCATAATATTAATAGCTTGAGTTGACCTCAAGTAAGTTAAACTTGGCTCAACTCGACTCAAATCCACCCCTACAAGAGGAGTTATACATCCATCATTCATAACCTAGTATTTCATGAGAGGATCCAACAGATTAATAGTTGACATGCT
>JAVXUM010000001.1:15264463-15274605 GCA_035590655.1 Pouteria glomerata
GTGACCAAATACATTAACTTCTAAAGAAATAGCACGAGTTTGATTCTCAGAAACAACAGAAAAATCTCTAATATATAATCTATTTTTTTAGCGTGATCATTTGTCTATATTTGACCACGATTTTACAAAGAAAGTGAGATCAAAACTCATAAAAAATCACACAAGATTTTTTTTTATCTCAATTTTGACTATAAAAAAATCACGTTTTTAGTGTGTAATTGTTGTAAGTTTTCAATTATGATTATAAATCATGATAAAAAAGATATAACTTACAATCTTACATGAATCAATCACGCTTTTGTAATTGAAATGAAATGTGAAATATCACATTTAAAACTTGTGATATTTATGCATCTTTGTAGTAGTGGATCTAACTGACGATACGGTTATGAAACATAGCACATAATTATAATTATCTTGCGTCATATAGGATTTAACTTGTACTATAATGATGACACGTGTATGATTATAACACGTAACACCTAATTATAATTATTTTAATTATCTTATAAAGAAATTAATATTTTACATAATTACTACTTTTATTTAATATGCAATTTTATTTTATTTTTATTATAATCTACACTTGATATTTTTATCTAATTTGCATTTTTATTTATCATATAATCTCTTATTTTTTATTTTTATTATAATTTAAGATACATTCTTAATTTTTGTTTTTTATATATTAATAAATTATTATTTAAACATAATAAATAAAATTATTATTATTATTAAACAAAATAATACAAAAAATTATTTACCTTGTTAAATAAACTTTTTAATAATAAATATTATTATTATTTTATATATCTTCTATTTATCATATAATATTTTATCTTTTATTTTTATTTTTATTTAAAACATATTCTTTTTTTTTATTTTTTTTTATATATTAATAAACTATTATTTAAACATAATAAATATTATTTTTATTAAACAAAATAATGCAAAAAAAATTTAACATATTAAATAAAGGTTTTAATAACAAATTCACATAGCCTATTAACTTATCTCAAGTAGAATAAAAATTCACATAAAATTCTAACAGGCAATATTAAAATTATATATATATATAATATTGTAATATTAATGATTAAAAAATATCAAACAATATTTCAAATTAAAAAAATAAATTTGACAATCGATAAATCAATCCAATTGAAGTGTCGCCCAAACGTTTCTTAAATGTAGACCTTCAATTCAATCAAAATGATATTTTAATCAGAATAAGGTAGAACTTTAATATAGTATTCTACTATAAATATGATAGTACTCTTTTGCATGCAAAATTTATAAACACATGCGAAGTTTTCTTTTCTTCTAAATCTTATTGAGACTTTTCATTATAACAATTTTCTCTTTATTGATTTTATAATTTTTTAGGTATGTACTTCAATTTTATTATTTTAAGGTTTTTATGTGTAATTGATATATATATACACATGCTCTTTCCTATGGATAAGTGTTGGTAATTTTTAACTTTTTTATTTTTTTCTTTTATTTTTATTTATTAGAATTTGAATTTAATCAAATCGATAATATTGATGATATTAATATTTTAATTTATTTTACATTCACTAATTAATTGAATTTTCATAAATAACAATATATATTATTTTTAAATATATTTTTATAACTTAACTATTTTAGCATATGATAGTACGCTTGACTTAATCATATAATATGATAAATTTGTGTATCAGATCGTGCTATAAGGTGTGTTTGAAGTGTCAAAAAAGTACAAAAAAAAAATCAAAAGTTAGTATTAATTTGATGTAAAAATAATATATGACGAAATTTAATTGAAAGAATTTAAAAACTTTTAAAATTTTTTGAAATTTTTTAAAAAACTTTAGAACCCCGAACAGGCATGCTCCCTTTTCACTTACGACACTATTGTACATGACACCTGAATTGCCCTGCGGGTTTTGGAATATTAATTGGCTTTCGTATAATGATTGATTAATAACAGAAAACCACTGTATCTTCAAATTTTAAATGTTAAGGGGAAAAAAACCGGATGTTTTTCATATCTATGAACCTTGTTTAGTTAGGTTACCCTCAAAACACAGTCATTACTACCTAATTCAGTCTTTCATTGAGAATTAACGAGTGGTACCACAGAGCCCACACGCAACACATGTATCTAATTACCTAAAATATGTTCCTCTCTTTAATTTGGATTAGACAAGGAGACTCTTTTTTTTTTTTTTTTTTTCACAAGTAGACATGCAAGGCACTATCTTGGCTCATTATAGCTACTCACTGGTTGAAAACACCCGCTCATCACTCGCATTTTCACAAGAATTTGAGGGAAAACAAATGTTTTAATTCCAATACTATGAATAGCGTTATATAATTAAAAAAAAAATATACTAAGAAAATGATCTGAAATTATTTTAAGTCCATCACTTCACTTGAAAATATTAAACTCGTGTTTTAATTCAATACTGTCATTGTCCGGTTATTCGATTTTCTCTTCATAACCATTTTTCTTATGCTATACAATTTAGAGACATTTTTGTAATTAAGAATAATGATTTTTACTACTTAATTTAATCAAGTAATAAGTAACGTAGTCTGTGATAATTCGTTATATAACATTTACATATATCATCACTAAGTAGTTTTCTTGTTGGATACTTCAACTCAAACTATGACTTCACATTGACGTGGCAACATCAGAGGGCAAAGGCATGCAAACCAAGTAATTAAGCTGGCACAGAACTTCACCTTTGTCCTAATATTATACAATACAATCATCTTCTTAATGTAGATTTTGTGAAGAAAAAAACTCATTTAATTATTACCTACTACTCACTATGAGAAACAAAAATTGATACTGAACTCTTGAACCCTATTTCATTCGGTCATGATTTTCTAACTCTAGACAAAAAGAAAAACAACTTTGGAAAAAAAAAAGTTATTTCGACCCAAAAAAAAAAGAAAAAACAACGTGGCTTAGACAATTTTTTTTTTTTATCGATCAAACACTATTTGAAAACGATTTTGCTTAGGGACGTGTTTCACAAAATTAATAAATAGATAAATAAAAAGTTAATTCTTTTCATTGTCATTTTCATCACAAAATAACACCGAAATCATGGGCTACATCTGTTCCTGCTCATTGTCAAAAAAGTGTGGGGTCAAATTAATCACGTGTTGGAGAGTTTTGAATCATGGTTGACCTTTACAGGGCCATTTGCCCAAGTCTTTTTTCTTTTTTTTTCCACATTTATTGGGATAATTAATGAAAATTTACTTGATGATATATGCTGAATATTTCCTTATACTATATCATAGGTCAGTATCAATTGGATGCCACATAAAAAGGATGCCACAGCAAAAATTATGGGATAGGAACTATAATAGTAAAAAATCTTGCGCACATATATATGAATTAATATTATATGGAGTGTCACAATCATCAACAAAAAAAATAAAAAGTAATAAAGATAATCTTTGAATTTTACTCTGGTAGCAATCTGAGCCTAGCTTCACGGGTAGAGTACAAATCTATTCAAAATTGGCTACTCTGTAAATTGGAAAATAAGAGAAGATCTACTGATTCACTGCAAATCCAAACCCATTTATTATATATATAAGTAATATGAGTTAAGTAGTACAACAACTCTATAATTAGGCAAACCATATATGGAGGCCATACTCCTTCCTGCATGTGTTGGCCTAGTAGTAGTACTGACCAAACCCTAGACAGAAAAGATTAACTAGAACAAACTGCATTGTAAATTAAAGTTACATAAGTAAGCTCCTAATGATGGATGCTTCGGCACTGTTGCTGTCTGTAGAAGCCAAAAGCTCAGATAAGCGATCACTTAGGTCATCCACTTCTCTGTGCAAGTTCCTAATATAGTTGCAAGTCTCCTGTAAAACCTTTGAAGCCGAGACCTAATAACCCCAACCAAAAAAAAAAAAAAACACACACACATATATAAGACTATCAATTATCAAGAATATCCCAAAAGCTAGTTGAACAAATATATATATACATATATTCAAATTTATGTAAATAAAATATATATCACAAAAATAACCATACAAATATCTCTAGATGATTGGGGGTGCATGGCATGTGGGATGGTATGAAGTCTATATAGATATCCCACATCAAACTTTGGCTAGTGCACCACAAGTAATAAATGAGGTTGTGGGTGTGACCAAACTTGTCTAATATTGAAACAAATGGAGACCACACAAATGTAAGACACTTCATGTGTAGACATATGGGAAGAAGAAAAAGACCTAAACGTGAAGGCGTAAATTACCTTGTCTGAACGCCTATTGCGAAGCTCTGGAATGAGTTGTTGCAGCTTCGACACAAGATCAGCAATCTGATCATCAGTAATCCTCGAACTTCCTGACTGCCCCGAACGCGATCTTCGGCTTGACATTGTCGGAATATAATGGCAGGTAGAAGGAGCTAAGACGAGGAAATTAAAAAAATTTACTCAGAGAGACAATTGGAAGACCCGTTGTCAGAAAACTAAGTAATCTTCAAGATGTGTAGGACTCAAAGAAAGCTTAATAAAGAGGTTCAAATGGGCAGTGTTTGAGAAGCACTCACTGACATAAGGGAACCATGAAGAAGAGAAAAGAAATGAGAGAGAGAGAGAGAGAGAGAGAGAGAGTAAAGAAGTGGTGTTGAGGGTGATGAAGACAAGTAATGCATGGGAGAAAGAGTTGGCCTAGGCTTGTATTTAAATAGAGTTTAGAGAGAGAGAGAGAGAGTCAATTAACCAAGTGAGAGAGATACTCCATACTGCCTCCTCTCTCTGTGTCTCCAAACTGCGGTTAGACTTCAAGTGGGTTAAGGAAAACAAAAATATTAGGTTCACCGCTCATTTATTTTTGTATTGGTGACCCTTTTTATTTTTTTTATTCTGTACGGTGATTATCTATAATTATGAGTATATTTTATTAAAAATTATCATAAATATAAGTTATTATTTTTTATTTAAAAATTAACGATAAAATATATGCTGTGAAAGTATAAGACAAAATGTGATGGCGACGATAGCATTGCTGTAAGAGAAACGTGCTTGTTTATCACCCAACTCTGCGGGGCCTCTATGTGTCAGTCTCAGCACGCAAGCCCATGTTATCTTATCAGCTCTTGTCATTTAAATAAAACATTGCACACAGCGAAGAGATTCAACAAAAATAAAATCCACCTCTTCTTCGCGTTCACTCAATACGTATGTAGCTGGAGAGAGTAATTGAAGACTAAATATTTGTACATGTATGTATAAATAAGAAGGCCAAGAGGTGTGTTGCATGCATTGTTTGACTAGTCAGATTACTACATACCCATGTTCGTCAAAATTTTAGGGTCACCGTACAACACCCTATTGTCTTGTAGTTAGTCTCTTACCACACTGACCCTGGTTCCTCGGATACCGGCTGTTCACTGTTTGTATAAATATATGTATGGATTTGATTTTTTTGATAAGAGTCAAGATTTCTTTGCTGCGGTTAAAGTGGTCACTGAAAGTCGACCTTTTTGAAATTGAGGGTTTCAAGATCAATATCGAGTCTTTCATTTCTTAATCACCGATCCTTTAAACCGGTAAAATTGCTTTCTTTCGACTTCAGTTTAAGTCCCATTTATCAAAGTTGTTGTTTGGCTGATCTGCTACCAAGGTCTG
Source organism: Pouteria glomerata (assembly GCA_035590655.1). Taxonomy (NCBI): domain Eukaryota; kingdom Viridiplantae; phylum Streptophyta; class Magnoliopsida; order Ericales; family Sapotaceae; genus Pouteria; species Pouteria glomerata. The sequence goes on from JAVXUM010000001.1 coordinate 15,270,133, forward strand.
GGGCGAAGATTTTGACCAAAGGGCACAAGCACCAAAATAGAATAATGAGTTACCTTAAAATTAGGAGGAAAAAAAATGGTAATCTTTTAGCTAGGGAGAAAAAATTACCAATCAATATTAAATTAGTGAATATATTTTTTATAATTTAATTATTTAATTGATCTTTTTAACAATATCTAAAATTTATTAAAAAGGCCTCTTGTTATAAAAAATAATAATAATTATTATTACTAGATTTTATTAAGTTTATTGTTTATACAATTTATTATATCATATATTATATTTAATGATATTATGCATAAAAATATTTAGTAATGTAATGAAAAAATGTACTATATTTCACAAAAACTACTTGAATTTTATTTCTACAAACTATTTTTATGTTAAAATTTCTTTTGATAACCTTAGTTTTTTAATAAGGTTAAAATATTTTAATTTAAAATTAATTTATTTTTTAATAAAATTAAAATATTAAAGATGTGTTGATAATTTTGCATTCAAAATTAAGGGAGGCGCTTGCCTCCATGTCTCCATATGTCTCCGCCAGTGTATGCTATCACCGATAGAATTTTAGTTTCTGCAATCAGTAGCTTAGGCATCCGGTTTAGCTAGTCACTAAAGCCAACTATTAACATTCATCTAAGGTGTTGCTAATACAGATAAAAATTTTAGCCCATACCTTCCCTCGAGTTATGCCTGTTGTGCCTTTTTTTTTTTTTTTTATCAAATTTATCCTTTTTCTTGTTCTCTGTGTTCCCTCACTCGTGTTGGAGCTCACCGTCGACCAAGCTTGCCATTACCCACACTGCCACATTACTCTATCAGCCCTTCACATTGCTCTCTCCTTCTTAGGCCGCAGCCCCTCACGCGCACCTTGTATCTTTCACTCTTTCTTTCACTCGTTCTTCATCTCACTCTTTATGCTTTTTAACTGAGTTGTTCTTCATCTATCTGTTTTCGTCATTCTCGTTGATCTTATCTCCCTCATAGTTGCATTCCGAAAGTTGTGGAAGGACGATAAAAACAAAGTAGCGGTCGAGCATTGGAAGCACTATCAAAATGACCCAAATGTGCATTTGTGGACCCCACGGGGCGTTTTTCATGACCAGCGGTGCGATTTATGCGCATATGCTCGAGCGAGGAAGCAAAGGTAAAATATTACACTTATGTTGCAATTTTAGTCATTTAATTATAATTTTATTTAGGTTCTTAGTAATACTAAACAACGTTACGGAGAGTATGTAATACTTGATATTTTTTTTGATAATTTATGTATTATTTTAAGTTACTAAAATATTTAAACTGATATTTATTTGTCTTATTTTATTTTTTCTCGGTTGAGTTTTGTCTGAATTGGTAATGGGTTAGACAACTAGGCCAAGGCCCAACCTTTTTTTTTTTTCTTTTTTTTTTTTCTTTCTTTTCCTTTTCTTTTTCTTTTTCTTTTTTTTTTTCTTTTTCCTTGGTCATTGCAGAGAATGCGAGAGAGAGAGAGAGAAAAAGAAGAGAAATGAGAGAAGGGCTAGAAGAGAAGGTGAGTTTTGGAAGCAAATTCGTTATACTCGACACCGTAAACGCTGTGGTGGTGTTCATTTCATGTGGTTTAGCTCGAGATATGAGAAATCGGCTTTAGAAGGTTAAGAGCTCAACCAATTTGCTTTATTTTTCTTTCTTTCTTTTCGGATTCAAGGTAGGTGAAACTTATATTTGTGTTCTAAACTTTGTTACGATGATTGTGAGATATATATTTGCTTGGTTTGGTTAGATATAACGAGATTTATGTTTATATATGTGTTTGTGTATGAATGTGTTAATATATATGCATATATATGTGAAAATTTTGTATATATTTGAGTAATTTCTTTATAAAATGTCGTAGAGACGTGTAATTTAAGTGTTTAAACATTTTTACATGAATTGTTGTTGATATTGAGGCTTGAATAAGTGAATTGGGAAGAGATTTGGACTTAAATTTTGTTGAATCTCTAGTGTCTGGACCAACTGACAAAGATGTTTAGACCGGTTGCATGGGGTGTTTGGACACTAATCTGGTAAAATTTCTAAAAACATTCTAAATTAATTTATTCTAAATTAATTTTTAAATGCATATTTTGTGCCCAATCTTATTTATATTTATTTATAATTTTTAAAATTTAAATGAATCTCAAATCATCATCGAGTCTAATCAGAATGTAATTTTATATTGAAATAATGTTTATTTATAAGATTGAGTATATCTTTTACATAGGGTTGGGGTTGCATCATTCGGTTGAATATTGTGATTATTGATTGACCGAGAGTGTCATATTTTTACATTGTTAACATGTTAAAACATGGGTTATATTGGGATCCATGATTTTGAGAAAATGAGATTTTAAAATATCAAATGATTCTCAATCGATATATATAAATACAGTTTAGTAATTAACAGTTGGGACGTTTATATTGAGGTGTTATGATTATGAGGCTTTTTTTGAACTGCAGTCGGGCCTTACTTGAATTAAACAGATATCTGACTTGGGATGTAATTTAGTTCCCTAGCAGAAGGGCTAGGAGGTATAACTCAGTACTCCTAAATCTTACACTTCTGGAGTATAACTTGGTTCCCTACACGTGATATATATATTGAGATATACGTTTGCCATAAACATTAAACGGTGTGGTTGGTGACCTCACGTGCTTCTTCAGAATGTCATTATTTGGAAATATATAAGCATGATTGTAGTATATGTTCTAACTGTATAGATCTTGGATGCTATTATTGAACTGGTATTAAAGTAAATTAAATTATTGTTTAATTAATGGCAATCTATTTGAATAATATTTTGTATGGGAATGAATAACGATTTTGGATATATCAATGATTATGATTCATTATGAATGCAATTTGGGTTGACTTTTATTTATTTTATTTAGTTTTCACATTCCTATTTCGTTCGTCTTGAACTATGAGATTAGGGGTGTGACAAATAGTATCAGAGGCCTAGATTTTAAATACTTTGGATCTTGGGTAATGAGGCTTATATGTTTTTATTGTGTCTTACTAATTTCCTAGCATTTATTTCGTGAGTTTAAGATTGTAGATTATGATATTTTGTACAATAGATGGTTGCGAAAGTGGTTGGGACCAGGAATTTTGCCCAAACAATGACTTTGTAGGTGAACGATATTAGAGTTTTATTTAGTAAATAAAATTAATATAAAAGTGAGAATGGGTAAATTATTTTATTGAATTCTCAATCTATTAGTTTAAAGGTTTGTGAAAATTTTGATGTTAAATATATACAGCTTGCAAGTATATATATTTGTATGCATAGAATTAGAAAAATAGATAAAAAATTGTAAAAATTAATATTACTTTCAGCATTTGTTAGTGGTCGTTGCTAATCCTTAATTGACGGTTGCTAAAAGATTTATTCTAAATAACTATATAGAAAAAAAAATTAATAGCGTTCGCCTTATCAGACACTGAAAGTGAAAATAACGATGGTTAAAAGTGTCTTCCTTCCTTCCAACAGTGGTCGCTTGGCGGACACTTAAAAGTCTTTAGTGACTAAATTTTCATTTTCCACATGCTCACGAACGCTAAACAAATACCAATTATATTAGCGAATTTTTGTAAGTAATAGTAACCACGATAAATGTACAGTTTTCATTAACGTATACATATTTAAATCTTGCAGTACTAGTTGTGGAGCAACCTGGTCAGTCGATAAATGTCTGCACCGAACCAAAATAAGGCTGACAATAACCACAATTTTGTATCATCTTGTGAATGGTGCGATCTGCCACTTGGGTCAGGTTGATCATCAGATGCCATACAACGAATTCATTTCCTAATCAAACAAAAGTCCCAACAGTTGGACAACTAGCTATCAACTGAAACTGTCCTTTCATGGTCAACAGATGCCATGTTCCACGTACCATCGATCACGTCCCCGCAGGTGTTCAAACATTTGAAAGAAAAAACAACAAATCAAGAAATAAGTAAATCACAAACTGTATACCTATAAGTATATACATACAACTGTATGAGTATCCTCCAAATTCCATCCGGTTTATTTTTGACCGGTTATTACACTTGGAATATATTTAATAGGCAACATGTCCCAGTAATTGATCGAAGCATTTGAATGATAGCAATTGAAAACCTTAATTGTTTCAATGAACTATATGTCTGCAAAAAGATTAACCAGACAAGGCTAGCTAGCTTTTACAGAGTCAATGGCAATCCTTGTTTTTGTTTCTGCTTTTCGTTTTGTTGTTTTCAATTTACGCAACAAGCTGTGTGCTTGTTGCAAACACAGCCAAGGAGTAAACAAGCCCGTCTTACAATGTACAGGGAATTTCAATTACTTTACCAACATAATACTCAGCATGAGGGTACGTTTAGAACAAGAATGTGCGGAAGAAAGCTAAAATGAAAAAAAAAAAAAAAAAAAAAAAAATTTTAGGTGGCCTTTTATAAGTAGC
>JAVXUM010000001.1:15276965-15287904 GCA_035590655.1 Pouteria glomerata
GTTCTGACGGATTTCAAAACCGTTCCGACGGATTTCTCTGCAAAAGTCAATATTTTTCACTATTTATCTCTGAAAAATGTAGTTTGTCACCAAACACCCAAATATCACTCAAACCATATTTTTCATTATTTTTCGTTGTTTTTCGTTACTCCAAACAACTCCGAATTATGTGCTCATAATTTATCACACTTTATCTCATTTTTTATCATTTCAAACAACTTATAACCTTAAAAAAATTAAAAAAAAGGGCAAGGGCTATGTAGAAGATCTTTCTTCACACTCTTCCACCATTAATGTCAATCCCAGGATAGGTTTGGAGTTAGAAAAATAAATAAATAATTTATACGACAACATAAAAAATAAAAATTTTTATATTTTTTTGAAGCGTTAAACTGGCCCGTAGTTATATTTACTTAGATTTTGTTTGGAATAATAAAAATTTTAAAAAATTAGTAAAACATTTAAAAAATTTTTAAAAATTATTCATTTTTTATCTTATTACATGAATTATAAATTTATAATTTATTTCACTTTATTTCATTTTTTATCACTTTAAACATATTTTTAATTAAAAAATACAGTAAGATTTGACGTACATGCTTACATGGAGAAACATATATAAAATTTCTAATAATCCAACCCACAGACATTAATTATCTCTGGACACCCTCGCGCATACGACGGTAAACAAGTCAAGCAAATCAATTCATGAATTTTATAAGAATTGCTTTAGGCTCTGTTTGGCAACAAATAGCCGGTAATTCAATTATCAATTATTAGTTTTTTGATTTTTTTAAATAATTAAATTTATTCTCTTATATTTTAAATTTTTTAAATTTTTAAAGACAAAAATATCAAATTAACAAAAAAAAATAAAAATCTAACTAATAAAAACTTACAAAGGGAAAGTTAACTTTTTTACTTTCTAAATCAAATCTTAAAATAAAATAAATAAATAAATAAAAATAAATCGTGTCAAAGAGATACTATTGGAGATTCTGCTTCCAATTATGTTCTAAATAGTTTGGATGGTCTTCAAACCGGACAATTAGGCTCTGATTAAAAACCCAGCTAGTTTTTCTAGTTTTTGACTATGTTATATTTTATTATTTTTTTTAAATTAATGATTAAATTTATTTTTTATATTTTAATTTTTTTTTAAATTATGATGGTCAAAAAAATCTAATTAAAAAGAAGTTAAAAGGTATTTATAAAAAGTCATTTTTTTTAAATATAAAAAAATTAACTTTTTTCTTTTTAAATTATGTCTTAAGGGTGTATTTGTTTCATGGAGACTGAAGCATGATTGAATTAATAATCTGTGAGGCCCAGCGAGTGAAGTGCTTATTTAAGAAAGTTGCTTCGAGATTTTGAATCCCAACTAGACAAGAAATTCAGTAAAACATGGGATGAGTAATACGAGAGAGAGTATGGTATTATTAATACCCCATCTTCGAATTTGTTTCCTGTCAAGATCTAAAAGTTCAAAATTATTTTCTTTCACATCACATATCAAATCACATATTTTATCCCACTTTATATCCTACCAACTAAACATAAAAAAAAAAAAAAAAAAAAAAATTCACATAAAAAATTAATCTCATCTTTATCTAATCTTATATATTATCTCATAGTATTACTTATCCTCTATTATCCAATCCCATCAAACAAACACAACCTAAAATCTTCCTAGTAGCATATTTAGTGCCCATACCGAGAACCAAAAAAATTCACAAAAAATATTTAATTTTTTTCAACTTTTGTAATTTTTTCTACGCTAAAAATCTCTATTTTTTTAATTTTTTTAATTGTTATCAATTTCTTCAATTCTTACTAATTTTTTTTTTCTAATGTTCTCCATTTTTTTAAAATTTTCAAACTCTTTGAGTAACACACTAAATATCATTTTTTTTTTTAATTTGACAAAATTTTATTTATTTGATACTTCTGTTAAGCGAGGACGCCTGCAGCCGCTATCTAAAGGTGCGCTCTGGGTGAAACTCGCCCATGTGGCCCTAGCTGGCAAAGAATCACGGGGAGATAAACCAACCAAAGTAAGTCCCAGCTGACCGGCTCAACCGAGAAGCCAATAGCAGTTTCCATTTAATAAAAGTTAAATGGACATTTAATAATTTGCTTGTAGGCGAAGAATCTTCCATTGGAAATACGGAATTAATCATATACAATTGCCTTTTTTTTTTTAATTTCAAAATTCTAAATAAATTATTGATAACAGTGACTAATGCACAATATATAAGAGTTACAGGGGACTGCGGTAAAAAATCTATTGCAACGCTATAGTAATAAAATAGAGGGTCAAGATTTAATTAAGGCACATTTGACTGAATTAATAAATACTTGTGAGATATATTAATAAATGTAGTTTAATACAATCAATGCATATTAATTAAATCTTAATATTAGAGTTATAAAGGATGCCGTGAAAAATCCACCTCAACTGAAATTTAAGTTTGAAATTAATTCAGCCGAGATTGATGCACCGTTCATATGTAGCTGTTTTTTTAATTCAATAATGCAAAAGAAAAGCCAGTCACGTGACCATTCTCTCTGATTATCAATGTCTTTATATGTGAGAACAAGAAATCGGACCAGCCTGACCCCAAGCACCAGTACTTTAGAGCCGGCCAATGAACCCCTGTCGCGTATACTTTCGCAAGTTGTTCTTGTATTTCTACAAATTATCATTGATTAAATTTGGTCTCCATCGATCACACTTAAAGAAATACTAATAAATATATACATATATACAAGAGATATATCTATATTGCCACTACATATGCCACTATCCGTAAGTACAAATGTATTATGGAACCAGAAGCGGAGCAGAGGTAGGGGGGTTTCTTTAATTTTAGATACAAAATTATTAAAATATTTTTAATATTTTAATTTTAATAAAAATTAATTCAGAATTTAAGTATTTTGTTCTTATCTAAAAATTAAAATTAATACTTAAAAGATTTTAATTGTAAGAATCAAATTTAAGCATTTTTTGTGAAATAAAATACTTTCTCTCACTATACTAGAATACTTTTGACATAATATTATTAAATATTACATATAACATAATAAATTTTATAAATAATAAATTTGATAATGATTATATATACTTTTGGCTAACAAGGAACATTCCAAATAAATTTTAGATATTATTAAAATAATCAGTTAAAACACTTAATTGTAAGAAATATACTCATGAGTTAAATATGTAGAGATAATTTTTTTCTCTATTTGTAAAAGTAATATCACTTTTCTCTTACTTTTCTTCTGATTTAACTTGATGTGCTATTTTTATATATTTGGTGACCTCCTTAGTCAAGATTTTGAATCGGCAAACTTAAAAGATTTCATCCACAACCGAGAGAAACGCCCACACCTGCTTGGATGAGTCTGGATAAATTTAGGGCTACCACATTAAAGATCAGTAAGGCTGATTTGCAGTCTCACGTGACAGTCGCCTTGTTTGTCTCATGCAATTCCACTGGGGCTACGCAACAATCCATGTACCCAAAACTTGAACTATCAAGTCAAAGATGAACCATCACCACAAAGAAAGAGAGAGAGAGAGAGAGTTGGCTACTGTGTCATAGCTTAATTTTGGCCATGTGGTGTGTTCCCTTTTGCTAGTCCGGGGCGTTAGAGGGTTCACTGAGTATTAATAGGTGTGTTTGAAGTTGTATAAAATAAAAGTTAATGTTTTATATTTTGTGTAATGAATGAAAAATTTAAATTTTACAGTCTCGGATCTTTTATAATAAGTAAAAAATTTAAATTTTACAATCTTGAGCTGCGTGTTTATAGAGATTTATAGAATTTTGTAGAATTTTGTAGAGTTCTGTATTATTTTTTTTATTTTGTAAAGCCCCAGGGCGAATATATATGGCTGCAACTAATGTGTACATGGAGATGTATGTTTATTCAAGCGCACAAACATTTGCACTGCACCCCACGATGGTCTATATTGTTGTACAATTCCCATGTGATCGTATAATAATTCTGGCTTTCCTTTAAGAGAATTTTTAGATGTTCATATATGTATATGAAGAGAAGGAAATAAAATGATAAAAACAAATAAAAGAGGGGAAAAACGAGGGTTAATTAATGTTACTTCTATATTGTTCTATTATCTATAATTCGTATTTATGATACTTTGAACAAAATTTATATTAAGTTTCTTATATAATTGAAATTCTAAACAAAAATTTCAAATTAAAAAAGTATAATAATTTATGAGTTCTGATTTTTTTTCAAAACTTTAGATCCTATCAGATATTACATGTGTTTCAATCTTTTTGTCTCTTTAATTTATTTTTTATAAACATCATAAAAGAAACACAAATTATGGTGTCTTAGTTTGGAAGGTTTAACTTCCTAAAAATCATAATTAAAAAAAATTACAATTGGTATTTTTGATTTGCATATTATCTCTAACCTTATAGTTAAATTTAAAATATCAAATCTGTTTTGTGAAATAAATGGTAGTGGGATTTACTAAAATAAGAATTGAGCAAAAAATTAAAAATATAAAAATAATCTCAATCGTTGAATTACAGAAAAAATAATTCTTAACTGTTAAATCTTAATTTGTGAGGGAGATATTTTTTAAAACCATCCTATTTTATTATATAAAACTTCCTAAAAATCATAATTTGACAGAATTTATGTTGGCAGTTTTGATTTGCATATGATTTCTATTATTAAAATATGATGAAATTTAAAATGTCAAATCTGTTTTATGAGATAGATGGTAATAGAGCCAATTGAAATAAGAATTAAATGGGAAGTTAAAAATATAAAAATAATCTTAATCGTTGAGTTAAAGAAAAAATAATTTTTAACCGTTGATCGTAGTTTATAATAAAAATATTTTTAAAAATTATTGTGTTTTATTATATAAAGTTTTATTTTTTTTACAAAAAATATATACTTTTAGTTTTGAAATTTTGGTGGCTTCAAATCATTTAACGCGATTTATTTTAGAAGTTTGAGACATGTATGGAATGGAATAATGGGACATGTCTTAGTTATTGAAATGACTTTTCCTATTAGATCCGGGTAAAGTTAAAGGTTAACTTGCCTCAAAAGCCAGTTCTCATCCCTAGTTCTTGTGTTTCAAGCCACATTAATTATTTTGTACACTTTGTTTGATTTGTTGTTCCTTATACTAATCTTACAAACTGTAAAATAATACTCATGAAATTATCGTGAAGCTTGTCCTGACACCTAGTGAATTAAGGAGAGATAGGTGTAGCTAAAATCTATCCTGATTCTAATAGAAAGTGTTGATACTCATTTTTCATACGCACATGATAGGGTTCGCAAACAGAATATTATTTAGATCCGAACTTGGGTTCTGTTGACCCAAGGGCACAAGTGAGCGCGTGGCCCTCTCCGACCTCATGGAGCCCCTGCTACGGTTTTGTTTCTCCCCGGTGGGGAAAAAACCTCTTACTTGGAGAGGGAAAACCAAAGCCCTTATTAGGTACCTCAGTCTCCGACTACTAATTGATGTGGGGTGAAAGAGCGGTATCAACAGGCCCCCAGTCGGGGACTAAGGGATTGGGAGCGGCGAGCACATGGCCTCCGGTTCCCACAGACGGCGCCAACTGTTGATGCTCATTTTTCGTATGCACATAATAGGCTCCGAAAGCAGAATATTATCCGGACCCGAGTTTGGGCTCTGTCGACCCAAGGCCACAAGTGGGTGCGTGGCCCTCTCCGACCTTATGGGACCCCCGCTACGATTTTGTTTCTCCCCCTGTGAGGAAAATGCCTCCTACTTGGAGAGGGGGAACCAAATCTTTTATTAGGTACCTCAGTCTTCGACTCCTAACCGATGTAAAACGAAGGAGCGGTATCAACAGAAAGAATTTCCCCATACCTGCAGGTGGTTAAATTCTCTCATCTCAGGCCGGCCGACTTATTCAATCAATTTAAACACATACGTCGAATCCACGAAAACCTCATAAAAAGTAAAACAAAAAATATATATTGTCAATAGTACAAAACAAAATAATACTCATAAAAAAATAAAACAATACAATTTATATGAATAAAAATATATTTTAAAATATATTAATAATATTTGTAAATTATTTTTTATTGATAGGCATTGGTTGTGTACTATTGTAATATAAAATAGTCATTTAAGATATAATTAGGAATGGAAACAAATCGAACTATTCAAGCTCGGCTCAAAAAAAACTCTTCTCAAGTTTGAGTTTGGATCATAACTTAAACAAGCTCGAATTGAGCTTGACTTGTGACTCATTTAGATTCGAGCTTAAGTTCGAACTCAGTAAAACTTGATTCGAAAATTCACGTGCAAATATGATAAAATAATATATATATTTTTAATAATATTTTTATTATATTTTTTAATAATATTTTATTAATTATATTTTAAACTAAAATGACATTGTTTTGGTTTAAGCAAGCTATTCGCTAGCCGAGCTCGAGCCTAACTTCTTTTTTATCGAACTGAACTCGAGCTTTTATAGAAATTCAGTCAAGCTCGAGCTTGAGCTCAAATTTGATTTAGGCTTAGTTTGGGAAGAAAAAAAAGTTTGTTTTTTTGTAGCTGGCTACTAACTAACTACAAAAAAGTTAGCTTTTTTTGTGTTTGGGAAGGGAAAAAAGTTAGCTTTTTAGTAGCTGGCTTTTTTGTGTGAGGATAATTTGACAGTTTTACCCTTTATAGTTTAAAAGAAATTTAAAATATAAAAAGGTAAGGTTAGTAATTGTAGAAAAAAATAAAAAAAAAAACTGAGTATCTGGCTACTAGTAGCTAAGGTTCCCAAACGGAGCCTTAGAAAGCTTGGGTTGAACTCAAACAAGTTAAAACTCGGCTCGATTCAGCTCGTTTCCACCCCTAGATATAATCAGAGTGAGTTCAAATTAAAGTGATTAAAGAATTTTTGGTTGAGTTTGGGAGAAAAAAAAAAAAAAAAGAGCTAACTTTTTAGCTATAAAAGATTAATTTTTTAGTGTTTGGGAAGGAGAACAAGTTAATTTTTTAGTAACAAGTTTTTTTTTTTATATTAATTTGACATTTTTACCTTTACTGCTTAAAAAAAGTATAAAATGTAAAAGAGTAAGTTTAGTTATTTTAAAAAAATTTAAAACTTAATAACTAATAACTAGAGTTATCAGCTAATTTTACCAAATGCAATCTTAATAATTTTTATATTTTGATTAAATTTTATCGTTTACCATGTTCTTAAATTAAATTTTATTAAGTTTCAAACTCATTTTATTAGAATAAGAATAGGGTTGGATATCGAGTTATTGGCTTCAATTAATTGGGATTCCAAAATGTTAGCAACTGTGATTTTATGGCGCTGCTGACGTCCGGTCGATTCTTTGCATTGGGGCTTGCTTTTTGAGGCAACAAGTTTCCTTTAAGCTGAATCCTGCCAAACCTAACCTTAATTCCTGCAAGAGCAGGAAGCACGTGTTATGTTCTTGTTTCTTTGAGACTTTCTGAACGCACATGTTACTAAGAGTGTGCATGTGTTGACGAAATTATGTTGATTGGTTCGTGTAACCACAACTCATGACGAGTACTCTGATTTGGTGACAAGAAAACATGGTCATGAGTTGCCATCGTTTCGAACTTTAATTTACGACAATGGCCAGGGGTGGACCCAGGCTAGGTTCGAGGTTTTTAAGACGCAAGGTTAATCTTAAAAATAGAATACTTATGGAAAAATTTTTATCAAAAATTACGGCAATACAGAAATTTATTGGGTTTAATAAATTAATTATTTTTAAACCTTTAAAAAGTATTAAATATTTATATTTAGGTTAAAAATACTCATACCTCGTTCTAACTATAAAAATTAATAAAAATTAATAGGAATCTTTTTTTCAATAGTTTTTTTTGGAGCCCTAACTTCAACCCTCTCAAACCTTATTCAGGGACTAATTCTGGGCCAATCAAGATTTGGAGTTCATCTAACTCTTCAGAGTAGCCGAGTTGGTCGTGGCAGAGGATTCCGCTGGCCTTGATCATGAGTTCGATTCTCCAATGTGGAAACTGCCCTTGACCTTCTCGGTTGAGCCGGTTAGCTGGGGCTTGCCTAGGCTGATTTTCCTCCCTGTGGTTCTTTACCAGCTAGGGTCATAGGGGCGAGTTTTACGCAGAGCGCACCCTCAAGTAGCAGCTGCGGGCTTTCTCGCTTAACAGAAGATTTGGATTTCATCTAATCTTTCGGGCTAGCCGAGTTGGTTGTGGCAAGGGACTCCACTGGTCTTGATCATGAGTTAGATCCTTAGTCGTGGGGAACTGTCTTTGGCCTTCTCGGTTGAGCCGATCAGCTGGGGGTTGGCTAGGCTGGTTTGCCTCCCTGTGGTTCTTTACTGGTTAGGTCCACAGAGGCGAGTTTCACCAAGAGCGCACCCTCGGGTAACGGCTGCGGGTTTCCTCGCTTAACAGAAGATAGAATGGACTGTATCACTAAAATTTGAACTGAATGGGTTTAAAATAAAGTAGGACAGATTACAAAAATTTAGAATAAGTTAAATTTAAAAAAAAAATGAATAAATAATATTTTTTCAAAAATGTTTCGTTTAAGCCAGGCTACCCGAAATTTAACTTGGGGGAGCCCCGGACTAGGTCCACCCTTGACGAGGCTCATACCATACATTAATATATCCACATGTGACATTAATTAATCCCGACAGTTTGGCTAAACAAATTAAGTATGAGATTAGGCCTTGTTTTAAACAGTTTATGTGCTTCAAATGGATGCATTTTAGTTTGGACAATGACAGCGGCAACATTAACCCACAAAATCATGTGAATCGACGTTTGATCGATCAGCATATAAATATATATATATATATACAAATCCATGCAATCTGTCGGCTTTTGTATTCGAAAACCTTTTTGCTAACCTTAGAAATAGCTTCTCTGTACTGGGTTTCGTCAACGAGAGTTTGTCTCTCTCCTTCTCAAAATCGATTGCCTTCTGTATTCAAAACCCTTTGCTAACCCCTAGAAATAGTTTCTTTGTACTGGACTTCTTCAATGAGAGGTAAATAGAGAATAAGGGAAACATGCTGGTAGGGAGAAGGAAGGGAAAACGGATGTGGCTCAATTATGACCAAGCACTTCTTTACATGCTGAACGGCAAAACAGTCATTTTGCATGCAATTTCAAGGGCAAAAATGGAAGAAAGTGCCAAAATAAGGCCGTTGAAAATTAATTTTCATCGCAGCTTATTATATAAATACCCAAGCTATATATGTAAACTAACCCACGGGTATATAGCGGGAGTTACAACCTACTGTCTTTTCAGGTTTAGTGCAAAGAGGGAGTTACTAATTTGAGAGGTCTATACATTTCTATGTAAATCTAGTTATTACTTCGGTCTTTTGTTATTTATGAATAACATGCCTAATTAGCTTAGACTATGGTTGTGTTTGGTGGGTTTAGTAAAAAAATATCAAAAATTATCACTGTTACAGTAATTTAATATTTAATAAATCACTAATTTTTACAACTTTTTTGTTATGCTATAGTAATTTGATATGATAGCGGATCACATTTTTTTATACTTTTTTGCTCTGCTACAGTAAAAAAACCTTACCAAACATTTAAAAATTATCATTTTTTTACTCTGCTATAATAACAATTTCACCAAACACTTAAAAAGTTACTTAAAATTGTCAAAAATTACAATTTTTTTTATCAAATACACCAAAAATTGTCACTAATAATTTTTAACAAAAAACTATCAAAACTTACTAAAAATTTTATCCTCCAAATACCCTCTATATTTGAAAATAGTCGAGATGCGCGCAAAATGACTCGGACACCCTGAGTTATCAAAATATATATATGTATATATATATATATTTGGGAAGCCTAGGTAACTTTTCATATTTTGACTATTCATTTTTTTTTAACTTTTTTTAAATAATTAAATGTATTTCTTACATTTTATTTTTTCTTAAACCTTATGGAGAGCAAATTTGTTAAATTAACAAAAAAATAATTACTAAAAATTTAACTCTTTTTTCCTTCTAAACACACCAAAAAAAAACTAATTTCTAATAGCTGGCTGGCTAAAAAAAAGATATATCTTTTTACGATTTTTTATATATATATATTTTTTTTCTCAAACTAAGCTTTTAGTATTGTTTCTTTTTTAAACACTTATTCTATTATTGTGAGTCACACTTTATTGCTATCGGAGCTAAACTAGTATTTTCCGTAATTGGTATCAAATTAATATTTTTTTTAGTAATTTGCTTATCAGGTTTAAGATAATTTACTTATTTATTTTATCAAACGAGCTTCTTTAGAAATGATTTAGGATCCGTTTGAAGTTTGAAGTGCCGAAAAATTTTCAAAAACTTTATAATTTTCTATATAATTTTTTTTCATTTCAAATTATGTGAATATGTATAAATCTCTAGAAACTTATATATATTTATAAATTTTAATAAATATCTACAAATTTAAATAAAGTTTCTACATATTTCAATAATAGTTCTACAAATTTTAAAAAATTTTGACCAAAAAAATTAAAAAGTTTCTCTCCAAATTCATTTGAACAGACAAAAATTCATTCAAACAAAACTTTTAATTTTTAATTTTTATAATGTATGATTTGCACCTTAAATATCGAAAAATAACTTAAATTATATTTTATCTCAAATTTTATAATTCCAAACACTCCTTAATGAATGCTTGATTAATTTTCATCCTACTTTCATCGGGGCGTTTTTCAAAATCAGACATTGGAGTGACAACTTTTCAATTTTACCTAAATTGTATTCACATTCTATAATTACCCAATTTTATAACTCACTTTTCACTCTATACCCAAATTCACAAACCTATATTACACTGTGCACTGCAGTACAAACGACACTGCACAGGGCCAAAACGACACTGCACTGCATAGTGTAA
>JAVXUM010000001.1:15312324-15327877 GCA_035590655.1 Pouteria glomerata
GTAAATTATTTTTAATAAATAATATATCAAAATAATTTAATATATTTTATTTTAATTAACTAATTTAATTAATTATTAAGTTAATATGAAATATATTTTATTAAATTTAAACAATTTTTTAAAAATTAATAAAATTGAATATTTATTAAAATAAATTTTAATTAATGCGAATAAAATCATATTTATAAATCTAAGTTCAATTTTTTATTTAAAAAAATCAACAACAAAAAATAAAAATTAAAAAAATAAATAAACATGGACAGAATAACAGTATGGCCATATGTGTCACGTGTATTCTACATATATCAAAATTATTTTTAATAAATAATATAATTAAATTATATTCAATATATTTTTTATTGAATTAAATTATTTTTTATAAATAATATGATCAGATTAATAATATAATTAAAATAATGTTAAATTTAGTTTAATTAATATGAAATATATTCTATTAAATTTGATTAATTTTTTAAGAAAATAATAAAATTAAAAAGTGATTCGATAGTTTCACTAATAGTTGTGAAATAAAAAAAGGCACACAAATAAATGGTTCCTCTTGAATTGAATATATATATATATATATACAAAATTATATATAGAGAGAAAATTACAGAAATAAAAAATTCAAAAAATAATAATTATAAGGCTCTTTGATAAGATATTGTTTTTCTTTTAACTCTTGATTTTTTGGTTTTATTTTTTGTTATCATTTTTTTGAAATAAAAAATAAAATTACGTTTGGAGATACAATTTTATTTACATAAATTATTGCTTTTTAGATAATATTTAATTTTATTTTTTTGAAAAATTATTTGAATTTAATAAAATATATTTCATATTAAATAAATTAAATTAAGTATTAATTTAACTATATTATTAATTTAATTATATTATTTATTAAAAATAATTTAATTATATTATTTACTAAAAATAATTTTATAAGATATATTTTAAATTAAAATATGTTATATAATTTAATAAAATATATTTCAGGTTATATTATTTCTTAAAAATAATTTAATTAAATATATTTCAAATATATACCAAAAATATAGAAATTTGACTGTTATGATAGAAATGTGAGAGATTAAGTGATATTAAAAGTAAATTATAGAAGAAATTACAATTTTATCTTCAGTTTAACGGTTGTATTTAATGGTCAGCTAACAGAAGGACTGAGTTACCGAAAGTGTAAAAATTTAACTGCTGTAATTAAACATATGTAACTAAAGAGATACCAATACAAAATATAAGAATTGTTTTTTGTTTTTTTATCCAAAAAAATATATCTAATTAAAGATTAATGTTACACAATTTGGCATAAGCAAGCATTGCTTATTGGCTCTGTTAAGTAAGGGAAGAGCGGAATCACGGGTAACCAATGACTGCGGCGGGGACTTCAAACAATCCCCGGATATGTAGTTCCCATTTTGGGAATATAGAATCCAATACATATCCCCATTTTCACATTTTGGAAATGTGGAATCCATTTGGAGGGCTTCAAGGGCAAATTCCATATGCTATAGCTTCCGTTTCACTCCTAAAATTAAAAATTTATCCTTCTCTAATCCCTATAAAATTGATGGTGGTGGCTTTTCCGATTAATCAAAATTCAGTCGTGGTATTCTAAATATATTTCGTATTATTTATAAATAAAATTAAATATAAAAATCACAAAACTTGTCTAAAAATCACAAAATAATTTTTTCTGATATTTTTATTTATTTCTTTTAATGCATTTATTTACTTTGATAAAACCCTTATTAATTAATTTCTTTTTTTTTTCCTAAATTGAAGGACATTCACAATTAAAATCGTGCATTATTCAGTCAAAATTTAATTTTTGAAGAGACCCACCATTCAAAAGTTTAATTTGATTATTTATCTACTAAAATTGAATAAAAATAATGATTATTATTATGAAATTGAATTTAATTTTATTTGTTGGATAATTTGTAGGAATGTTATTTATATTTAAATTAAAATAATATATAAAATTATATATTAATTTAAATATAAATATCATAACTAATACTTATCAAATATATATAAAAAATTACATTTCGTAGTGTCAATTAAAAAAAAAAAAATTTCACATTTTGGTACATGGGCGGTGATTTGGAAATACACTAAAATTCTAAGCGTTGATTTTAAAAACGTGAGGGGTCTAGCTTTGAAAAGCCTAAACTTTTGGGGTCTAACTAATTTTTACCCATTTTATTTTCACACGTAACCACGTGTCATCACCGGCTACTGGCAGTCTTCCGGTCACCCATAGAATCGCCTAGCCAACTGCGAGCGAACCTCCAAAGTCTTAGATTAGCTGTTCTTGGGACCCACCACCGCATCCGCCCCTCCTCCTCCGCCACCGCCGCCCACCTCCTCTTCCTCTTTCTATATTAACAACAATACAACGTATATACGCACAAAAAATTTATATACACACAACTGTGTATATATACATATTTTATTATACATAAATAATTTGAAGAGAAAGATAAAGGACCCCCCAAGATTTTGCCCCAAAGCCCACACCAAAGTCTGCTTGATTTGCAGAGAAAATCCAAAGGACGTTTTTGAGCCAGAACGCGAAGAACGGAAACTGTGCACAGCAGAGAGGGGAAGAGAGAGAGAGGGAGAGGGAGAGAGTGACAGTCACAAACATGTATTGATATATATAGAGAGAGAGAAAAGAGATTGTTATATTTACATAATTCCAATCAAGTCCTTCTCTTTCTTCTCATCCAATCCCGTAAGTCCCCTGTATCATTACTCACTTTCTTCTGTTTGTTTGTTTTCTTTCATTTTCTCCGGTGAGAAAAATAAGTACTTGAAACATTTTTCTCATCCTCACCGGTGACATCATTACTACAAACAGATCTAATCTGATTATTCGAATTATTTGCAAAAACAGAGAATCACTGTCAATTTTATCTTTTTTAAGTTTTGGTCGATTATATTTGGAAAATTTGTATTACTGTTTCGAATCTGATCAGATAATCAGAGATCTGGTGAGGCTAAACTTGGTGTTTGGCGATTCTCTTCGCATTTATTTTATCAAAACCTTTGTTTTCTGGTGTTTTAAATTCTGGTTTAGTCTCATTGTTGACGATTTTGATGGTTTTGGGAGGCGTTTTGACTTCTAGCATTAAAATATTGATTGAAAAATTGAATTTTCATTAAAACTCATTCGATATCTTTGGATTCAGATCGGTGAGCGTTACAGATGTAGGCTAAATTTTAGGTTTCTTCATAATTCTCTTCGTAACGATCCTAGGATTTGTTTACATATTGAAATTTTGATGAACAACATGTTGGGTTTTAAGATTTTCTGATGAGCTTCTATGTAAGATCAATTTTTTTTTTTTTCTATTTTCTGAATAATTTGTTTCTCTGATTGACAAACTGTTGGGGGATTTTGGGCTTCCTTTACCCTTTTCCAGTTGCGGACTTTCGGTCTGGTGAGGAAAAGAGGAGATTTTTGGATTCGTAATTGGTGGTTTCCTTGTGTTTATATTGCCAAGATATGTTGGAAGATCGTTCCTGCTTGGTTTCCAGAGGTTATCCGAGAACTTGCGAAAGCGAAAACAGCTGGTCGCCTTACATGAGTTGCCGGCTAGAGAATAGCAAGCGACCATTGGAAAACGATGATGGGGAAGAAGATGGTGGTGTAAGAAAGTGCTCCAAGCAATCTGATGGTCAGGAGAGTGTTGATTCAACTCTACCATTGCATGAGGTGTCTGTGTCTCCGGAAGACCAATCTGTGTCTGTGTTGCCGGAAGACCAATCTTTGTCTGTGTTGCCAGAAGACCAATCTGTGTCTGTGTTGCCAGAAGACCAATCTGGTAACCAGCGTCATGCTGGGGATAATTCAGATTCGGATTCCCTTATCCATGGCATTGGTAGAGACAACTCAGTAAGTTGTCTCATTCATTGTTCAAGGGCTGATTATGGTTCTATTGCATCCTTGAATCGGAGCTTCCGCTCGCTAATTCGGAGCGGTGAGCTCTACAGACTGAGGCGGAAGTATGGTATGATTGAACATTGGGTATATATCTTATGCAACCTCTGGGAGTGGGAAGCTTTTGATCCAAACCGCCGCCATTGGATGCGTTTGCCAATGATGCATTCCAACGAGTGCTTTGTTTTATCGGATAAGGAGTCCTTGGCTGTTGGAACCGAGCTACTTGTATTTGGAAAGGAGGTGATGGCCAATGTCATCTACAAGTATAGTTTATTGACAAACACGTGGTCATCTGGAATGAGGATGCATGCTCCTAGATGTTTGTTTGGGTCTGCAAGCCTTGGTGAGATTGCTATTATTGCTGGTGGTTGTGATTCTCGGGGTAATGCTTTGGACTCTGCTGAGCTGTACAATTCTGAGACTGGAAATTGGGAAATACTATCGCCCATGAATAAGCCACGGAAGATGTGTTCAGGGGTCTTTATGGATGGAAAGTTTTTTGTGATTGGGGGAGTTGGAAGTGAATCAAACCTTCTTACATGTGGAGAGGAATATGATTTGGAAACAAAAACTTGGACTGAAATCGCTAACATGTCCCCTGTGCGGGCTGGTGCAGCCAGGGGAAATGAGGTGCCTGCTACAGCAGAAGCACCCCCATTGGTTGCTGTAGTGGATAATGAATTGTATGCAGCTGATCATGCAAGTATGGAGGTTAGGAAATATGAAAAGGAGGGGAGAGTGTGGATTACTGTCGGCAGATTGCCAGAACGGGCAGCCTCCATGAATGGTTGGGGCTTGGCATTCAGAGCATGTGGACACCGGCTTATTTGTATCGGTGGACCTAGGTCTGCAGGAGAAGGATTTATAGAAGTCAACTCATGGATTCCAAGTGAAGGTCCCCCAGAATGGAACTTGCTTGACAGAAAACAATCGGCCAGCTTTGTCTATAATTGTGCAGTAATGGGTTGCTGAAGGTTTTGGTTTTGACGGCACCACATGAATGAAATGGTGGCTTTGCTGGGTGGAATCCAAAAAATTGCTTTCTCCATCAGCATAGGATTCTTGCTAATGGGTAATTTAACCCAACCTTTTCCCCCTATTTTACCCTTTTATTCTGTCTCTCTCTCTCTCTCTCTCTTTTTCTTTTCCTTTTTTTTTTTTTTTTTGAGTGGGGGAGGATGGGAAGGAATATCAGATTTTACTCAAGATTGTCAAAATGTTTTACTGGAAGGAGGTCTTGAGTTGTATTTTTTCAAAATTTTTATTTCTGTTTTCTTCTCCATTGGATTTATCTTCCCAGGTTTAATGACTTGAGAATTTCAAAAGTGGGCATCAGGTAACACAGAAATAGGTTTACTAATTTGAAGTTCCAATACAGTGGTAGGTTGTTTTTATGTTTGCTGAAGGCTTTTTAAGAATCATAGAATTATTCACGTGGGTTTTATAGTCCTTAATTTTCCTGGCATTTTCTTGATGAGAGAAATAAGCTCTTTGAGTTTGTTCTACTGGAGCATTGCTGATGTACTGAGTACATTTATTCCTTCAATTCATGGTCTATGTTGAGCTGTTGCTTTTCCATTTCATGTGTATCAATAGAACCTTTTTCTTTATTTATATTTCTATTTTCTTGTTAAATAGATCTAGATTGTTATGTTTCAACTTCTAGTGTCAAAACAGGTTGCTTTTCAATAGTTAAATTGTTGGTTCTAAGCTTTTTCTTTTATCTTAGTTGCTGAATGCATTTTGGTTCCATTTTTTTTCTCCCATATTTTTGTTAGGTTAGTCAAGGGTACGAGGGTTGAAAATTTAATGCTTTTGATCACTTTTAAATTATTATAATTTATGGTTGATGGGCTTCCTGATAGCAATATGAATTATGGAAAGTAGTAGTCATGCAATTGTGTATGCTAAGTGATCAAATGTGCGGAGCTCATTTGTTCTTGTGTTTCTTCTTTGATTAAATACTTTTTAAGTTCCAGTTCATATCATTGCTGCTTTTCTTTTTCCAGAATCAAATGATTGCATGTTGGAATATCCAAATAATGCTATGTGAGATAACAAGGAAACAGAAAATGATACGGATTAGTATAAAAGTTGAATTTACTACTAGTAGATTTCACAAACGAAAGGGATAGAGAGGTTGTTGAAGAGATAGAAGTGACTTTCAATGGTGAAAAATTCTGACGCTTTTTGTTGTTGCTTGTGGAGGCTGAACCAACCAGTGACTTTGTTTTCCTTTTCATCTTTTGGAAAAAAGGTTCAGATGTCACACCATGGTTGCACTTTGTGTTCCTTTTTATTTTTTTAGGAAAAAATCAGATATGATCGTGTTTGCAGAAACAAGACAGACGGATGGTGGATTTTAAAAATAGAGAATAGAAGAAAAAAATGGTGAGCAAAATTGTAACTCACTTGGCTTAATTTGTGAGATTGGCTATGCACTTTTCCACATTCTTCTGTATTGAAATTTTCAGCTGCAAACTGTGAGCTTTTATTTTTGTTTGGTTGCTTGACATCGGAGGATGCCGTTGAAAGCTGATCAGTTAGACCTCATCTAAGTGATTGAATAAGGGAGTGGTTTTATGCCTGCACATTCTTCTGTTTGAAAAACTGTGAACTCTTGTTTTCTTTGTGCATTTAAATTTTTTGTCTGCTAGCTCTCATTTGTTTCTTGGAATGCATTAGGGGATGTAAAAGTAAGGGAAAAAAAAAGATCAAAATGGTTAGCTTTTCAAGTGTGTTCTCGATTATATATATATATATATATATCTACTCCGTCATATTTTTTCTCCATGGAGAAATGATTGATTCATTGCTAATGATTGTCCAAAAGTTTTTTTTTTGGTTGTAGACAAAGCTAGTATACTGGGAGTTTCATTTGGCTTTCGGTTTTTCCCGAGGATGTTTATGTGTTTGTGTGTGTGTGTGTCTGATACACGTTTGTTTTATTAATGCATTGGTTGAATTTTGTTTTTGCATGTCAATGATGATCTTAACAAACCATATTTAGAAAGCTTACATTAATGGATTAACTTCTACTGTTGTGGTCATCGATTACATTGTTCGGACTCCTTGTTAGGAGCAAATTATATTGGAACAAATGTGAACTGCAAAAATTATGTTAGGAGTACCATTCCACTATCATGGGGTGTACCAGTAAAACAACAGCAAGTTATGGAGGGCTTTGACACTTGAGCTACTGTCGGATTATGTTGGTCTATAGGCTTTATTTCCCATACCTCCTCCTATAGGATTATCGAAGTTGGTAACTTTTTAACAGGGATGAGCTCTGCTGCTTGTGAAATTTGATGTCAAAAATTTTGAGGATTAGCTCAATTTGTAAGAACTTGGTTTGCTTTTTAATGATCATTAGTTCAAGTTTTCTTAGGACCACTAAAGTGCGTATCTGGTAGTTAATTTCAGGGTCCGAGGTCTTCGGAATTAATCAACTTGCGTGCAAACTGGTTCGAACACCTTGGGGTATTCAAAAAGAAAACTTGACGTCAAAATCTCTGAAATACTAATCATATAATCGTATTGCTTTCTTTGCTGGGTGAATTTAGCTACAGGCTTTTGGAGTTGCATTTTTGTTTTGCTAGCTAATTTAGCTGGGGTGGTATAAGTACTGATTCATAAATGGTGGCAAAGCAATCATGGTCAACAGTTGTGGTAGTTTAGGTGGCGGTGAAAGGGTGGCTGAGGCCGTCACAGCAAGGTGGTGGTGGTGGATGCCGCCCACTAGTGGGGTGTTTGTTTGACCCAAAAAAAAAAAAAAAATACAACAAAAGTACAAAAATTTGATATAAAAATAATATGTGGTGAAATGTGATTAGAATAAAGTATAAATAGTTAGTAAAAATTAGTGAGTTTTGGTTGGTTTTAGTAAATCAAACACTCCCAATTGTATGACCATTAATATGATTTCCACCTGTATATATGTCCTAAGAGTAGTGATTTATATTTGTGCGTGGATGCTTAAATATTTTAAAATTTAATGAATGTATTTAATAATTAAGTTGTTTTATAATCAGGACAAATTGTATTAAATAGTAAATCAAACACTTCCAATTGTATCACCATTAATATGATTTCCACCTGTATATATGTCCTAAGAGTAGTGATTCATATTTGTGTGTAGATGCTTAAATATTTTAAAATTTAATGAATATATTTAATAATTAAGTTGTTTTATAATCAGGACAAATTGTATTAAATTATGTCAATTTTAGGTTTACGTATTTTTGTTGTATCATATTTGAATTTTCTCTCAATAACTTGGTATATTTGTTGTGTCTTGTTTGAGGTATGTCAAATATTATCTTTATCTTATTCCACTGTATTTTCAATTATTTTTATTTGATTTTATTTTAAGTAAGTTTAAATTAATATTATTTTGTTCTAATATTACTTAAATTGATAACCAATTAAATGAATAAAAATAGTCATTCTATATTTATAAAAAAAAATGCAATGTTTTTAGAATATGGAAGAACGAAAGAGCTTGTTATATCTTGTTTTATTAATTTGAAGGTTATTTTGTGTAAGAAATATTTAATATTAATGTATAGTAACATTTTGTATTTTATCGTATTTTATATATTTATTTAAAATTTAAAATTTTATCTATAAATTGGGTTTATGCTGATCTAAATTCTGAGATCCGCGACAGATACCTCCAGAGCAATATTAGGTGGTAAATACCTAAAAAATGGAAATCTACGGGCACCCTTTCTGTGTAGTAGTTCTTCCACTTTTTGCACTGTCAGAAACAACCCAGATTTGATTCAGGCTACGTGGGTTTGGAGCTTCCTACATTGATTTGTGTTTTTCCGTTTGGCAAACTCATTTTTGCCAACATTTTGGCAACTCTTGCCCGATGTTGACATGTATTACTTTTTAGTAATTTTTTGTTTTTGGTGAAAACTTACATAAAAAGTTAAGGAAAAGTTAGAGAAAGTTGGAAAAAGTTTATGATTTTGTGTATTTTTTTTTTTTATGTGTGTGTTTTTAGTATTTTGGCAGAGAAAGTTAGAAGTTGGAATAAGTTTACCAAACAGCCCTTAGTGAATATAACTGATAGTTTTTAGTGCCAGGTAGGGGTCAATTATTGCCATGTTAACTCAGAGCACCAAATTTATGACAAAATGGCCAACTGAATTTGTATAGGAGTTTTGTGTTAAGAGTTGGTAATCAGATTTTAATCCTGGAAAGGGTTTGTTGTAATCAGATTTTTCTCTCCCTCTCTGGGGTTGATGACAACTTCCAAGAGCTTACTGGGTTTTCTTTTGTCTTTCATGCAAACCTGAAGAGCGGAGATACAGTTTTATATCTCTTGTGTATGGAGTACTAACTGGTTTGGCCTCCGATAGCTTATAAGCACTCAAAAGGGTCATACCTTAACTTTAGGGGCCTCCACTGTCCTGTCTTGGGTGATGGTGGAAGGGATAAATCGTAGGATATACATCAGCAGCGTAGTGTTAGAGGAGTCGCCTTTACCGATTGTGCAATGCGAGTTTCAAGTCTAAGACTGGACTCAAATCTGCGCCGACTGATGTGTCACTACAGTCTCTTTCAGCTTTCGCCAACTAACCTATGCTCCGGGGTTTATAAGCACTCAAGCTACTATAAGGATATGATTTGATCTCAACTCTTAGCATCATGGAGCACGCAGGTTGGACCATGGTTTTAAAAATCGCCGGTTATTGTAACCTAATATTTTTAGATTTCTCCATTCTTGTTAATAAGGTCAAGGTTACGTTTAAAAGTTTGAGGGTCTTTGGCAAAAATGAAAATATCACAAATGAAGATAAAGATTGAGTTAATTAGAGAGGTATCATCTTTTTCAAGTTTGCTGGTAATAATAAATAATAATTATAAAGATAGAGTTGTAAGAAATTAAAAAGTCGAGGTGTAACGATAAAAATAAAATAAATAAGATAATAGTAATAATAATACATTTATAGGAAGTTAAAGACTCTTTATTGGTGTATATGTAGAGTTGTAGGAAGTTTAAAATTCAAAATAAAATTTTAAATAAAATTGAAAAATAATAATTAATATATCAATAAAATTTTGATTGCTTTAAATGTTATTTAATTTTTTTATTATTAATAAAAATTTGAAAAAATGGAGGCGGGGCTCTATGCGACCGCCTCATTTGCCTAAGAGTTTTTTAGTGCACTATTATACTGTCATTACCATTTTTAAAATCATGTCAGTGTTAAGTGATATTAGATTCAAACTACGACACTAGCTCTCTGGATCCTCATTGTGTTGTATGTTATTGAAAAAACAAGTCTTACGTTTAGAGTTTTAAAAAAATTTAAAAAAAATAAAAATTAATATAAAAGTGACACATAATAAAATTTAATTAAAAAATTTTGGATGAAATTTTAACAAGATCGGTTTGGCTTTAAGTCCAAAATCAACACTATTATCTGGCTAAAAGCGGGGGTCTGTTTCTTAGGTGTTTGAATATTTGACATTCATCTTACTTGCCCTCTTGAAAATAAAATTGAGTCTTTGATTATTTATTTATTTATTTTTAACTAAGCTCGAGTTCATAAGATTTCACTAAGAGAGTGTTTGATATGACAAAAAGTTATAAAATTTAATAAAAGGTATGGGTTCATACAGTAAATTAAAAAGTAAATAATTTTTAAAATTTTTTATTAATTTTTAATAATTTCCAGAGTTTCAAACGAAACCTAAGTAGAGAAAACTTTAGCAGTGCACCCCATCAAATAAATAAGCTCAACTACTTAAAACATCTAATCAGGAAAATAAGAGTGTCATTTGCCAATCACTTGTCATTTTTGGACGTGTTTGGAGTGAGAGTTTAGTAAGTAAAAATGAGTGAGAGTTTAGTAAGTAAAAATGGAAAGTGAGAGAAAAAATAAGAGTGTCTTGATGGAAAGATCTTCGTCAAATACAAGATTTTGCCATTTTCTTTTCTTCTTTTAAGAATTTCTCATATCTAGGGCAACTTACCACACGAGATGGCAGCCCAACAGAGTTGAAACTCTATTCTTCCTCTAATAAATAGGGTTATTATATTATTATTTTTTCTTTTACCTTTTCTTTTTGGAGGAATTTAAAAGTATTCAAAGATTTTATTAAAATTGCACTAAACCTCTTAAAATTTTTCAAAGCCGAGTTTGTGTGTGCACGCGTGTTTAGGGGAGGAGATTAACCCCCCTAAATCATCATTGTCGATGATAATTATGATTCAAACCAAACTTTCCGTAATGAGTAAAAACTTTTATTGCAATTACAAAACATTTCGCAATAAGAACTTTTATAATCATCATCAATAAACATTTTGTAGCAAGTAAGACTTTTTTGTCATTTATTTTCAGCAAAACTCTTGACATACCCTGCGCAACGCGCATTTAAGGCTGGAGTGAGGGGACGGCGAGAAAGCTAGAGTAGTCACATCTAGTCATTGCACCCAATCGTCGCATTTTACGATCTATTTTACGATCTATCAAAACCTTATCCACACATGTGCTTGCACCCCCGACAGTTCGGCCATATCGACGAAGCCCGAACATCAAGTCGCTTCTAAGCTCTTACATGTGCGCCGAACATCGCCCACATATAAGAGCTGGGGGCAATTGGAGGTGATGGTCTTATGTGGCGTACACGCAGCATATACGTGGCATGCACATGGCGTATCTGTAGGCAAGCTACCATGCTCAGGTGGGTGCCTGAAAGAAAGGACGGTTGGTGGGGAAAGCTGCTGCTGCTGGTCTCTTATTGGTTAGAGGATATAGTGTATCTGGGCCTGTAGATATTCTGGTAATGCCGCCTCCTAACCACCAAGTTATCGGTTCAGCGCCGACCATGGCGCATTTATCGTCTCAATTATCTGGGCCAGAATCAATTTCCGATGAAGGACGACACGTGCCGAATGATATATATATACCAGGAGAACGAATGAGGTAAGGGGTAGACACAGAAGTAAGAAAACATCTCAATCGTATTATTATTTAAACTCTCTCCATTTTGATCCCTCACAAAAAGTCTAACTTAAGCATTAGAGGGGCTTTCAGCCGAACAAAGCCCGACTGGCAATTTTATTGCAGGAACAGAGAAGAAAGGATCTGGCTAGCCACACGAGAAGCCGACCATATGATCTGACAACTCCCTTCTGATCGGATAGAGGGTTAATTACTTGACTCTCCAATTTTGAAAGGATCTGGCCAGCCACACGAGAAGAAGCCGACCATACGATCTAACAACTCCCTTCTGATCGGATAGAGAGTTAATTACTTGACTCTCCAGTAATTACAAAACATTTCGCAATAAGAACTTTTATAATCATCATCAATAAACATTTTGTAGCTAGTAAGACGTTTTTAAAATGTTGGGTGTGCATGTGTGTTTTTTTTCGGTGGAGAGGATTAAACTTGTAGATTTATTGTTGTCAATAATTATAACTTGACTAAACATGCCTTAGTGAATTTTTATATCTACTATAAAAGAATTGTTATTGTTGTGATCTTTTTTTTTTTTTTGGTTTTATAGTTGAGCCAAAAAATAAGTAAAAAATAAAATAAAATATAAAATCGCAAATATATGTATTTATTTGAATGAATTTAAAATATAATAAAATAAAAAACAATAATTAATAAATTATTTTTTAATTTCTCAAATTTCACCGGTGCTTTTTATCTTTTATTGTTCATTACAATTAAAAAAAGGAGAAGAAATTTTGAATTTTTATCTTTTTTTTTATTTGATAAATATTTTATCAAAGCATAAAAAATTAAATCCTGATGAGACTTTTTAAATCAAGCAATTAGTGGCAATCACTGCTTGGAGAGCATTAAGCAGGTGCATGTATGGCCCATAAATCCCCCATAAAGTGATCAAAGGCCTCCAAATCGGTGGTGGAGAGTAGTGGATTAAACACCCTTTTGATGTCTTAGCTATGGCTTTCATGTCCATCGATGCAACCTAGAAGAAAGAAAGTCGATTTCATTTTTTTCTCTTTTGATTGTCCAACTCAAAGCCATCAAAGCAACATTAATTAACTGAGAAAAGAAGAAGCAACGAAAAAGCCCATTTTTCCTCAGCTTCGTCTTTATCTCAATCTTTGTTTATGGTTTAGTTTCGTTCGGTTCATTCTCTTTCTACTTGTTCTTTTCAAGGACACCCGTTCCCCCTCTAAATTTAAGCCCCCAACATTGGAAACCACATAATCCCTTTTTTGAGAAATCGATGCTTTTGATTCATTTAACTTGTCCACAAAACTAAATAATTGTCTAAGAATGTGAAGTTAATTTATTATAATATTAACGTTCTCTACTCACAAAAATTACAAAAAAATATATAGGAGTATTAAATTTTAGTAAAAAGAAATAAAAGATAGACAAATTTTAGTTAGTTAGTTAGGAACATTAAAGTGTGAAAAAGTTAAAGAAAAATAGAGAAAATAGGACAAAGTTAGTAAAAGTTAGAGATTTTTTTGTAAAAGTTGAACAAATTTTTAAAAAAAAAACAAAGCTATAAATTTTTAGAATGGAGAAAGTTAAAATTTTTTTTGACAAATTCGGCACTTCAAATGCATACTTAGAATAATGTGGATATTATGCATAATAATATAATTATTAATTATAAAGTATGTTGTAATTACAATCCTATTATTATCACACTATTTGAGTTTCATTTTTTTTTTTAAAAAAAAAGTCGAATCTAATAGTATTTTGCTTATTACTATTATTGTTGTTGTTTTATATATTATATATAAAATAATAAAAATTATTTTTTTTTTTTCACTTTAGGCTTTAACTTGAGATCTTGAAAGATATGATTAATGGATGTTAAGCAACCATTATCAATAAAAAAATCTATACGTAGATTGAACTTTTTTTTTTTTTTTTGAAGTAAAACAAACATAAAGAGGTGTATATTATCGTTTTGGAGTGCTAAAAAATAAAATAAATTTTTAATAATTTCTATAAATCACTAAAATTCTCTATTATATATTCTCACTTTTATTATATTAAAAAAATTTTAATATTTCACTAAAAAAATAAAAATTTCGAAAAGAATTTAACCAAGTGCGTAAATTTTTTTTGACAATCATATTCTTTGAGTCGAAAACTTTTAAACGAATACCATTATCGTTATTTTATACTAATTTTTTTGAATCCGTTAAAATAGATTTGAAAAATTATTCCCACGGTTTTGACACTGCGTATAAAAGTTAAAAATTTTTTGTATAAATCCATGAGAACAAACTCAAAAAATAGTTCCCACGATTTCTCGCTCTTACTTTTTGCCGCAAAAGTTCAAAAGTGTTATTATTCTTCAAAAAATTAAATGTCAAACATTTAAAATTAACTCAAATTATATATATATATATATTTTTTTTTTAATTTTTTACCGCGCCGAACGTTCTATATATATATATATATATATCTATGCTCAAAGTGGATGGTCCCAATGCGTCAAGGACAACTAATCTAATCCTCCATGTGTGCTTTGCCATGTACCATGATATGAACATATGGGAACCTTTGATTGATAGGCCGATTAATTAGTAGATTTGATGGAGTAAAATTCTCAGTTTTGGTTGATTCCGAATCTTATTATTAAATTAAGATTAAGAAACAACATAATTGTACAATATATATTTAATAATTATTGGACTTGCTTGGTGATCTTGTGACACTTTTTCATAACATAATCGGATCTTTTTTTATGCTTAATCAATCAATCTTCTCAATGGGATTAGTGGTTGACAATCATTTCAAATAGATATAATTAAGAATAATTATCTAACAAAAATCCCCCCAGGGGGTTTTTAAAGAAATATATTTAAACTGAGGTTTTGTTTAACTAAAAAAAAAATCATTTGCATTTTTTTATTTTAATTTTTTTTCATCTTGTATTACTTTTTCTTTATCAAAATTTAATTTTTTAGAAACTAACTTTTAGGTGTGATAATTGTATTTGTATAAAAAAATAAAAAAATTCAAGCTCATTCATGTAAAAGGTATTTGTTTGAGTAAAAAAATGAAAAAATTAATTTTTTATTTTTTTTTTGACTTTTCATCAAATGAACATAATTTTTTTTTTACTTTTTTACTAATACAATTAGTACACTTAAAAGTTATGTTTTAAAAAAAATTAAAAATTTTAATGAAAGAAGTTGCATAAGATGGAAAAAACTAAGAAAAAAATAAAATACATTTTTTTTAATCAAACAAAATTTAAGGGAGGTTTAGTTTGCTAAAATTTACTAATTTTATTAATTTTTTTTAATTTTTACTAATTAAATTTTGTAACACATGACTTTCATATCAACTTTTTATAATTTTTTTTTATCCTTTTTTGTTATCATCCAAACACAACTTAAATGATAAATTTATTCAGAAAAAAGTGAAAAATAAAGAGAAAAAAAAAGCAAGAAAAATATAAATGACTGCACGCGCAATGCGACAAACGTACTTTATTTTGGTACGTGGAAGTCCGCAGCCGCTATCCCGTAATGGGGTGCGCACAAGGCGAAGTACGCTCCAAGACCTTAGCCGACAAAGAGCTCTGAATAGTAAACCAGCCTAGGCAAGCTCTGAC
>JAVXUM010000001.1:15336683-15347526 GCA_035590655.1 Pouteria glomerata
TATAATTAAATTATAATTAATATATTTTGTATTTAGTAACTTAAATGATATAATAGTTATATTTCATTCAATTATTTCTAATAAATAATATAATTAAAATATATTTTAATATTTTTTATATTTTTGAATTAAATAATTTTTAGCAAATAACTGAATTGACTAATTTAATTAATTAAATTAAATTAATATAAAATTTATTTTATTAAATTTAATTAATTTTTTAAAAAACTAATAAAATTAAATATTTTCTAAAAATAAAAAAATAATAATTGTAAATAAAATTATATTTTCAAAAGTAATTTCAATTTTTATTTTATAAAAAAAGAACGACAATAGAAATATAAAATAAAAAATGATAATAAAAAAATAATAAAAAAACAAATTGGACTTAAAAGAAGTCAAACGCCAAACTTGCGGACTCGAAAATAAACTCCCCAAAAGCTAGGGTTTTGCTTCCCAAACGAGCAACCATGGTTTAAAAAAAAAAAACTCTTTGAAATCCAAGCATCAGCGCCTTTCTTTAGGTGAACGTTAACCTCTACTAACATCAATGAGGTACACCAAATTAATTAGCAAGTCCAAATTAGGTATGGGAATAAACCACCATTCCGGCACCCAACTAATCACAAGGCATGATATAATAGAGTTTTAGAGGAAAATCAATTCATTGTGAAAAATAGCTAGCAAAGGAACATATATATCAGAGACATGACATCAATGGAGAAAAATGTTAAGTAGAAGATGAACTGATGATTGACTTCGCGATCCTTAGGTAGCCAGTAAAACCAAACTAGAATAGAAGAGAAGAGAAGACCCAACAGAAATGTCTATCTTGCTGTGAACTCTATAACATAGAACACATGAGACCTTGCATGAATAATATAT
The DNA here is from genome assembly GCA_035590655.1 of Pouteria glomerata. NCBI lineage: Eukaryota > Viridiplantae > Streptophyta > Magnoliopsida > Ericales > Sapotaceae > Pouteria > Pouteria glomerata. The sequence goes on from JAVXUM010000001.1 coordinate 15,337,569, forward strand.
AAAGTATATACACAGAAGCATCACATGATGAAACAAGCACGAATTCCTCCCCCCGCCAATCTCCATCCATCATACAATGGTTAAGCATTCGATAGGTCACCAAGAGTTACTGGCAAATTTTTGGACCCTTCCTTCCACCTGATGAAAGAAAAATTTACTATGTCTTTCATTATTTTTATTTTATCAAAAAAATCTAAATTTATATTGATAAAAATATCATAATTTAGAAAAATAATTTTGGGTATTATCAAAATTTAGTGTGAGAGATAGGGGATCACTGAGAGAGTGAAAAAAAAAAAAATCAATTTAAACGGAAGCTGTTAGATTACTTTTAAAAAAAATTTAGGCTGCGTTTAGTTTATTGAAAAACGTTAAAAATTTTTAAAAATTTTTAAGAATTATTTTTTTTATTTTATTGTTTAAATTACGAATTCATAATTATTTCACTTTATATCATTTTTATTACTCCAAATACACTTTTAAGCCCAAATTTTGTAGTTGAAAATAAACCGATGTAGTGTGCCTCGGTTCTACCCTCAATCCAGGCGGTAGCAATATTGAGAGCAAGCCAAACTAGGGACTTCAGGGTTTCTCGAGCTTAGCTTTGCTTCTAGGTGAAAGAAGAAGATGGTTTGTTTCTGAGAGTGGATGAAATCGAATCCCTCCTCAGTGGCCTCCTTTGGGTTTCCTCATACCCTAGTATCTTGAAGGCTAATTAAGAAATGATCTACTAGCTGTCAAGTGTCTCAGGAACTATCTAGATATAACTAGGGAAAACCGAGAGACAAACTTTACTTTGATTACCGTACCAGGCCACCATGTTAATATTGCCTCCACAAGACGACATCCCAACAACTTGTGAGTGATTTTCATAAGACAAATCCCCTCTTCCCACCTACCAAGCACTAATAATCTCAGAGGTCCCATTAATACATGTGTCAGGTCATTCATCGACCATTCTCCTGGCACTTCAATAACTCAATTGGTCTTTGAACCAATGGAGCCATTGTTTTCGGTTCGGACTCCCTTCGAACTTCCCTTGAGGTGCCAAATTTGTTGATATTTTAGTATTTAGGCCTTCCTATAAATATTTGCCTCTGATAGCTCAATGATAGTACTTGATGTTCCCAGAAGCTAAATAAGCAATTTCACAGAGGAACATTGTTTCTTGATGTGATCCAAGCCCAATTATTTCAAATGGGTTATTGGACCGATTCGATTTTGTTGGGGCCGCTTGGCCTGGCCCATGCATTGGCTTGCCAACATCTCTACCTGCACTTTTTGTGTCTTTAATACATCTCTTTATATTTCAAATTTTAAGATAAAATTTCTGTAAAAAAATAAAATAAATATACAGAAAATAAAGATATTTAAGTACCACTTCGTTTATATGTTTTGAATTTATTTTTTATTTTTTAAAAATAAAAAAAACAGGTCAAAATATATTTAGTTATTTATGTTTTTAAAATTTATTTTAAAAAATAAAAATTAAGTTTACACATAAAATATAAAATGATAAAAATTATTTTAAGTATTTTTAATTTAAAATAACAAAATATCAAAACAAGTAAAATTTTTAAAATATAAAACGTATAAAACAAAAAATATAAATATCAATCAAATGTCTCCTTACTTTTACCATTCTCATTTCATAGAGAAGGATAGGAGTACTTTCATTTACTTATTGTTTTCTTTCATAGGTAAGAGAACTAATGCGAGTGTCGCCCAACTGGACTCGAACTAAACTAGCTAGGGCGGGTACCATCTGAAGATGATTAATTATTTAATTTTTTGTTAAATCAGGAACCAAGATTACAGTCGTGCGATTCGTAGATTTTTTAGAGAGAGAGAGAGAGACCGGCGGAGACGTGTCTGTTCTATGAATCAATGTGTATATTAGACTTCATTTCCATCTAAATCGATCTATATGATTTCACTGTATATGTATCTATGTATCTTTGCTTTATAATTTCGAAGAAGATGGGTTTTCAGTGGCGCGTTTGGAATCCTTGTTTGTTTCGCCATTGTCAGTCTCTGTGAAGAGCTTCGAGATTGGCAGTCAGTACTGAGCAAGAGAAATTGATCGTACTTACCCAAAAAAAAAAAAAACAGAGAGAGAAATTAATCGTCAACCACTGCTCCACCGATTACTGCGATAGGTATCAGATGCCCTCTGTGCAATTTTGCTTTTTTTGATCTGTTTCTTTTGTCAATTTCACTTCCATTTGTAAATTCCTCTATTATATTTGTGGAATTTGGCGTTTTGACACCGAACCTGCTTCCCTAGTGGAATCGCTGTTTTATAGTGGTGATTCGATCTTCGTTGATCACTACTACAGTGAACGTTCCAGCTTTTCAGTTTTCCGAACTTACATTAGCTACTTCAAGTGCTTTTTTTTTTTTTTTTTTTTTTTTTGGGAAAAAAATAACCTACCACTCTTTACTCGTTTGTCGAATAGTTTACTATTCATATTTGGAATATTTATGTATGTTTATTTTAGCAATTATTCATGCTAACTTATTGCTTTCTTCAATCTGGGTTTCTAAGTTTAGACATCAGTTTTTAAAATCATAGGCTTATCCATATTTATGCTTTTATAGTCAATATCCAGATTGTTATAATTCAGTTGGGGATCTTTCACAATTTATTATTATTGTGATAAATTTACATAGTACCTCACTTCAGGTTCAGGACCTTGGCACAAGGAATTGTCAGTTTTGTTTACTTGAAAGAAATAAAAAAATGACTGAGCTCCTCGATTTGTTATCTTTATGTTTATAAGACGTTAAGTGTGACTGCCCAACTACGTATATGCTGTGCTTGTCACTTTGCTTTTACTGTCTGTTTACTGGCGTTATCTGGAAACTATTTCAGGCGTGTTATGGCAACAAAATTGAATCCAGGGGACAGTAGGACTAGAAGTTCTGTATATCTTTTTATAGTGTTTGGTTTGTGCTGCTTCTTTTATATATTGGGAGCATGGCAAAGAAGTGGGTCTGGAAAGGGAGATAGTATAGCACTGGAGATAACAAAGAGTGGAGCAGGCTGCAATATACTTTCGAATCTTAATTTTGAGACGCATCACAGTGGTGAAGCTGGTGTGATTGATGATTCTGAATCTGAAGTTAAAGTGTTTAAGCCATGCCGCCCACGTTATACTGATTACACACCATGCCAAGATCGAAAACGTGCAATGACCTTCCCAAGGGAGAACATGATTTATCGAGAAAGGCATTGTCCTGCTGAGCATCAGAAGTTACATTGCCTTATTCCAGCACCCAAAGGATATGTGACTCCATTTTCTTGGCCAAAGAGTCGTGATTATGTTCCCTATGCCAATGCACCATACAAGAGTTTAACGGTTGAGAAGGCTATTCAGAACTGGATTCAATATGAGGGCAATGTATTTAGGTTCCCTGGTGGGGGAACACAGTTTCCTCAAGGAGCAGATGGATATATTGATCAGCTTGCCTCCGTAATACCAATAAAAAATGGGACCGTCAGAACTGCATTGGACACTGGTTGTGGAGTATGTTGCGTTTTTCAATTTTGTTTATCCTTCGCTGCCACACATTTATACTTTTCTTTTGAGAGATTATATTCATGTTCCTTTTTTTTTTTTCTTCTGGGTGATCTCTATGTTTAACACTCTAATGATGGGTATTCTTTAGGTTGCAAGTTTGGGTGCCTACCTTTGGAACAGAAATGTTATAGCTATGTCATTTGCTCCAAGAGACTCACATGAAGCGCAGGTTCAGTTTGCCCTTGAAAGGGGAGTACCTGCTGTTATTGGTGTTCTTGGCACAATAAAAATGCCCTATCCTTCTTCGGCCTTTGATATGGCTCACTGTTCTCGTTGCTTAATTCCATGGGGAGCCAATGGTGAGCATCATATATTGCAAGGGTTGCACTGTAGAAAAACTTCCAATTAACTTCCAATGCTTATTCTGATTTCTTCAATGGTGTCAACACTATCCACTTCACCTATGCCCAAACCTCCCCTGCCCCTGTCAAAAAAGAAAACAGAAAACAGAAAATTTCCCCTTTCTGGATTCTATTTCTGATTTTATTATTACATTTTGTCATTCCCGTAAGTTTGTATTTCTCTCTTCTTCTCTATGCAGATGGAATTTACATGATGGAAGTTGATCGAGTTCTTAGACCTGGTGGCTACTGGGTACTTTCTGGTCCTCCTATCAATTGGAAGAATAACTACCAAGCATGGCAGCGCCCCCAGGAAGAACTCCAAGAGGAACAGAGGAAGATTGAGGAGATTGCCAAACTCCTTTGCTGGGAGAAGAAGTATGAGAAGGGTGAGATGGCTATATGGAAGAAGATAGAAAATGTTGAGTCATGTCATCGCAGACAAGACAATTCTCGAGCCATATTTTGCAAAACAGCTGATGCTGACAATGTCTGGTATGGTGCTTACTGATATTCTTTATGAGCTACTTAGAAGGTCTATTGCTAGTGTTATATCTATATGATGCATGCCAGAATTTATGCATAGACACTTTTATGTTGTTACGTGCAATAATAATAAAACTCTGTTTATTCTGAATTATCAATATTCCCATGGTATTTTCATTTATTTATAATACAGTTTTTTTTTTTTTTTTTTAAATAAGATAATAATATCTTTTGGGAATTTTTTGTTCAGTTAAGATCTGATGGAGTTTTTGGATATTATACTTAAAGAGAGGGAGTTTTTATTTTGTATGGAAAGAAGATTTATTGTTCTTATGATTGAATTCAGAATGAAACTTCTATTGTAAAATTTTTAAAATGTCATGAAAAGTAGATTTATAGCTTATGTTGTGGATTCTGAAGATATTTGGAATATTGCTGGATCTTTTCCCCTCTTATGTTTGTTTATATTGTTATCAATTACATTTCATTTATTGTTATATATTTATTTTAAAGTTTTTCTCATGCTTTTCTATTGCATTGTATAAGCAGTTGCTTTACTGAATTCTTTTATTTTGAGACACAAAAAATGTATTCTAGATGGTTTTTTTTTTTTCCTGGATAAGCTTTTATTGTTAAACTTATAACTTGAAGATCGTGGAATCTAGAATTATTCCTGGGTATGTCCTTGGAGTACTTACCCAAAAAAAAAGGAGGATGTCCTTGGAGTGCCTGCATTTGTCATAAGGGCAACTTCTTCTTAATAAGTCTTCATTCATTGATCATGCCATGGACATAGATCATTGTTTTGTTTTTGAAATATAGACACTATATATAGATATTTTGTAAGGCTTATTTTTTTATTTTTTGACGGTAATGTATAAACTCGCACACTCTGATACCATGTTAAAATCTTAGAATTAAGTATATGATTTGACACCCAAATAAGGTTGTATGTGCTTTTATATTTATTCTAGTAGGAACCTTTACAAAATAGGAATAGGAAAAAAATATATAATCTTATACAAACTGGAAAAGGAACAGGAATCAAGCATAAGAAAAATAAATATTTTCATAATATTTTAACTCTCCCCTTTAAAGTCAAGGTGTTAAACAAGACACTAGCTGGAGTTAAGAAATTACAGTATAGAAAATGCAAGGAACGTGTGCCTTAATCCATTGCAAAGATAACCGAAATAACGGTGAAAAACAACTACAAAAATGGAAATAACCCACCAGCGAAACCAGCAGCAAAACAAGAACAGAATTAAGAAATGCTCCAAGATAGTTGTGCAACTGCAAAAACGGTTGCAAGACAACAACGAACCATATTGAAAACAGCGCACGGGACAGCAGCACAAAACTACTACAAAACTGTACAAAGAGTAACCTAGAAATTGCAAGGAAACTTGTAAAATGACCATGTAATGAGATTACTTGTATAAAAATTGGGAGTAAATTGAGGATTCAACAGGTGACAAAAAAAAATGGGTTGTCTATTGCCTGAGCATAATTCAGTGGAAGGGCTCATGGGTAAATTGTTTGCTCTAATACCATGTTAATTTTTTAGTTACCTTCTCCTCTAAAAGTTAAAGCAATTATAGAGATAGGCTACTTTATTATTGATATTAACTTATTTTCTCTCAAACAGGCTTATATAAATGCTATATTAGCATAATATGAAATAAGAAAAGTAGTTAGGCTGTTGTTCGGGAACATCCCATGTGCTAGACATGATTCAAGAATTGTGCAAGTTTGTCGTGTCCAATACTTTAACATCCCATAATGCAATTCTGGATCAGGGAGGGGAAACAAGCAAAAAATAGAAAGGGACAAAAATGATGCCATATTTTATCATAGAGAAAAACCATGGTGGATGTCTTCTACTTCCTGTTTCTATCTTTTATTTATTTTTCTTTTATTATTATTATTATTTTTTTTTTTTTTTTTTTTTTTGAGATTCCACAAGAAATTTTATTGTATCATGCTTCTGAGCAAGTAGAATGATTTGGATCTCAAAAGAATTCCTGAGATCCAATGTTATCACTCTGATTAAGCATTGAAAGTTAATTGCCAGGTACTGTAATCTAGTGATGTTTGAGCACCTTATCCGAAAACTGTGATATAACTAAATAATATGCCAACTGCAAACTTCAATTATGTTGTTGTCATGGGAGCAAGCTGTTCTGTTGTTCAGAGTGTAACTGAATTTAATCAAGCCTCGGTCTAGGCCTATTCTATATTTTGACAAACTTATAACCAATTTTGCTCAAGTATCTTATCTGCATGTGCTTTTATGATGGAAATTGCTTGCTTAATCCATTTTTATATCATTTTTTGGTGCTAACTAGGTACAAGAAAATGGAGGCATGCATTACACCGGCCGCTGCTGGGGAACTAAAGCCATTTCCTGATAGGCTTTATGCTATCCCTCCCAGAATTGCCAGTGGTTCTGTTCCTGGAGTCTCTGTCGAGATATACCTTGAGGATAATAAAATATGGAAAAAGCATGTAAATGCTTACAAGAAAATTATCAAAATTATTGATACGGGAAGGTACCGTAACATCATGGATATGAATGCTGGATTGGGAGGTCTTGCTGCTGCACTTGAGTCTCCCAAGTCATGGGTTATGAATGTTGTGCCCACTGTAGCAGAGAAAAATACCCTGGGGACCATATATGAGCGAGGATTGATTGGCATGTACCATGACTGGTATAACTAACTCACCTATTTTAAATATTGCAACATCTTCTTTCTATTGTTACCGTACTATCGTTTTGAGAATTTTTGGATCCAATTCCCTTGCAAGCCAGTTCTTCAAGTATATTGTTTGAATGTGAAGTACCAAGCAAACCACAGTTTTAGCTTGCACTGGTAAACTTTATATGGCGATAATGTGAGAGAGAGAGAGAGACATTGTCTATAGACATTTCAATTAGTTTGGACCATCTAAGGGGTTCCTGTTTATTTTTATTGCTAACATTCTAAAGGGTCCTTCCTATATTAGATTATGGATTACCATGTTCCCATGTCAGTGAGTGTGCTTCAAGTTCAACGCCAAATTTGGTTTAAGGTTTTTGGCAATTATTTTGCGTTGCAATATTTCAGAATTCTTAAATGTCCTGAAATTACTAGAATTAGTTTGAAATTATTATATTTTTTAGTTTATATCATGCGGAATGCTGAAATTTGAACTCATCCATTTTAGAATTTAAGGAGAATTTGTTTTATGAAAGGTCAATATCATCCTGCAAGGCCAAGCTGAAATTGATTTATTTTATGTGATTTTAACCGGGGAGATATGCATTTGTGCCCATGTTATATGCATGCTGTTTTATTTATATAAACATATACCCAGACCCATCCACAAACATGCACACATTCAGACATCATTATTCTACTATTTTAATAGAGAATTCCAATATTTGATCTGATGGCTATGGTTTCATCTTTTTTGGATGAGTAAGAAATAATTTATAAAGAAGGCATCAAGGGGATACCACAATTGGAAAGGAAAAAAAACCACGTCCGACCACAAAAAGGACATGTCAAGTAATCTCCATATGCTCAATGAAATACAAAAAAGAAGCCAAATCCAGTTACAATTTCCTAAAAGCCCACATTCACAAAAACATCATCTCTTTCTCTCCCCCCAGATGAGCCACGTTAAACAAAAAGGGATTAGCCTCCTCGCTTTTCTTTGAGAAAAGTTGTTAGCTCAGAGGTTGAAGAAAGCGTTGGGGGCATTGTGTCCGAGTCTCAAATCGCCTTTGTTGAGGGGTGCCAAATGTTGGAGGCCTCCTTAACTGTGAACAAGAAGGTTGATGCTAGGATTAAAAGTGACAAACTTGGGCAGATTTGCAAATTGGACATTGAGAAGGCTTATAATCATGTTAATTAGGGCTTCTTGCTTTATTTTATGAAGCACATGGGTTTTGGCTTGAAATGAAGGAGTTGGATCTAATGGTGCTTTTCGATTCACTGTGTTGGTTAATGAAACTCCAGTAGATTCTATTTTTTTTTTTTTTGCCAGTCGTCCATGGGGGTAAGACAATCTTTTTTCCCCTTTATTATAATTCCTGTGATGGAAGTTTTGAATAGTCTCATAACTAAGGTGGTGCATGAGGGCTTCATGAGGGTTTAAGGGTAGGGGAGTTGGGCATCCATGAGCTGGAGATCTCACACCTTCTGTTCGTGAACGATTTTATTATGTTTTGCGAGGCATATCCTTTGATATTGGGGCATTTTAGGTTCATCTTGTGTTTTGAAGTGGCGGTGGGATTGAGGGTGAACTAGGGTGAATTTAAATTGGTTCCTATCGGAGCGTTCCAGGACTTGGAAGGGTTGGCTTCTTTTATGGGATGTAAGATTAGTCATCTAGATAGAAGAAAAAGAGGACTGGTGTAAGAAAATAAATTAAAACATTACTGTTAAAATAGTTTGATATATATTATTGGGCCTATTTCTTAATAGCTTAAGTTTTTGGGACAATGGGTGACTTAATATAGTATCAGAGCTCTGGTTCCAGAAGGTCTTGGATTTGAATTTTTTTATTCCCCATTTATTATTGTACACTTTATTTGTTTGTGTTGGTGCACCTTATTTGATTTGGTTTGGCTGTCTATACTCCACTTGCAAATTTGGGGTTGCATGTGAGGGGGAGTGTTAAAATAACTTGATATACATTATTAGGTCCATTTTCTAACAGCTTAAGTTTTTGGGGCAATTGGTGACTTAACAATTACATAGAGGATCGGTTGCCTAGTAGTTTATGTTAGACATTGTACATGCAAGAATAGATGTTCTTACACTTCGGCTGTGATCTTTGTCATCTGCTTGAAGATCTTTTATTGGGATAATAAAACTTTTTATAGCTAATGACTTGGGACGGAAAGGATTGGACTTTGCCTCCAATTGACATAAGAAACTCACTTTTTGTTGGATGAAAATTATTTGTTTGGCATAAGTTTGTCTTTTTTCACATCATTGATTTTGTTTCCTTTTCTGAATGCTAAAAATATAAAAATGAAATGAACAAATTAACTTTTTACTAATTATAAGCTTTTGGGTTCAGGTGTGAAGCTTTCTCCACATACCCAAGGACATATGACCTCATCCATGGCAATGGGGTTTTCAATTTGTACAAGGACAAGTGAGTATTTATATACCATTGTACCTTGAGTTTTTTGTTGAATAGATTTAAGTATTTTCCCAATATGGCTATTTATTTTTCCCAATATGGTTATTGCCTTTATTGTATTGAAAATTCTTAGACCGTTATAGTGTGTTTTGATGCAAGATGCTATTTGCTCTATTACCATTTGGTGAGACAATAATGATTGTTGTGTTCAAGTCATACATCCACCTAGAGGAATGGTATTATTCTATAGAACAACAAATTGATATGGCAAGAATATTATAATTGTTAGGATAATAGTTAATTAAACATATATATTTTGTGGATGACTTGAAATTGTCAGGTTTATGTCTTGTGCTTTATTGGTCTATATAATTTTGTCTTAAATTAATGTATTTGGGTTTGATGTAG
>JAVXUM010000001.1:15347562-15357720 GCA_035590655.1 Pouteria glomerata
GTTTTCCTAATTTTATAGGGATTAGTTATGACGACTTGACCTTTATATAGTGTGTGAGTATTCACTTCGGAAGCTTAAGAGCAAGAGGAGGATATTAAGTATATAAGTGGGTGCAATACTCTTAACTGGAGACTCCTTGGCTAGTTGTTTTGGAGAGCTCCAATCGTGGTTGGATATGGTATATGTTAGACTGTTAGTAACCATTTTATCTAAAAGTTTAAGTTGTTAGAGAAAATGGTAATTTTATCATTTATATTATTATTTTGTAATCTTAACAAGTCCCATCATTTGTGGTCATACTTATTTTTTGACAAGGTTGAGCACGTGCAACAATCGACTATCGGGTGATAGTGAGATTTGAATTTAAGAGCTTGGCTTGCTCTGATACCTTGTTAAATAATTTGTGAGAGTAAGACTTGGGTAAACGCTTTTTCAGTGTAATAATATAGCATTTATGAGATCTCTTCCAAATCAAAACCAATTGACGAGTAGTGGAGAGACCCATTAGGATCATATATTGGTTTGCAAGTCTTGATTTTAGTAATATGGAATATATTCCAACACGCTTCCTCACATGTGACTCCTGCTCCCATGTGGAGAGCCAGACAGATGCATCAAGTTTGAGTTGTGTACAATTGACAGATTCAAAGTTATAGGGTACGAGTTCTACCAAACCCAACTTTGACACATTGTTATAGTATTAACCACCATCTTACCTAAAAGTTTAAATGCAGTAACTTTATCATTTATATATATATATTTTTTGAAACTTAACTTTGTCATTTATATTATTATTGAAAATTTGTATGCTAGATATCCAACACAATCCACACAATTAATTACAAATAATAAAGCAAAGTTGAAAATACAAAGGCACAAGATTTAATGAGGAGACCCAAAACGGGAAAAACTTTTGAGTCTTTCACTGTAAACAAGCTTGGTTATTAAGTATAACCTTTCAACAGACTCAAATCCACAAACCTATGGTGTTGATCGTTTGCTCGATTCCTCTATGCACCAATCTCCAAGTGAAAGACACCCTCTTTGGATCCTCGAAAACAATATGAATTCTCGACAATTCACTATATTCACAACACGCACAATTCGAACTCCTTTGAACCACATGAACACAATGAATGAACAATTTGTGGCTAAGAGATGAGAAAAAACTAGAGCTGTTGAATCTTTTTTTGCTTTTTTATGTTATTTCTGTATTGTGGAAATCCTAAAAGCATCCAAGAATATATAGGGCACGAAAATCAAGACCAGTAGGGCTTCCGAATGCAATTTAAAAAATTGCCAGGCAAATGCTTGTGGGAGTAGTCTTCTCACAGGCTTCCATCGTAATCTCTCAGCTTATCTGCATTCTTCCAATGGACTTCCCACGCACATTAGTCCCAGAAGTATGCCTCTCCGTATTTTCCTGCAACTCAAAGTGAGTTTCCAGCACTTTTCCTGCGAAAAGACAATTTTTAGATATCTTCTGAGGCTTAAAGCACGATCCATTCTAGACTTGAACTTTGACTTCTTAGCTTACATCTAAGCTTACATGGATTAATACTCTACTCTGATCATGGATTGCCAATTCTAATAAAATATGTAACAATTATTTTATACTCTCAACAATATCAAAGTCGACTCAAGCATACAATCATGCGGGCTTGAGTGTGGTGTTGGTGAGTCAACTAATGGATTTGTGGGCCCTTGTAAGGATGTGAGATGTTTAATGGGGAGATTTCACAACCCAGCCCTTGGATGTTGAGACCCAAATCAAAAGCATAAGCGGGGGATCTTGGGCATACAAATGAAGTAGTGAATCCAATTGACAACTCCTTTTAGGAAAGTTCCTGTGGTTGACACTTAATGGTTTTCATGGTTTTCATGGTTTACTAGTGAATAAAAAAATTATAGAAATTGTATAGGAGAATATTTAGAGAGTTAGGGTGGTTTGTACAGTGAAGGAAGTCAGGTTTGTATGCTTCCATTGTGATAGTGGAATTATTCACTTTTGCTCGTGTATGTAGTAAAGTTGCTGCCAAACCATGAAAATTCTTTGTTTCCTATTTGGTTTGTGCTTGTGGCTGTGCTTCTGTTATATAGGTGGTTGAATCCCAGCGAAGGGCTATCAGAGCACAAGTTATTTGTAAGTTTTCTATATGTAGGTCCACAAATGACCAAACCAGAGAGCTGAGAAGTATGCAAGATTCTAGTTAGAAGCATGATTAACGATTATAATATGTTCACAAGGAAGCTTTTATCGGAAAGAGTGAGAATTTATGTGTTGAGAAAGTGTCCCGGGGACAAATCAAGTCTCTTTCCCTATGGATTTGATTAGTGGCAAACTCTCCCCAGTTGTGGTCAAGCAGGAGGAAATTCATAAAAGGTGGGGTCACATCAGATGGCAAACCAGTGAGCTATATATCACATCCCTTCTTGAGGTGCGAGCACCTCGATGCAGGGGTTAATTCTATACCAGTTTGTTTACGGCAGATCTATGATGAGTGACAAAATCAACATCAATGGAAGCCACGTTGAAGGTAGTTTGTAGAATTCAAATGAAGGTAGAAATTGTGGGGTTTATATTTTATATTTTGAAGGCCCTTGTAGTTTTGATGTTGTGTATTTAGGTTTGATGTGGGGGTCTTTTGGCCTACTAATTTTTCAATATATGTAGGTGTTCCTAGTTATATGGAAATTAGGTTTCTCTGTCCATTCATAAATATAAAACTTGTGAGAATTCTAGAAGAAGGGATTCAGTCGGTTGGGGTGGTTTGTAGTGAAAATGGACTCAAGTTTGTACTCCATTGTGAAAGTGGAATTATTTCCTCCCCTGAATATGAGCAAGTTGATGTAAAACAAAATGGGCAAGTGCACAAGGCTTAAAAAAGGGCACATGGACTTCCCACTGTCATCCATATAGTAATACTCTTGCCCAAGAACGAATAACTGCAGAATTCTTATGAGATTTGGTACATTAGTGCTGGTATGATTGCACCTAAAAACTCTCTCAATGTTCTCCTGTATGTCTTTGTTTTGTGCTTATGATTGTGATGCCGTTTTATGGGTGGGTTGAATCCCAACAAAGTGTCTCCTTGCAACTGATGCTTATCATGATCCTCCGTGTGCTACACTTGCATACCTCGCTCTAACCAGTTGCCTTCTTAATTTTTATTCTCTTCTTGTGTTTACAAAAAATTATTGATCACTCGAACTAATAGATTTTCCAACCTGTGTTTTGATTTTCTTTGAAATAGAGGTTGCACTAATAAGAGTTCAATTTTTATTTCAGAAGTTCCCTTCGTATCTGTCAGTGAGTGTTTCACTAGTAAATTCAAAGCCAAACAATGCACTAACCATGAAACAATTTTCTGATGCAACGTCTAAACACAGAGTTTCAAGCGTTGCACTAACCAGTGCATATTTAAGTGATTAGTCAACATTTTTTAAATATCCTTTAGTTTCTTATCCACCATCACCATCTTATGCAACAAGTATTTTTGTGAAATGTTTTCTTGGGCATACATTCTTTAGTGTTCATGCTACTAGAACTGCACGAACCGCCATTATGAGTTTGTTGTCACTTGTTTAATTAAGAGTGCTTAACTTAGCCTCTCCATGTTTCATGGTATATATATATATTTTTATTCATCAAAGGCTTCTCAGTACGGCTGTGTGGTCGCTTCAGCATGAAATGCCAATGCATAACACTGATTTTTCATGCAATGAATTTTCCTGGGAAATCTAACTGCCCTGGAAGTCTGTATTGACTTTGGATTGTCATGCTGATTTTTGTATCTCAACGTTTGCAAGATTTGTGCAGATTCACTTGGTGGCCAAACTTATTTTAGATCCTGTTTTTGAATTGTTAATTTAGAATCATGGTCTATGCTATATTTTCACTCTTTTGTTTTACCTTCTTCAACTTAGATAAGTGGAGACAGATAAGGCTGATATATTTGTTGTCATCAAATCATACAGATGTGCATTTGAGGACATTCTTCTGGAGATGGATCGAATTTTGCGACCAGAGGGTGCAGTCATATTACGCGACCAAGTTGATGTGCTTGTTAAGGTGAAGAAGATGGTAGTGGGTATGAGGTGGGATACTAAAATGGTGGATCATGAGGATGGTCCCCTTCTTTCTGAGAAAATACTCGTTGCCGTCAAACAATATTGGGTTGTTGGGGAACAAAATTCCGCATCCTCGCCGTGAAAGCCACAAAAGGAAAAGATGGAACTCTGGCACGGTCGTGTTGGCGGTGGGAGTCCATAGAGCATTTTCATTATTGGACCTTGTAGTGACCATGTGGCCCTTTTGATCAAGTGCGGGTCGTAACGTAAATGCATGACTGGAGAATTTTATCGATCTTAATTTTATTTGGTGTATATTATGATAGAAATGAGTATGTATTATCTCCTTCCAATCAAGAAGTTCTATTTTTATCTTTTTTGTCGAAGCCCATTTGATTTTACTTGACGACAGGTTATGATCAGGGGGCAAATATTGTAACTCAGAAGCAAAGTGAACGCGTGCCACAGAACGGTGGACGTCTCAAAATCTATTTTCTGATGCACTGGAAATTCTGAATCTTGTGTGGCTGATTGATAATCCTTCTGAGCCAGACAGCCGAAGGAAAGAAAAAGCACTAGTTCTGTGTTATAGTTTGTGATGACGAATATTGGCAAGAGGACAGAAAACATCAGCCAGCATGACATATGCCCCCAGATTCCCATCCTCAAGTATATATATATATATATATTTTTTTTTTTTTTTCTCAAGAAATTTCCTATTCAATTTCCATCCCACCCAATAAGTTCAACCGAAAAAGGAAATCATTTCTCGTACCAACTGGCAACCAAAAAAAAAAATTCTCCACCAAACTGACAACTAATCCTTCCAATGATCGGTCCAGTGCTCATTTTCACACAATGAAACAAAGATGGTGGTCTGAGACTCCAGTTTCGTGGATGGTTCATGTTTCGGGAGTAACAATATTGCTGCTTATGGTCAAACTCATCAGACCCCCAAAATGAGGGGTAAAAAGAATTAACAAGCGTTTTTCAAAATGTTATCATCAATCCAAAATTGGTAATTCTCAACCAACTCAAAATGTGAACCCTTCCATGGACAAAGACTGATATCTGAGGGTAAATTGTTTTTATTTTTACCATTTAATCTTAGCTTAAGTTATATATAAAGAAGAGGAAATTCGGCGAGGTAGAGCTAACAACAACGAGGTCGTCCCAAAAGATATGTCAGTCCTTGGATATATAAATCACCGTCTAATGATCAGAAATGATTAAGTTTAGGCTATGTTTCTGCATCGAGAGAAAAAAATGAGGGGAGGAATTGGATTACGTAACTTACGGTTGGGCATATTCAATGTCATATATATGTGTATATGGATATGGTTGCCGGTCGCCAGATAATGTTGAAAAGCTGGTAAAAAAAAAAAAAAATTGACTTTAAAGTAAATGCAGCCATATGCATTATAAGGTCAGTTCATCAGAGCCTGTTGACTTATAGCATTCTCTAGTCTACTTAAAAACAAATGGTTCTATGGTAGTTTCAGAACTCTCTCTAGCTGAATCTCGGGCTTCTTGGCACCAAGAAGATCCTTCTCATCGAACTTCCCTTTCCCAGTTAGTTTCTTGCTTTGGTTGGTCTCTTCGTCATTTTGCTTTTGTAGTTTTGTAGTTTTGTGCTTGTTTTTGAGTTTTCTGAAGCCTCCGGAGAACAAAATTGTTTAGTTTGGGTCCCTTTCTCTACCCCCCCCCCCCCTCCTCCATCTTTTTTGTTTTTGCACTAGCTAGAGATTTCCTCTGAAATTACAAATCTCCATGGCTATGGTTACATTAACATCAGACCACCTCTCAGGAGCCTTGTCCTCAGAAAACAACAACTGTCTCCTTGACGCGTCATTTTCTTCTTACATCAATTGCTCTGAGAAAAAGTTATTTCTTAAACCTGCAGACGAGAGGCCAAGCCCAAATTCCACCATCAGCACGCAACGCCAATACCTGCACTTGGGAAGAAACAAAGTAGAAGATGGAGAAATCGGTGTGTTTGGGGCGGAAAAGTACTTCAGTGGGGGAATGAATGAAGAAGATCCAAGAACTGGAACAAAAGGCGAAATCAATTCCCACATTGATGAACAAGCTGATAGCGCAAGGCCTGCAAAACCAAAAATTCAAGGGAGAACTCCAAGTGTTCATTCCGAGTCGAGTTGGAACAGCCAAAGGGCGTTACTGCTGAGCGTCCTGAGAAATCCACCCGGGAGAAAGACTAACAAGAGGCAGGGCAGGAATCTCCTTGCCAGTCTCGGTTGCAGTTGCTCTTGTCTTGACAAGAACTCTGTCGATATCGATAAGCACATCGGACATCAAATCAATTCCAAGGGAAGTTCTAGTTGTGGAGACGTTCGAACTCAAAGAGTCACAAAAGAACCTGTACTCAAGAATGGCCTGGACACAGTTGATGTAGCTCAAACAAATAAATCCTGGTTGGATAATCCTTGGGCTGTGGAGGAGATGAACTGCAAGAAGATTGATGAGGAGGTGGGGTTGGGGTTAAAGAGAGAGGACTATCTTAGCTTCCCAATCTTGAACTCGAAGCTGGGGAATCTGGCAGTGAAAGTATGTTTAGAAGAGAAGGAAAATGATGGCAAGCAGAGGAAGTCACTGGAGGTGTTCGGCTCCCCTGTCCTGCAGAAGAGAAAGAAGTCCTTAAGCCTGGAGCGGAGATTCACCATGTTGAGCTGGGATGGGAATTCAGGGATGGAAGGGGAGACTAACATTAATGACAGTGCAAGCGATGCTAGTTCTGATTTATTCGAGATAGAGAGCCTCACAAACAACCCGTTTCTCCAAAGGCAGGCCTCAGATGGGATGTCCAGTTGTGTCACACAAACAACTCACTACGCCCCAAGTGAAGCGAGCATAGAGTGGAGCGTCGTCACGGCCAGTGCTGCTGATTTCTCGGTGGTTTCTGATTCCGAGGATCCAACTTCTTCTTCATCAGCAAAGCCCCAGAAAACGGCTCCAAATGCCAAAGGTAACGAAATGGAAAAGAGGCATTCTGGAATCCTGCTGGGTTGTAAGAGCCAGAAAGCAGTGAGAGTTGCAGAAGATGCTTACAGAACAAATGGAAAGGCCTTCCCTGAACAACCCCGAAGGAACCATAGATCAGAGTGCTTCTTACCGGGGACAAGATTTCACACCAAGACAACAGGGCTTTGACCAGAAAGTGGGCTTCTGCACATCTTTGTTCATTCAGGAATACAGATTTCGATTCCTGAAGTATGTTTTAGACAGTTGATTTTTAGTAAATTAGTACAAGTGTGATGGATGTGCATTTGACGCATTCCTAAAAATAAGTCTGTTTGTTTCTCGTCATACATAAACCATCTCTGCACACTGCACCGAAAGCTCGTAGACCAAATTCTAGTTCAAAACCATAACTTCACAAATTGATTTTTTCTCTTCAAATTCTGCTTTAGTGTTCATTTTTTTCCACCCTAATCTTAAGTCTGGAAATTACAAAAATCTTGCCTAATAATTCGTGAAACACTGATCTTCGTGGATTCTCAACAAGGTTCAGATTTGTTGAAACTTTTTTTTCGTCTATTCGACAGGACCACAAGTAGATAGGAGAGATCATTCAAACGTCAATGCATTCTTTGACAATAAGAATGTCGGCATGAATTAAAATTGAACTCAACCACCATCCTAAAATTAGCACATTAATTGGAATGACAGCAAATCAAATTATATTTCACCACCAACAAAACCAGCCCAAGGTAAGGCTACATTCTTGATTAAACTTGTGTGTGTTCGTTTCCTGATAATCACAAGTCTCAAAATTTACTTAAAACTGTATTTTGGGAAATAACATTTATTTTCATACTCTCTCTGATGCAAAAGCTCTGCCCCTAAACTCGTTTTGAAGGCCCCATAAGTGGGGGATCGTGTTGAGTTTTATGGGTGACTTCTACTTTCCGGAGAATGATTTAGGTTTCTATCTATTGTACAAATACAGAATATCTCTGCCTCGTAAATGTAATTAAATTACATAACTACGTAAATATGTGTCGCAATTTCTTGATCTATATTTTCTGTGTTTGACAATCAAGTTGAGGTACTCACCTACTAACTACTCAGTTTTTTAGTATTTTCTAAAATAAATATATTTACCATCTTACATTTTTAACTTTTTTTAAACTATGAAGGATAAATGTCAAATTAACAAAAAATTAACTACTGAAAAAGTTTGATTTTTTCTTTTCCTAAACACATAAAAAGCAAACTTTTTTTTGCTTCCTAAGCTCTACCTTAGTTTCTGCTGCAACAGATTAGAAAGGGAAAAAGCTGGCATGAGAGGCTTTGACAGATCAAGTGTCCATTTCATATGTCTCCTTCAAATGATCAATAGGGGGAGAGGAACGAAGCTTTCAAGCGTTGCTGTAATTCACCACCAAGGTGGTAGCCCAAATGGCCACCAGAATTACTTTTGATCAGCAAAGTAAAAAATAAAAAAAGCCAAGTCTAATTCTAGTAGCGAGGACATGAGCAAGGAATGTGATTCCTGGTGACACGCTGCGCTTTTGAATTGTGATGGTCAAGTCCATTCACGGCTTATCAACTTTCCGCAATCAATTCCATGGACATCTTATAAATAGATGGGTCCTATCTCTGATAAATCCTTGTTCGTACTTGAAAATCCAGCAAAAAATGTCAGAAATTGTTTCTATCAAACAGTTACTAACGTGAAAACTTCGACCCCCTTATCCGGGAAACTATCTTTTCAATGAATGAATCACATTTAGCTCTGGATGATAACTGATGAGCGTAGCTAAATCCGTGATTGGTTTCCCTTCTCTGATTTTTCCAAACCAGGATTGAAGAATATTATTGTATTCAATCATTCTAATTTTGAGTGTGATTGATGTCATGTTGAGTAAATTGAGCATTGAATACTCGCTAAATTAGACTCTTTCAAGAGATTTTCCAAATTCCTGGTATCACTTTCGGGACTAGGAGCTTGTCAATCAAACAGTAGTTGAAAATTTGTAAAGGAGGCATCAGAGTTCGACATAAGAGGGAGCCATGTGAATGATTGGGTCAAGAAGTGATAGTAAAAGCAAAAGGATACATGAATCAAAATAAGGGAAAAATTATTTCTCCCTTCCATCTTATTTTGCTCCACCAAATTCTTGGTAAATTATTTTTCCCTTCCCTCTTATTTTGCTTCACCAAATTCTTACTTCAAACAATTTATTTTATGAAAGGACAAAAATTTATAACAATACTAATGATATCCTTACTTTAATTGACCATTGGAGTTTAGTGTTATTAAAATTTATAAAATAAGCGTTGTCATTACAGTATTGAAATACTTCTAAGGTCTTTTTGTATTCAAATAAATGTTCAAGAGATTGCTCTTATGTTTTACTTAAAGGTTGTGTTTGGATCAAGACTTGCCAAGAGTAAATAAAAATGATAAGAATTTAAAATCATTTCTCATATTTAGTTTGCAGTGAAAAACGATAAAGAAAATACGTGAAATTTAAGAATTTAAAAATACTTAAATTAAAAAACTAATTAATCGATAAGTGCCTTTAATTTATTATAATTTTAGATGTATTTAAAAATAATTCCATAACATGTATAGGGAGTTTTATACTTGCGTATATATATATATTTTTTCACTTGTTTT
Source organism: Pouteria glomerata (assembly GCA_035590655.1). Lineage (NCBI taxonomy): Eukaryota > Viridiplantae > Streptophyta > Magnoliopsida > Ericales > Sapotaceae > Pouteria > Pouteria glomerata. Next base: position 15,357,278 of record JAVXUM010000001.1, read on the forward strand.
CTTTTATTTTTCCCTTCCCTCTTATTTTGCTTCCCCAATTCTCCCTTCAAACGCACCGATTGCCTAACGGCGATCGTTTAATTTTAGTGGTTTCTTATGCTTAGGTCTACGACTGTAACGGGGCTCTAATAAAAAAATAAATAAATAATTGAACACATTTTAACTAGTACAGAGAAGGAACCGAACCTATAGGTAGAAGAAATTTGGAGTGATCGAAAATGCTAGAATAAGCAGGCAGTTCAGACAAGCAGATTCAAAAAGGCCAATACAATACAATAATGAGTTAGGTAAGTAAATATAAAATGTAAGCCTGGGATAAGGGTTTGAGCGTTGTCATGTCATGGACCCCTTTGGAAAGAAGACATTTAATGCAATACAATAATGAGCAACGGTTAGTCTAAGAAAGCCAATCCCCTTGCGTCTAGAGAAGATGAGTTTTCAAC
>JAVXUM010000001.1:15401244-15415846 GCA_035590655.1 Pouteria glomerata
CGCCCCCCCCCCCCCCCCCCCCCCCAAGCGGGAGTTTAAACAGGTTTAGGTGGTGTTTGATCAAATTTCACCCAAATTTATAAAAAGTTATCAAATTTTTTAACCTTTTTCAACCAAATTGTATTACACATTAGTTTTACATTAATTTTTTTTTTTCTTTTTCTTTTTCCCTCCAATCGCCACCTTAATAAACTCATATGCGAAAAATCTCCCCCGATCTGCACATGTGAGTCTGAAGACAGATACTGTTGTCTGCTATAGGTGCAATGGTGGCATTGCAGGTTATCACGAAAACCCAAAAAAAAAAAAATGCCCATTTAGATTCTTTAATCTACAGGATGAATACGTATATATATTATGGTCCTGCACTTGTTATTAAGGTTCCATCAAAGAAAAAGGGATGGATGCAATGATATTCTAAGATGGAGGAGCCCACATACCAGTTTCAGCTTTTCAGGTGGCTTGCAGGCGGTGAGCCCTAGTCGCTGCTTATTGCCTAAAACCCATATACAATCACTCTCTATATGGGGAATCATTCTTCCTCTTTCTTAATATAAGGTGGCTGCTACAAGTTTGGTGGGTGCATGGGTGTTTTGACCCTACCACACATGTCCACACCCAGCTTTTGGATCTGGGCCGTTAATTAAAATGGCTCTCACCCGACCCTGATCATCATCAGTGTACTCCTTTTCGTTTGAACTAATGAAATTAGGGTGGTATCAGCTGGCTTTTCCTTTCTACATATATTCTGACCCAGTAATGATCGGCATTTCTCCTAGAGTACATGCATATTTATAGTCTATTTTGTTTGTGACTTCCCATCATTAGCTCTTCTCAAATTGATTTTATATGCAAGTGGAGCCAACCAATCTTTGCAGAAATATTTTGTGCTCCTTTGGCTTTTACGATTGCAAACTGTGTATTTCTTTGGGAGGAACTATATATCATTTGATCTCCAGCTTGCATGATCTTGGTACTGAGATAGCTACATTTTTCAACCCTTGAAACAATCCTTCCCAAACTGATGAATTTGTGTTGTGTAACAGTACCGTAAGTTTAGCTTTCCATTTTGATACCCCCTCATTTTAATTTTATCAAAAAATCATAAATTACTGCCAGCATGTAACCCTAATTCCTGATATGAAAAGCTCCTTCATCGAGAGACAGACAACCACACACACTTTTTCATGTCCTCAAGCTTGAGCTGGCACATTATTGTATACCTTTGTATCTGATAGAGTAGTGTATATATAGCTAGCTACCTTAGACACGACACCTTGTAACACGGATGGTGTAAAATGCTAAACAAATAGCTTGCACTGAGCTGATATATATATATATAGTGAGTTCTGACTCCTCACTAAGAATTTGGGGAAAGCAAAATACTTTTACTAATAGGAATCTTCTATAAAAATGGCCGATCTCCTGTTTTCAGTAGCATTTACACCAGAAATTTCACCTTCCCTGAATATTGCAAAACTACTATGATAAATAGTCAAATATTACAAAGGAGTTCATCTGGATCCCTGTAGAAAATGTTTATATCTATTGCTTGTGATGATACATATATCTATATATGTCCATCTACAAGTGTAGCTAGCTAGCTGAATGGGGGATATCCATTTGCGTCCCAATTGTAGAGATTACTTACCATTGTAAGCCCAAAAGTACTCCGATTTTTGGTAATTCTTCAATAGATACATTGCTCATGTAAGTTCTTTTTTCCATTAAACTGAAATTTGAAAAGGACTTGACAGAATAAAGGGTCATAATAAAAGAACAGATAGATCAGTCAAAATTAATAGTGGGCCTAGAAGTTCAATGCAAATTTCATTATGTCTTCCAACTACCAATTGTTGGGTTTCAAAGTTTCAGTTTTACTACAAGCAACAGTAACATATATATATATATATCTGTTGAAGGAATTAATCTAACATTTTAAGAGAGAAACCATTTTGCTATATAAATCAACAGGATTATGAAATTTATAGTAATTTTATTCTCTTTTTGTTTTTTTTTTTAGTTGAGAATTGAGGAAGGAGGTAGAGAGAGGGCCAGAAAGAGGTAAAGACACATGATCGATGTGCCGTATGAGAATCCAGAGAAGTATTGTTGCCGTTAACGTATTAGAGGATCAACTAATTGGCAAGAACGATTTGAGAGAATTAGGTAATTGTGTAGCTTCTGAAAATTAGTTACTTTGGCAATATCTCAAAGCCACAGCACATGGTGGGAGCTAGCCAGCTAGGCTCTGGAAATTAACATCTCTTCCTCCTTTGTTTTGCTTGCTGCTGCTTGTACATGAATTGATAGACATATGTCCAGAATTGTACCAACCACCGTCCAATGCCATCAATCCTCTATAAACAAACAATTTTTGAGGTTAGAAGGGATGCCCCTCCAGCCAAGGCAAACCCCAAACAACATGCATCTTCCCCCATCATTATTGGATAAATTTTTGGGTTGCTGTTATTTTTCTTACCATACGGTTACTGTTCAATCTTCAATTAATACGAACTGAGGATAATTTCCCAGAAAACTCGATCTTAAGCTTTTAATACTAGTAATGGTATATGATATATTTTAAAAATTAAGATATATATTGTTGATGTCTATTTTTTGTATGTACACGTAGGCTCCCACAAACACAATATTGTTTGGACCCCGGGCTTGGGTGCCTGATTCAAAGGCACTCTCGGACTCGTGATACGCACTCTCTTACCCCACGACCCCGGCTGGTTTTATTTCTTTCTCGTGAAGGAAAACACGTCATGCTTGAAGAGGGAGAATCAAGACCTTATTAGATACCTTAGCATCCAACTCCTAACCGATTGAGACAATAGTGGTTCATCAACATATATATTCTTCAATTTCTATAATCTATATTACTATTTACATGAAAACTATTGCTTTCAATAATGTCTCATGAATGTGGTCCAAATCACAAGCCTTTTTTTAGGTGGTATATAGCACAAAATTGTCGACTTGGAACAAGTGACAGATAGATAGCAATTGGATTTAATAACATTGATATTTCTAAACCTATAAGCCACCTTAAATTCATCACTCTATATATCACACCGTAGTTACATATGTAGATATGCTTTCAGTTAAAAGTCCGTCGAATCCAAAAGAAAAAAAAATCCCTAAATTCAATCTATAACCGATAGGGCGCTGATGATCTTCAGCCATGGACCTGCTCCAGTTTTCCTAAAGATTCCAAGATTGCCCCAGAAAGCCATAAACAGGGATAACTAGATATGGTTCGGGAAATTCGTTCACTATATATGTGGACCAACAACAAACATTGGCGTCCTTCATGGCATGTCTTGTCTCTTCTTCTCTACTTCCACCAGCCTGTCAGTTTTATTTATTTATATTTTTGGTGCTGAGCTGTATAACCTATGTTCGCACTGTACAGAGCGCACCGTATGTCGGCACTAACCTAATTTTCGATTTTCTTTCGAATTGTTCTTCAATTATGGAAAGACTACACACTATGACAATAAACAATTTTATCGGTCAAACTTTTGGTAGCTAAAAGTTATTTTTTGGTCGTTTAAATTTTTGATCAAATATAATTTGGTTACCAATTAATTGATAAAAATTAATTGTAAAAAATATTGACGATCAAAAATGTATTTGGCCCGTAAAAGTATGATATTCGTCAAGTAAATTTTGATCACTAAATATTTTTTTTGTACACTACATATTAATCTTATGTTTTTGAGATTTTTTTTTACTACTGTAGTTAAGAATCAAACTTGTATCGTTTATTTGAAAATTGATATGATTGGCAATTGGACCAATTTATTATTTATACATGTATTTTACATATTTATGTATATAAACAAATTTTTATCACCTTTGGCAACCCAGTGGTGACCAAAAGTGTTAAAAATTTTAGTATTTTTATTTAATTATTATAAATTTTTTATAATAATTTTTTTTTTCACTTTCAGCAACTAATTGGTGGCTACAAGTGTCACTTTTAGTTAATTATTTTTATTTAATTATTTTAACTTTTTTTATTCAATAATTTGAAATTATAAACAATATATAAATCATACGAATATTTAGGGTGTGTTTAGAGTGGTAAAAAGTGAGAAAAAATTAAGAAAAAGTAAGAAAAATTATGAATTCGTAATGCGTACAGTGAGATAAAAAGTAAGTAATGATTAAAAATTTAAAGAGTTTTTTAAAATTTTTTGTTAGTTTTTTGCAAACCAAACGCACCCTTAGTAAATAATTTATGAATAACTATTGTATTTAACTAAAAATAATTTTAATTTTTTTTATTTTCCTTTAATCCTTGTGTACAGCACATATTTAATAAATGTCTTTAATTTAATTTTATCATGACTTAATATTTATAATAATTATTTTTATTTAATTATTATACCATTTTTGTAATAATTTTTTATCACTTTTAGCAACCGATTAGTAGTTAAAAGTATTGCTTTTAGTATTATTTTTATTTAATTATTTCAACTTTTTTTTTTAATATTTTGAAATCATAAATAATATATATAGAATCATACGAATATTTAGTAAATAATTATGAATAACAATTATATGTAACTAAAAATAATTTTTTTTTTTATTTTCTGTGAATCTTTATGTGTAGCACATATTTAATACATGTTTTTAATCAATTTAACTATATTATGACTCACTATTTATAATATATTTTTCTTCATTTTGTGTTTATATTTTTAAAAGTAATTTGGTCGCATTTAATTTTAGTTTCAAAGAATTATTGTTAAAAATGAAATTTTTGAAAAGTATTTTGAAAATTTATTTTTAGTAGCAAAAAATATTTTCATTGATTATATTAAAAAACAACTTCTAAAAATATAAAATAATGTCACTTTTATTGTAATTAATATTAAATAGGCACTAAACAATTATTAGATATTAAAATGTTTAACATTCACTTGTTTATAAGTCATACAAACCATAAAGGCTACTCTAATATATTTATATGAAAAAAAAATTAATTATACATTTAAGTTATTTAAATTTGATTTGGTAAATTTAGTTTTAGCATTAATTTGATAATATTTTGTTTATTGATCCATTATTTTAATTTTTGATAATTTTTGTAAAATGTTAAATTAATTAAAATTAATAAATAAATGTTAAAATAAAATTTATGAAATCTAATTTGAACCATATAAAGAGACAAACAAATTTGTTTGAAAGAAAAATAGAAAAAGAAACAAAATTTAATTATTTTTATTTATTTATTTTATTTTTTTACAACAAATTTTTATCATTTTTTTCGACTAATTAGTAGCCAAAAGTGGCACCTTTACCTACTATCAATTAGTCGGCAAAGGTAATAAATATATTATTAATATTTTTAAGTTAGTTCATAATAAGAATATTATTATTTTTTTTTAAATTTTTAACGGTTAATTGATCGAAAAAGTAACCCTTTAATGACCAAATTAATTAGGTTAATAAAGAATAATCTTTTAGCGACCAATTGGTAGCTAAAAGTAACATTTTTATCGACCAATTGATCAGTAATGCTAATAAATATCTTATTGTTTTTTATTCAAAATTTTAACAATTAATTGGTCAATGAATGTAACCTTTTAGCGACCAAATTAATTTATTCGCTAAAAAGTAATCTTTTAGCGAGTACTTAGTGACCAAAAATGATACAGTTATCAATCAATTAGTCGACAAATGTAATAAATATCTAAATATTTTTATTCAAATTTTCAGCAATCAAGTGGTCAAAAAAAGTAAACTTTTAGCGACCAATTTTTATTTGGTAAAAAAAAAAATCATTATTAACGATCGATCTTATTTTGGTCAGAAAAAATCACCCTTTAACGACCAAATTTATATTTGGTCAGGAAAAAGTTGGTCGAAAGTGTAATTTGTTATAGCCCTATTTGATACTTTTACTATAAAACGGCCATTTTAATCTTTTTATTACACAACACCTATCACAAAGGACACTAATATCAATAAACAAATTACAAAAAAATAAAAAAAACCTTTTTCATTAACAATTAAAATAAAATAAATAAAACTTTTAATTCCTAAAAACCAAGCCTCAATCGTGACTAAATGGGATTATAATAGTAAATAGTAGTTTTCAAATAATAGTAGAAAATCATAGAACCAGGGTCAGAATGCATGCATCAATTCAATCTGCCTATTTCATTTCTTTAAACACATTTACAGCTTATATCAATGTAAGTAGTTGCATTCTTGAATACAATTTTACACAAATATAGCGCATGATATATGAAGCTATAAAAATCCTTGCAACCTGCCTAAGAGTGAGTTCTGCCTCTTTTGCAGAACAAATAGTTGGAAGAAAGCACTACTGAGTTAAGTTCCAGCAGCTATTCACCTGGCTTCTGATTCCATTCATCACAAGATGTGAAATATAGGCAGCAGAAAGCTTCTACTTCCAAAGGCTCGGCAGTCAGCCATCTCTGAATGCTGAAGTACCAACTGACGCTGCAGGAGAAGGGGAGGAGGCAATGTAACTTGCTCCAGAAACAGGTACAGTGAATTTGGGCAGATTTGCAAGGTGTCCAGCCAAACTCACCCAGGAAGAATGCAGAACCTGAAGTAAGAATTCATTTTGTATCAACAGACACAACTAAGGTCAAAGATTACTATGGAATGTAAATTGTGCTAAGCTAGAACTTGGATTTAAAATGAATTGTCATTAAACAATTTAAACTCTCTTTTTACAGTTCTGGGTTTTTATTTCTATGTGGAAGGTAACTTAATTTGTAAGAGTCTTACTGAAGTTCATTATTTCTAATAACACTTAATTATATGCATTTCTAGTTGTTAGTAGTAAAGCTACACATGAACTTGCTCATACCCAAGTTCACTATCCCACGTGATTCGTGAATAAGCCACACATCCAACCAACTGAACTGCAATAATGTCCAAGTAATCAACTGTATGATGCACAGAATGCAACCATTTGCCCCTTGAATTGAATGTGTTACTACGGTTCTAAATTGACAATTTATCCTACTTCATCCTTTCTTTTTTTTTTTTTTGGGCCAAGTACAATTTATCCTACCTTTCTTCTATTTCCCTTTATTTCGTGCTTAAACAATAAACAACCAGACTCAAGGCATATGGTTTCGAAAATCAGATGTCTCCTCCAATAGATTATGAAGTATATCATCAGCTTCTCCTGCTTCCATGACACCTACAAGGTTTCCCTCTGAGCCCAACCTAGGTGTGGCAATCCTAGTCGTTAACTCAAAATCATCTGCAGCATCCACTTGAAGTGAAACAGATGAGTGAAGTCCCATTCCATGCATGCTAATTTGCCTCTTTAATTCTTCTTCTGCATTCAAAATCTGTTAAAAAACAACAGTTACAGCCTCGTTACCAATTACTGAGGGGAAAAGATGAAGGAAGCAAAAAGTCCTATAATTTTCAAAGTGTTACAAGGTGCTGTTCTCCTAAGGAGGTGCTGATGTAATATAAGATTACCTGTTTCAGAGCTTGCACTAAATTGTGTTTCTTTGCATTCAAAATTTGCAACTTCTCCTCAACTTCATTTTCCCTTTTCTCTTTACCATTTAAGGTGTCTTCTACTTTGTTTCTTGTCTGGCAAAAAAAAAAAAAAAAGAACCAATAAATAAAGTAACTAAATAACAATATTTGCGTAAAATAATATGTTAATGTCACTGCTGGTGAAGTAAAGTGTCTATGATGTCCATGAGCTACCCTCAAGGCAACGATCAAGTAAAAACCATCCAAAACTAATTGAGACTCTTACAATATGGTGCAATAATGATTGTCTGTAGACCACCAAGAAGTTTTTTTTTAATTAAAAAAAATGAAGCATATCTTTTGCTTATTAAAGCTCCCTTCACATATGACGAATGCAGCTTATTTCTTTATTTCATTCAACTTTTCTTGAGATAGATGTTTACAGCTGATTCACATGCAGCAATGTACTTGAACTTCCATCATTCTTCATTCTTCTTCTCCTACTCTATTTGATTGATTATATTTTCAAACTAGAGTATTGTAGATGAGTTACTTAGACTTTACAGAAGTTTTTTGATATCCATCCAAAGTCATAATTCTCATAATAGCTAAATTCATTTTCCACTCAAACTAAAACTCTGTAATTCGTTTCTTAGACTTCTAAAGAACTCTTTTGATATCCGTTCGAATTGAGAATTCTCTGATAAGCTAAACTAAATCGCACAGAGATGCCAACAAATGTTGTAAAATGCCTTCCACGTGGGAAATGCAGATATGGAGATATTCAAAATTGGTATGTCAAGGCATAAAAAATAGCACAAAAGTGTAGGAGAGTGATGTCAAAGAGAATTACGACGACTGCTCGCTCTCCATCAAAAGAAAGAGGGTATACTAATGACATCAATGCAGCCATCTGGGTGGAAGTGCTTAACTAAGAGCATGCTTCATAAAAGTCAAGATTGAAAATTAGTATTGTTACGTATCAAATAAAATAAAATTGAAGTACAAAAAAAATAAAAATGAAGTACAAAAAACCTCTAGTCCTAAATAATCAATGATAAAAATTGGGTTCTGAATTCCTAAAATTCAAATTTAAGAACAGATTTATTTGTCCATTATGATTAAAAATGAAAAAGTCTAACTAACAATAATCAACGAGTGTTAAATTGACTCTCTTAAATCTAAATGCATTTTAAGCAAAAATCAGCTTTGCATCCATGAATAGAACCGAAAGGGAGAATGACCCATGCTGCTATTCGTATTTCAGAGCCCTATTGCGCAATGGGTGACCCCAAAAATTTTGTTATGAGAGGCTAAGTTTAAAAAAAAAATGAATTTCTGAAGGTTTAAGGTAAATTTTATTGAATTTTGAGGGGGCAATACATTGTTTTTAATCATAAAAATTTCTAAAAGTCATATGTATAAAGTAGAACTTCGAAAATTCTGAAGGGCACGTGACCCTTGCTAACCACCCCTTGCAATTAGAGTTGTGCTTTTAGGCCATAATTATTTAATAAAAACCATTTCAAAAAAATTTACCCCAAAAGCACTTAAAGGCAATGTTTAATGAAGCGAATACGATGATCTGTCTGTAGACCCTAGTAATCCCACATTTGGCATTGGTAAAATTGTTTGGATATATACTCCACTCTGGATGTGTTATCTCCCTTGGTGGCGGATATACAATACCCCCCATTCGCTGAATTATTTCTCGCCAAAATACAGAAGTCCAAAATTATTTTTTATCAAATCACATCTCTTATCTCATTCTATATCCCACCGACCAAATACTAAAAAATTAATCCCCACAAAAAAATTAATCCCATTTTACATTCAATCCCACATACTTCCACATAGTATTACTTTTTCCCTAAAATTTAACCCCCCTCCCCCCATCAACTATAACCAAAGTGAAATCTTAAATTTATTCCCTGGGGGCTAGCTTGTTTGATTATAGGTTGTAAGAAGCTGGAGTAGGAGGACACAGGTTTAAAGGCTCTGCTTTGGGTAGTTCCTTCTCCCCCATTGACAGGAAAAATAAAAATCTCAATCTTATTTTTCTTTTCTTTTCTTTTCTTTTCTTTTCTTTTTTTTCCCCCCTTAGAGATTTTCCCTCCTATTTACGAGTGAAAACAAGCTGAGTTGAACTTTAACATATTCGAACTTGGTTCGAAATATTTATACTAGGCTCTAGCTCGAGCCCAGTTCGAATTTTTATATAGACTCAAGCTCAACTCAATAAAATAGAATTTAGACTTGAGATCGCTTGCGAATTACTCAATTAGACCAAAATGACGTCATTTTAGTTTAAAATATAATAAATAAAATATCATAAAAACATTATTAAAAAATATAAAATATTATAAATATATATACATATGTATTGTTTTATTGAGCAGGCTTGCGAGTTTTTAAGCCGAACTTTTTTATGTTCAAACTCGAGCTTGATTCAATTTTTGTTTTAGTCATGAATCGAGCTCTAGCCGAGCTAGAACAGCTCGAAAAAAACTCAGTTTGTTTGCAACCCTACTTCTATTGGAAAGAGACATATTTTGACAGTCTATGTAAACTAATGCAACTGTTGAACAAGAGTAAACTCCTTTTTCATGCTTTATTAAATTTGTCCTATCAATATCCTCAATATTTGCAATTAAAATTTAACCTTCAGCTTCTCAATTTTCCCAGTTTGGCTCAGTTTATACCTCAATTTCATTTTTTCGGTAGTAACAATGATCATGGCAAATTACTTATCAATAAACAAATAAATAAATAATAAAAATAACATTAATAATGACGATGATGACGACGATGGCAAATTGCAAATATTAAAAGCAGATTAAGCTACCAGACAACCAGTTAAACAAAACAAAGAAGCAACAAACCCATGTTAATAAAAATCAGTACCTCATTTGGGTTTTCTAAAGCCTCCCATGGCTTTTCCTCTTCTGAACTGCCATGCTCATCTACCGGATTGGAGGCGCTGAGAAGAACTTTACGTTTCACATTCCGTAATCCATCGACAGAATTCTCAGAAAAATCAGCACCGTCCGATCCCTTCCGAACGTTGGCCTCTTCTTCGGAAACTCCTCCTTCCTTTGAAGGCCTCGCTTCTCCTTCTTCAGAATTGGTAGTTGTAGTAACATTTGACAGCTCCGAGGGAGGAGGAGGCAAGCGATCACTGTCGGAAAAGCCATCGTCTGGTTCTCCTTTCACAATAAGGTTAGGGTTTGAGGTGGCGATGGGCAAGCGGAGGCGAGCAATGGCTCTGGAGCGGCGGTGGAGGAGGATCTTGAAGTCTTTGAGGCAGATTTTGGGTGTTGGCATTAGCCATCGACGTTCGGCGCCGGAGATTCTGGGGATGTTCCCTCTGGATAGCGTAACAATCACCATATTCTTCAATCTCTCCCCACTCTCCCCTCCGTCCCAAACCCCCCTTCTCTCTCTGTCGCTCTCAAGCTTCTCCGTGCATGGTTGATTTCAAAAAAAAAAAAAAAAAAATTAATATTCCTCAATCTAAAAAAGAAATGTGAATCTTATTTGAAAAATACTTAAAACATGCATTGATGTTTGTTTTGCCGGTTTGATGATATTGATACTTCTTGTTTTTATTCGATGTTTACAAATTTTTTAAAATTTTCAATAAAAACATATTTTTAAAACTATTTTAATATTTTATTTTCAAAAAAATTGAAAAATTTTAAATAGAAAAATGTAAAAAAAAAAGGATTTTACTCTTATTCTTTTTGTTATAAATATTTCACAATTTTAGCACTTTTTTTTTTTTACATTATATTAAAATAAATTATTTTATTTAATTAATTAAATTAATTATTATTTTATTTAATTCATTTAAATTAATATGAAATATATTTTACTAATCTACTTTTTTAAATAATATAATAAAATTTAAATTTAAATTTTAATTAAATTAAATTAATATAAAATATATTTTCTAAATTTAAATAATTTTAAAATAATTAATAAAATTAAATATTTTATTAAAATAAAAAATAAAATTACATTTTCAAATGTAATTTTAATTTATTATTTTAGAAAAAAGGAAAATAAAAAAAAACTAAAAAAATAGTTAAATATAAATAAAAGTAACAATGTTATCAAATGGACCCTCAATAATACAACTCTTGTTGTAGTATATAAAAATTTATATTTACTCCACCAAATAAAGTTTCTTCTTTAGTCTTTATTTAGGATGAGGTAAATGGAAAGTGTAAAGTATATTATGGCAAATCCCATATGCAATCTTAAGTTAAATAAAATCTGATAAGAAGATTCAAGGAATTGAGGATAGCATTTGCAAATTGATTAAGATTCCAAATTGATAAAGAATTCTTAATGTTTCCTAATCCAAAGTGCTAATCATGGAGATAAAATAATATTCATAGAAATCTGCTAAAAGAGCCAACAGTTTCCAAATTCAAAACAAACAAGAGTCCTAAACAAAGCAGAACAAATCAGTTCACGCGAAAGAAGATCCGGACGAGTCACATTCACGGCGCAGGGAGCGCTCGGCTGCGCCATAGAGGCACCGGGAGGCCACAGGGAGCGTGCGGCTGCGCCCAGTGTGTTTAGCATGGACCAGAAGATCTAGTAAACCCCACAGGCAGAGCGCGAGGAGGCTGCGGCTGCGCCCGTGGTATTTTCATGCACGATTTTTCTCCAGTAAGCTGCGCAGGCTAGGCGCTGGCAGGGCGCGGGTGCGACCTTCGAAGTTTCCTATTCGTATTTAATTTTCTATTTTGCTATTTTAGAGCAATTTGTTGTAACTCTATATATATGTAACTTGTTCAGATTATAAGGACAAGGAACATAGAATATAGAGATTGAGAGAGAGAATATTTTTAAGTTTTTTAGAGCGTTCAAGATCTTTCTCTTGTTTGTGAATCTTGTATTCTTGTCTTTCTGTGTGAAGCAGAAAATCCTGCTTGTAGAATTTGTCGAGTGATTCGAGCAAGAGCGGCGAAAGGATTCGTACGAGTGAGTCGCAGAGAATCCGAGTAGAGTCTTGTAACCCGTTAATAGTAGGGATTCATTAATAAGAGGTTTTTCTCCCTGTGAAAGGGTTTCCTCGTTATCTTCTGGTGTGATTTATTTTTACTTTGTGTGATTGCTTGGTTTGGAGAATTTTTCAAGTCTATAGAGTTTACAAAATTAGTGAGTTGCCTAATTAATCAAGAAGGAATCTTGAGAAAGAAGGAAACTTTTTTTTTTTTTTTTGGTAAGTAGAAAGTAAGAAGTAAACTTAGGAAATAAAAAGACTTGGAGAAGAAGGACACTTGATGAAGAATTCTATGTGCACAAGAAAGACCTAGTTTTCTATTCTGTCTAAGTTTGCAGAGTTTATATATATATATATATGTTTTTGTACTCAATGTAAAAACACTCATTGTAAAAACAAATGATAGATAGAAAAAGATAGAAAGAGAGCACGTTAAAGAGTTGTAAGAGAGAGTTTTTATTGTCATTGTGTGTTTGACTGAGTATGTTGTCTAGATTCATTATTGTTGATTTAACGAGATTCAAGAATTTTCAACTTCAGTAATTGAAATGCCAGGTCAACCACTTTAGAAGACATTTTTTTGTGACATCTTAGAACTTGAGATAATGAACAACTTTTAGTATGCATGAAATGTGTGTGGGAGCAACACAGGGACAAGGGCAGAGTATATCAAATGTGTGTGATCTATGTCCAAAATGTGAAGTTATAATAGCATGTGACTAGTATAATAACACTTGAACATAGTATGCAATTTAGTAGAATTTCAAGGTTTAAGTCACCAAAACACTAGATTCTCATCCCAAATTGCTAACACACATTAGGGAATCAAATTAAATTGCAACTTAGGATTTTTAAGCCTTCTAAACCCTGATTTTCAGCCCCTAAAACCTGAGATTTCCAACCTTAAAATTTCCCATGAAATTTGTGCATTTTTAGGGTTTTTAGGTACCAAAATGCTACAATTTTGCACAATTTATTAACCATGAGTTAGGGGATCAATTTTATGTAAAACCTAGGATTTCTAAACCTTAAAACCTCTGCTTTTCAGTTCACAAAAGATGAAATATGCAGCTTTCCTTTAGCTTAGGTTTTTGACCATTTTAGGTGAACATAACACTAGTTTTGCTAGTTTTCATTTCTTTCACAATTTCTCCTAAATTTTCTAAATTCGATCACATATACAACACTCCAAGTATACATACATATATGAAGTAGAGTAGAGTATCCCTACCTCAATATTGAGCCAAAATCTTCAAGAAAATTGAACGAGAAGTATAATGCTTCCAAGGCTCCAAACTTGACAATTTCCACCATTTTTCTTCAATTCTCTCCTTCTATGATTTAATTCTCCAAAAATTCCTAAAGAGCGCCATATTTATTTAATTTCTCCTTCCAAATAATTAACTTAACTCTTCCCTAAAATTAATGTAGGACTAATTGAAATAACTTAACTCTTTTAGTATCAATTTCTTCTTCCTAGTGCTCTTCCTCTTCTTCCCCTTTATTTTTGTCTTCTTCTCCTTCCTTTCTCCTTTCTTTTCCTTCTCTATTCCTTTTGGCCGAATTTTCCTCTCTTTTTCTTTTTTTTTTATTGTGTTTTTCTTCTTTATTAAAATGGTTCTTCCTTAGCCTTTATGCTTGGCCGAATGACCTTTTGGCCTTAGTGGTTTAAAAGTCTTTCATCTCCTCCAATGGTATTCGGTCATGTCCCCTTTACCACAAGGTCTTTGATTTATTTGTTTGAATTGATGGAAGATTTGGTCCAATTCCAACCATGCCTTAATTGGCTTAGTCCCCCACCAACTAACTTTTCCACTTTTGGTCCACTTTCAACCAACTTCCTAACTTTTCTTTCAAATCCCTTCTCAAGTCTTCCAAGCCTTCTTAAGCTTCCCCTTTTTAACCGAAATTGATCTTCATTTGGCTCCTAATTACATCACATGGCAAGTTCTCCAAGTCAAAGACTTGGACCAACCACATTTAAGTGTATTGACTAAAGAAAAGACCTCCCTTAAAGTCCAGGACACACGCTCGGAGCATATCTTCCAATACCTGAATAGTCCTCTCTGACTGGCCATCTGTCTGGGGATG
>JAVXUM010000001.1:15415946-15426841 GCA_035590655.1 Pouteria glomerata
TTATTTATGTTTTACAATAAATTTTCATTACGTTTGTTGACCAATTGATAGGTAAAAAGACCTTTACTTACTAATTGGTCAGCAAATATAATGAATATATTATTAATATTTTTAAGTTAGTTCATAATAAATATATTATTATTTGTTTTAAATTTTTAAAAAATAGCCCTTTAAATTTTTAGCGACTAATTGATAGCTAAAAGTGACACTTTTATTGACTAATTAGTCGGCAAATATAATAAATGTCTTATTATTTTTTATTTAAATCTTTAGCGACTAATTAGTCAACGGATATAATCTTTTAGTGACCAAATTAATTTAGTCACTAAAGAGTAATATTTTATTAACTAATTGGCCATTAAAAATGATACATTTACATACTAATTGATTGGCAAAGGTAATAAATATCTTATTATTTTTATTTAAGTTTTTAGTAACCAAGTAATCAGAAAAATTAATCGTTTAAGGGTCAATTACCTTTATAATTACTTAAACCTCCTCAACTTCAGTATTATGCACTAATATTCTCTGTATTATTTACTAAAGTGCAAACTTTAACGCTGTTACGCTAACTACTAAAAAGAGAAAATTACCCATTTCTTCTTCTTCTTCTTCTTCACTATCGTCTTCTCTCTCTTCTGTTCTATCTTCTTCCTCTAAAATCAAGAAAACTCAGATTAAATCAAAACTCCAACCATACAAATCTTTATAGAAATCTTAATTTAATTATGTTTTTTATTAAGATAGTAAAACCCTAATTTCTCGACACATCTCACATTCTTTCTCTTCAACCAAAAAAGACAAGATTAAATCAACTACGTAAATCTTTATAGAAATAGTTAATCTAACAAATTAAATTAAGGATTAGGACAATGAATATACGCCAATTTAAAAACCTTTACTTTTTGCCCGACAAAGTACAAGTAGCAATGATTTTTGAGTTACTTTCTCTATATATCAACATATGCAAGTATAAATTTTTGACTTTAAAAGGAGAAGGGAGATTAAAAATGGGAAGGGATTATAACAAAATCAAAATATCAACATACTACCAAATTGAAGGATCGTAGAGTAATGGTTTTCTAAATCATCAACAAACTCTACAAACTTTATAGTTTGATTGTATAATTTTCCTCATCAGCGTCTCCAAAATTAAAATCAAATATATGAAACCAAAACTCATTGAGATATTAGAGCATCGGCTAAAACAAAAATAAGCAACATCTGCAAACACACACAAACATATTTATACATGTATACATATATATTTATGTGTATAGATCTGAACTTGAGATTTGGTTGTGAACTGCCGATTGCCGAAAGGAGTGAAGGTCGGAATCTGAATGAAGGAAAGAAGTACAGAAGATAATATTTATGTGACCTTCGTTGACTTCTTCCTCACCTTCGTCAGCTTCTTTCACACCTTTGTCGTGAAGCTTCAAACGAAGGAGAAGAAGACAGTGCATAGGTCTCTTCCTTTGACTTGAGGGCATTTTTGTCCGTTCATTACTTTCTTTTTTTTTTTTGGAAATATTGAACTCTTACACTCCTTCTAAACGTGAATTATATGCAACGTTAATTTCAATAGATTTGTCTACATTTGCATTTTGGTAAATAGTACAATGGGTATGAGTGCATATCACTAAATTGAGAGATTTAAGTTATTTTTGGCCTAAATATAGGAATGCAAAAGTAATTAACCCACCTTTTAACGGTTGAGAAAAATCATCTATTAACAACTAATTTTTATTTGGTTAAGAAAAAATCACTATTAATGATTAATTTTATTTTAATCAAAAAATTATTTTTTAATGATTAAATTTATATTTAATCAAAAAAAGTAATAGTCAAAAAATATGATTTGTTATAATGACAATTCTTTCTGTTCGATTTTCAGGCATTTCAATCTCTAGTCATTCTTTGATATACATATTTATAGTCCCCGGGCATAGGTCAAGTGACAAAAAATGTAAGTGCGGGTATTTAGCAGTTAACGTGGTTTGAACTCGTATTGCATGGCCAGTAAAAAGATAAGTTCTCGGACCCTAGTCACTTGTCGCACATCTCGCGATTTACCCCTTCTACATCACTCAAGATAGGACGGGAGCTCCTAAGGTCAGAAAGATGACCTTTTTGAGATACATATTTATATATGAATGTATACACACAGACACCTTTTAATTAATTGGCATCTTTTGAATTCAAAAAGTGCGAAGATGGACAGGACCCAAAGTGATATTTCTTTGATGGCTAGGATATCTCTTACAGGTTTCCTTCAATTAATTCATAGATGGGCTATAAGGACAAAAGTCTATGATGAGCAAAAGGCTATATTGCTGTGATCTGTACTCTTTGTTAATCACTCTGTTTGACTTTTCATTTTCCAAAAAAAATCATTAATTAAACCCTCTAATTTTGTTGGACAATTTTGCCTATATTAATTCATGGAATGTTTTGACAACAACCTTGTCTGTTTTCGATCCCAGGTCATAGAGATTTCTGGTTCCATCACTCACCTGAGACATACCATGTTAAAAAAAAATAAAAAAAGTTCCACGTGTACTGAAAGATGCTGCTTTGCCTAAATCTCAAACACTTGCTTTTTCCCACTGGACTGTTGAAAGATGTGTTATTTGCTTGCTGCTAATACTATTCAAATTTGCCTGTGAATTATATATATATATATGCAGTATATGGTCTGTCATTAAACTGTTGTAGCCTATAATTATGAGTTCTCTACTCAGTGTTCAGATTCTCGGTTTGGCCTGGTGCTAAGGTGATGGGTACATGCTATGTGGTCCAACCTCACTTCAATGATATGTCCAGTACATATACATACATTTATATATATATATATATTTATGTGTGTATATATTTAAAGTGTTTCAATCATCAAGTGTGATTAGAGTATATACATTTAAAATTATTTTAAATACTAAGTTACAAACTAATTACAACATTAATTCTTGAAAATTATTTTAATTACAGCCAAATTAATATTAATTTATTAATATTAATGATTTTTATTAATTATATTCAAAAGAATATAATAATGGTACTTAACCATATAGATAATTAAAAATATTTTAATTACTTGAACTTTTTATTTTTTGTTACCAATTAGTATAAGTAAATTTCAATCATTGAGTATCATTAAGAGTCTCTACGCCTGAAATAAATTTGTATTATTTATTATAAATTAGTATAAGTAAATTTTAGTTATTGAGTTTTATTAGTAATCTATGTAAGTAAATTTTAATTATTGAGTTTTGTTAGTAATCTATGTACTTAAAATTTATAAACTAATTACATTATCAATTTGCAAAATACACTTTAATTATTCGACTAAATTGCTAACTAATTACATTATTAATTCTCAAAATTATTCTAACTATTTTTAATTATTATTTATCAATTTCAAATAATCCATCCAAAAATATTTTGATTAGTCTAATTTTTTTATTTTTTAGCTATGTTCATTTATTAATTTCTATATAAATTTAAATACTATAATTATATTAAAATAAATTACTATTAATTTATTAAAAAATATTACTTTTATTTATTGATTAATCTTACATAGCTAAACTTCCTTAAAGAATGGTAATATGTCATTGACTTTTGCAACTTTGGTTCTCAATTAGAATGAGACAACTTTTACAATTTAGAGGGTGTTCAGAACGTCGAAAAATAATTAAAAATAATAAAAAATATGATTTGAGTAATTTTTTAACGTTTAATACTTAGTTACAAAATCAAATTTTTGAAAATGAATGGTGTTGTTGGAACGGATTTTCATTCGTTTCAATGAATTTTGTCAGTAACTTTTTAATTTTTGTATCAAAATATTTTAAATTCGTGCAAATGGATTTTTAAATCTGCTCGACGGATTTATGTCAGAACTTTTTAAAAGTTGTTAAAATATTTTTGAGATTTTTAAAAAAATTGTTAAGATTTGTAAAAATGTTATTGAGATTTGTAAAAAAATTATTGAAATTTGTAAAAATTTGTTGAAAAATATAGATATACATAAATTTATAAAAATTTCATAAAATATGAGATGCATAAAATATACTAGAGAGTTTTTGACATTTTCAAAATTTTTCAAAAATTTTTTAACGCTCCAAACACATGCTCAATGAACTTAAGCACTATCTAGGGGTGACAAATTGACAGATTAAACTAAAAATATTATCTGTTCATCATGCCTAGATTTAATTCTGGAGCCGCCCTTGCAAATCTATTTTTTTTTTTAAAAAATTAAATTATATCTTCTGATAAAAAATATTTTTAAAATTTTTGAATAAAACTTATTTTTTATAAAAAAAATACAAATAAAATAATGTACAATACAAAAAAAATATATATATATATAAATATATTTTTTAATCTCGGCTTGGGTATATTTTTTAATTGCAAGCTTGAAAAAAAAAGACCGGCCTCAGCAGGGCTAGTAGGCTGGGCCTGAAATGTCTATCTTTAATTGATCTTCACAAAAAGGATGAAGCCACTAGAAAAGCTAAAGTTTCTCCTGCCAAGTTTAGCTGATACTTTAATACAGGACATACACAAACCGGTTTGGTTAAGTTTTGGGGTTGCTATCTGAGTGGAGTGGTTACGGACTGTTATACTACTCCAGAGTTTACTCAGTGGATACTCAAAGGTAGTGGCTGCGGGTTTTTCGTCATAAAAAAAAAAAAAGTTTTGGGGTTGGAATAGAACTGAGCTAAACATAAGTGCCATTTAGAAGTTTAAATTTTAATAATTTTGATATTTTTTAATTAAAAATTATTAATTATAATTTGTGATGTGTTTGATAAAAAACAAGTAGTAGTTTTTAATAATTTTTAATAATTTTTAACAACTCTTAAATAACTTTGAGTTGATAAGTTAATGTTATTAAACAAAAAAATGACAAAAATTAATGGTTTGTCAAATATTTAAAAAGTAAAAGTTAGGTAATTTTTTTTTTGGGTTAAAAATTATATCTTCGAACGATGCCACGGTGAATTTAAAATTGAAACTAAAACCGAATCAAAGTTGGAATCCAATCGAACCGATACAAGTTATTTCTTATAAGTACGGGATCTAAACTTGAAATAACTCCCAATTGAGTATCGTTTGTTGTGTTAAAAAAATAAAAGAAATTTTTAAAAATATCTGAAAATCTCTAAAATTCTCTAATACATTTTACTTAACTCGTATTTTGTGAAATTTTATAAATTTCTATATATATCTGCGTATGCCAATAAATTTTTATAAATACCAATACCTTTTTTACAAACCCCAATACTTTTTTTACAAATCCTAAAAACTTTTTAACAAATTTTAACAATTCTGACACAAATCCGTTAGAACGGATTTAAAAAATCGTTCTACGATTTTTCTTTCCAACTTTTTCGTACAAAATTCAAAAAATTTAATTACTTCCATCATTATTTTGCCACAAATCCGTAAAAACGGACCTAAAAAATCGTTCTCATGGTTTCTTTTTCTAACTTTTTACCATAAAAGTTCAAAAAGTGTTGCTTCCCCAACAATTTTTATTTGAAACACTAAATATCAAATACCAAAAATTAACTCAATCTATTTTTTATTTTTTTATTTTTTACCACCCTAAACGCCTGAATAACATAATTCTTATAAAAAGGACAACACATAAAGAAGTCTGCCATAGTCGAGATCTAGAATAGTTAATTTTGATGGTTCACCATAAAGGGTAACCCAGCTAGAGCTAGAGAATTAAGAGAACAGCCCATCCGTAAAGAATAAGGGAAATCCCATGCCTAACCAATCAAGAATTAAAACCAATGCCATCATAGTTACAATGTTGACCACTCCACAAAACACAAAACAAAATATAAACCCAGTTTTTGAAAACACAGAACTACGTAAAGAGGGTAGTCCAGTTTCGCATAGAGGTATTTACTTAATTTCTTGCCTTCAACATCAAGAATTGAGAGTAGATTGTGTTCCAATCTTTTTGCCTTCGACTCAAAGATCGATCAGTTCTTCGTCCTTGAGTTTGGTACTTCCTATCTTCTTTCTTCGTTAGGTGCCTTTCAGACTTTCTTAATGTCTTGATAGCCATATAGACAGAGAAACGGAGAAGTGAATTTGACCTAAGGATCAGTTGAAACTTGACCTGATAATATCGAATTGGATCAGTTTCTCAATTCTTTTACACACCTCCTACTTTAATCTATCTTGCAACACAAAATAGGTAATATACAAAGTTGCATAAAAATTAATTACAAGAAGTTATTTATTTACTTATTTTGCGTATAAAATATATAAAAAAAAATTAACTTTTTTTTTTTTTTTAACTATAATTTAAAAAGAGCTCCACCCTTCTAATCGAAATTTATAAGATTTTTACCCAATGAGAGAATATTTAGACTAAATAGATATTAACTCCAATTTTTTTCTGAAAAAATGGAATGACAACTAATGTTCTTAGGGTTTGTTTGGGTACTATAATCGGTTTTTAGTTTTTTTTTTTAAGCTTATTTTCATTTTATATGGTTTTTTAGTGAAATTTTTTAATTAATTGTACCTTTTAGGTGTATTAATTTTATTTATTAAAAAAATATAAAAAAAGTCAAAAATTTCATATCTAATTTTAAAATAAACTATTTTTAATATACCTAAAAGTCACAGCTTATAAAAAAATAATTTTTAGTGAAAAAAGTCATATAAGACAAAAATAAGTTAAAAATATAAAAAACATGTTCATGATATCCAAACCATGCCTTAGTATAATATTTGGATTTCTGATTTGAAAAGAAAGCAATTTTTTATATTAAAAAAATTAGAAAAAATTAATAGGATTGGATAAAAAATTTATTTATTTTGTTATAATTGCGGCAAAAAATGTTTAATTAATTACATTATCAAAAAACAATTTCTTTTATTTTGGTGGGCCTTTATCTGGGTGTCCGATATTGGGACAAAATGGGTCCATACAATCTCGGCCGACTTTGGCACAGCAGGCCGGGCTAGGCCTATTTGAAAAATATCAAGAACCAAGTCAAAAAGACAAACTAACAAGAAAAAAAAAAAAAAAAAAAAGGAAGATGAAAGAAGCTCAAAAGTTTGCACTTTTATCACTTTTTAGAGGACCCGACGTCGTTTTCTGGGTAGCCAAAATAAAATTCCAGATTCTGTTGCTGACGTGCACCAACTCCAACGAGATCCATGTAAGAGAGGAGACAGATAGGAACAGTTGTTGAAGCTGCGGAGGGAAAAATAGAATATCAATCCTCTCTGTAACACGCTTGTGATTTCTATTTCTTCTTTGATTTTCAATACAGAAATACCCAATTTCTCGTTTTGAATCACAAGAGTTGACGAAACTTCTCGGTGTCTCAGTCTAGTCGCTTAATTTTTCAACCCCCTGCGGCCACCATTTGGAGCTCAACGACCTTAGATTCGGTCCCCATGGCCAAGTTTTGGCGAATCTCTGAATGTAGGTTGTGAAGACCTGCATTTTGGTGGTGTGCCTTCTAATGTAGAAATTTTATGCGTTTTTGAAGGTTCGTGTATGTGAGGTGGGTAGCTTTTGAGGTATTGGGAGGGCTATATGAAATTCTAGGGTTTTTGTGAATCTTGAAAACCTGTTTGAACAGTTCCAAAGCTGAAACTGGTTAGCTTAAGTGTAGTTATTTGATATTTTGAGGTGCGGATTTGTGGGGTTTTGGGTTTCTTGGGCTTTTCTTGAAGGAGCTGATGAGCTGGTGGAAATGATAAAGAGTAGGTAAAGAGATTGGTGGTTCATGTTCACGAGCTGGTTTGGAGATTTTGAGTGATTTTATTATGGGGCAGAGCTGTACGTTGGAGTCTTCAAATGGGTTTTGGGTTTACGGCTTAGCCTTGTCTCATACTGCAACTTGAATGGCTGATTCTCAGACGTGTAGTCTCGCTGAAAGGGATATAGACCAGGTAAATCTCCTTGTTTATGTATGTTTATATGTATTTGTGTTGATGGAATTTTAGGTTTCATTTGGATCGCTATGGATCTTAAATGAATAGATTTGTGATTAATTCACATTAAAATGTGAGAGAGAGAGTTGATTCATGTAAGAACACATAAGATATTTCTAATAATCATAACTAAATAGTGGAGCTACTATTACAAAGTATTTCAAATAACTAGGTTTTTTCATGATTTAAAATCCATCATATTTAGGAATGGTAATGGCAATGGGTAGAGTACCTCTATCCGTTCATGGCTTGAACATGTTCTTTTAGTCAGTAATATCAAACCCATATCCTCGCAAACCCACCCAACTCGTCTTATGGTGTTTCCATTTCTAAATCTGTTTAGCTACCCGGTATTCATTCCTATTCCAAGCTTGTTTACTTTTCAATTGAGAATCTCAAATTCCATTCCTGAACCATAGCCAATCCCAATCCCATACTATCCCACCTGATTAGGTGCAAAAAATGGTTCAATATTGAAGCTGCCGAGTCACAAACCCATGCCTTTTTTACATGGAGCATGTGCCAAATTGCTACTGTACTAAAGGGTGTTGACTCAGTTTGGGATTCTTGAAGCGCACAAGCACTAAACTGGGATATATACAACCTAACTTGTTATCTCTGCATTGCCCTATCCACTTGTATAGACAGACCATACTCATGTACTGCCTTTCTTTTTTACTCTAATTTACAGGCCATTACAGCACTTAAGAAAGGGGCTTATTTGCTTAAATACGAGCGAAGAGGGAAGCCTAAGTTCTGTCCATTCCGACTTTCTACTGTAAGTTGCCTTGTGTGCATTTAAATGAATGCCTTCACAAACACTGCATCCTGTGCATCTGTCTATAGTTATGGGGTAAGGAGGAGGTCCACATCTTTAAAATATTTTATATATTTTCATAGTCTGCAAATATTATAACAGGCCATTTTTGTCCCTTTTTAAGATAGAAGAAACAGTTTAGCTGAGAGTTTAGCAGCTGATATTTTTCCTTTATTTTCATTTCAAATAGAAACTGTCCTAATTTGTTTTTTGTTGTCTTTTGGCCTATTATGACGGCTTTTAAAAGTATGAATAATGCTGGAAAGCGACATATGGAAGAAATAAATGCAATCATATTGCAAGAACAGAAGTAACACAATCAACACACATGCACCATGATGGTACAAACTTTTGCACAAAACCCTTCTAGAGAAGGAAAAAGATCATATTTCCTTGGATAAAAATCCTTCAAGTAGCAAAATGAGCACAAGAAGCCTTCTCAATTCTGCATTTCAGTAACAAGATATACGAACAGATACAAGATATTTTTCCTGTGGACAACAAATTAAGAGGCATAAAGCTCTCACTGAAGCGAAGAAAGCAAATTTGAATATTAAATTGGAGAATAGTTGTTAGAACCCCAAAATGGGAACATGAAGACCCTAAAGAGCGTGAAAAATGTGCTGGGATTGCTTATCATGCTTTCTTCGTTAACCGAAGAGCCTCCACTGAAAATGTGGAAACCTAAGGTATCAGAGACCTTAAGTCTTAAACCTAAGCCAACAACTCAAACTTATTGTGAGCTTATATGGGCAAGACCCAACATTAAAAACCTGACATCTTGCTCAGCAGATTTATTGGCGTGCATCTATCTATATATTTAAATTGAAGTAAAAATTTTCATCCTATGTACATTATATTGGCAATACGTATGGCAATATAACTATAATTTTGGAGGAATTATTCTATCTACCAGGAATACATGTGCCCCACCAATGGAAATTGGATATATCATGAAAGTGTAGGACGTCTTGTGTCATTTCACATTGGTGGGGGACACTGAATAATTTTATATTAAATTAGAAATTCTCTGCAAGGCGTGATCTAAAAATGCACTGATGCATCTGTAGAGTGTGTATACATATTGGTTTATAATGTATAATAAAATAAATACTCATTTCTTTTTATAGTTTATGAGTTTATATTATGATATTTTTTAACAATCTTTACATTTTTTTATGAAATTTAGCATAGATTAACATGAATCATACAAGGGCATCTTTTTAATTATTTTTTTTTCTTTGTTGTTAGCTTTATTCATTTCGGTAAGAGATGAGAATCCTAATTGAATACCAGGAAATTATATTATGATGCTTGGAATGATTTCTAGATAGAACAAATACTCCGGAACCTCCTGGTTCTGCTCAACCCCTGGAACAGCCTAATATTTAAGTCATTTATCTGTCTTCTATTGAGTGCATATATTTAAGTAGAATGAGAGCATTCTTTGTCTTCAATTCAATGTACATGTTGAGTAGAATGACAATATTCTTTCTATAATCTATTTTGATTGACAAACTGGTAAAGTTGTTGTTCCAATTTCAGAAGACCCCCATTTGTTTTCTGCATTCTAGTGGAAGAATATCCATGAGTTTGATATTTAATCAAGAGGTACTAAGATTTGTAGTTAATGCATCAATTCTTGAAGTGACGTACCCCCACATTTTTTTTTCCTGGTCTAGTTTGAACAGGCTGTAGAATACAATTATTTTAAGTTTTTCTTGACTACTTTGTAGGATGAGTCTGCACTGATATGGCATTATGGGAAAGAAGAAAAACAACTTGAACTACGTCAAGTTTCAAGGATAGTTCCTGGGCAGCGTACTGTAAGTTTGCTTGGTTATTGCTCCTGAAGGCAGAATAGTGCCATGTTTTTCTACATCTACGTACATATTTTTTCATTTCCTTGAGCATGTGTAATGGGAGGAGCAACTTTTAATAAATTTTCAGAGCCTATGTCTGAAGGAAATATTGATTCTTAATACTTTTAATCCTTTCATTAATAACTGAAAAAATTATTTTTTTGCATTTTTTTTTATTAAATGAGTCTGAGGGAGGTTATTCACTGCGTTCTTCGTTTTGGTTGGGGGGGGTT
>JAVXUM010000001.1:15499046-15511301 GCA_035590655.1 Pouteria glomerata
GAATGAGAGACGGCTGTAATTGCTCTGATGAATGTTATGATTTAATGACTTGACCTTGGTATAGAATTTTATTTGTTTTAATTAGTTCCTATTTTCCAATGCCGTCCGTTCCGGACAGTTTAAGTTAGGGGCATGACATCACTAGAGTGTGATGTCAGCTTTTGTTATTATGATATTGTTCTTATTATTTAATATGGGAATGATAGATGAGATTAGTTACTCTGATTGTCATAATTATCATCTAACTTAACCTTGGAATAAGTTTTCATTTATTTTAATTAGTTCCCATATTTCTATGCCGTCTCTCTCGAATAATTAAGTTAAAGGCGTGACATTGCTAGAGAGAATCTCCAATTAAAGATTCTCTGATGACAAAGTTAGAAGAAACTTGAGAGAATAATTGTTGGAATATAAGAGTTTAGTTGACAATAGTGAGCATATCTAATTTTATACACTAAGTGTTATATTTATAGTTAGAGAGAAAGAATAAGTTAATATAGAAATAATTTATCACGACCCTACTTAGTTGTCAAAGACGAACGATATAGGAATATGAGAACCAATATAAATGAAATAAATACCTGATCAAAGATCAATTTACAATGAAAAATAATAATCAAAGTATCTGATATCATCCCTTATTTTCATATAAAGATAGTTTCAAAGTATATAACCCTCAATTACACAAAATATGATTCAATAGAACATTATTCCCAATAATAGCCTCAAAGACCTACATAGTCATAACAAATATATATAATTATATTAATTTCTCTCAAAATTATGACATCATAAGTATAGATATCAAAACCACACTCTAAGTCACCCAATTTATAATATTAATAACATAACTCTCAATTAAAGAGAATAAATACAAATATTATTATCCATAATTAAGACTAAACTTAGGTTAATCAAACCTAAATTGTTTATGTATCCCGCATCAAGAATCAGGTCATCGTAGTTCCTAATTTATTATCTATTGTTCACAACCCAACTCATTATCAATAATTTAAACCTTAAACATCGCCCCCGAAGTATAGGTTAGTTGGCGAAAGGGCGGGGGTGAGGTAGTACTCAGTCAGCTACGGTAAGGATTCGATTCCTAGTGGAAGCTGGGCCATTGCATTGCACTTGACGGTAAAAGGCAAGCCTTCGCACCCTGCGCCGCCGACGCATATCTCGCGATTTACCTCCTCTACCATAACCCAGGGCAGGGTGGTGGAGGCCCTTAGGGTGGGGGTTCTATCTTTTTTAAACCTTAAACATCATTATAATTAGCAATCTTAGTATCTCATCACATAATAATAATTTATTTAATCCCATGTAATGAAAAATTATGCAATGTAATGTCAATGCATATTCTTTAATTTTCATCTACCTTCAACCTTATTCTAGGATGGGCAACACTTAGAAAACACTTGAGATCACCAACCACACCATTTAATGCTTATGCCAAATGATAAATCTTAATATATAATCCGAGTAGGGAACCGTGTTACACCCCATTGGTATAAGACTCAAAAAAACTGTGTTACAGCTCCTGCCCTTTTACTAGAGAACCATGTTACATCCCTAGTCAGACATCTGTTTATCTAACTAGGGTCGGTTGCAGTCCGGAGAAAATATCATAATTATATCTCATAATTAACGTCTCAACTCCAGATGATTAAGTTCTGGTTATATATATCGACTGAAAATCATCTAATATTTTTAAAATCTTATTTTATCACTTTTTCTTAAAATCATAAATCTTGTCCATATATATAACCCTCTCTTAGCATGTCAATAATATTCATATAGTACTCTCGACCAATCAATAATCACAGCATATATCCAGATGATACCACTTCAGTTTCACGCACATAATATACTCAATCATGCATAATCAACATTAATATCTCAATATTATAATTAGGGGTGAAAACGGGGCGAATCGAATCAAGTTTTAACTTGTTTGAGCTTCGCTCAAGCTTTCTAAATAGAGTTTGAACTCGAACTCAATTTGAGTTTTTATATAGGCTAAAGCTCGGCTCGATAAAGAAAAATTTAGACTTAAATAGCTCAATTAAATTAAAACGATTTTGTTTTAGTTTAAAATATAATAACCAAAATATTATAAAAATATAATAAAAATCTAAACATATTATTATATATATATATATTATTATTTTATTTTATTGAGTCTGCTCACGAGCTTTCAAGCCGAGTTTTTTTAAACTCAAGCTCAGGCTCGAATATAAACGAGTGACAAATTAAGTTCAATTTGAATTCGTTTTAGTCATGAACCGAGTTTTTTTCAAATTGAACTCGAATAGTTCGATTCATTTTCATCCTTAATTAAGATAAAAGCAGGCTAAACTCAACAATTTGACATTATAGGAATTTCATAATTTATATCTTAATATTGAAAAAAATACACTATTCACACCCCAATTAAATCTCACATAATTCACATAAATTTTATCCTTATATGTTCTACACACACACACACACACCCCTAAGAAAAATGTTGTCAAAACAACCCAGACATAAAATTCTAGAAGAGGTAGTAGCTTACTCGCGGCTTCAAACTGACCTTGTATCCTACTCGATAGGAGTTCACATGTTTAGGCTAAGGCAGGATACTTCGCACCCTACTTGAGGGAAATGCACACTTTCAGTCCTCCTACCAGACTTTCGTTTTGGTCTGTAACTCATTTTCTTCGGCCTTTGGCCAATATTTGGCCTTTTCAAATCTCAAACTCAATAATAAATTATATATAAACTTCCAAACATCTCAATAACATGATTTTATAGTATTAATTTCAATAATAATTCAAATAAATGCAAATTTTCAACATATATCTGCATATATACACACATATTCATATATACATGTATATATCAACCTAAATTCTTCAATACTCATCCAAATCAAGCATATAATATATCAAAATTCTCCTAATGACATTTAGAACTCAAATATAGGTTCCATTTATCTCAAATGAAGAGAAAAAAAGAAATAGGAAGATTTTAGTTTAGACTCCTGAACTTCCGACATTGATTTCTTCCATCTCGAACGAAACCACTAAAAATAGACACTACCACAATGCTCACGGCGTTAAATATTATCCCAACCTGCCAGTCTTTCTTCTTAGAGCACACTTTCTCTCTTTACCTTCTCTCTCTTCTCCTTTTTCTTTCTTTTTCTTGTTCTAGAAGCCACATTGAAATGGTAAGGTCTAAAAAAAACGAACAAGTTACCTAATTCCCATGTTTTTTTATTGAAAAAGGTTCTCGTTCCGTGTTTGGTTGTTAGTCATAAGACATATCCTTCTAGCCGTTCACTCATTCAGTCCTCTCTTGTGATTATGGAAAGGGTTTATCCCCTATCAAAAAAGCATGGTGCACTTCTTTTGGGGTTGTGTTGTGGTTACAGTCCCGTAGAAAAGAGAAAAAAGAAGAAAGAATAACAAAAAGAAAGGAAAGAGAAAAAAATAGTTAGGCCTTTGGCCTAATTGTTTAACTCAATACCACTTCAGGCCAAATTCGACCTAAGAAAAATAAAATAAGCTCAACTAAATAGGCCCCATGTCACTTTAAATATTTTATTGACTTAAAATAACACATAAATGACCCAAAAATAAATATTGAATATTACATAATTGAAATAATAATGTTATTATAATCTGTTTAAGTGTATGTATATATACGACAGTTTATTTTAAATTTAATACCCATCACTCAACATTCAATGCGTGTGATGGATAGGTGTGATATAATAACAAAGAATGCCCAAATGTCACTTCCTGTCTGCAGTTGTTAAGTAATGAATTAACTAAGGTGGCATTTGGTTTAATTTTTTGTTTTCATTTTTTATTTTTTATTTTATGTGTTTTATGTTCTAAAAATTTCAAAACATGGAAACAAAAAATGTTATATTTTCCTTATTGGAATTAAAAATACTCAAAATGATTTTTTGTCATTTTTCATTTTATGTGTAAACTCATTTTCTATTTTTCAAAACAAAATTTGAAAACACACGTGACCAAATGCGCTTAAATTGTTTTTCTTATTTTCAAAAGGTCAAAATAAAAAATGAGCTTAAAACAGAAAATAAAAAATAAAAACTAAAAACAAAAAATAGAAAAACAAACCAAATGAGACTTAAATTAACAAAAATGTATTAAATAAACTGAATTTATTACAAGGCAACATTAATTTATGTATAGAATTGTACTAACGCTCATACCTATTATTGTGAGCATAATTGATGTGGTCGGGGATCAATGAATCCAATACCGAGCACCTCCTTGCTCGGTGCCCACGCGCCAATTATATTTTTTGTACCAACAAATTCAAATGCAAATGTTAGTTAGATTTATAATCTTCGCATATATTGACTCATTCGTACCACATCTGATACAAATTGTTTGTACTCTACGCATTCTTCTTCCTTCTGCATGTCTAAAACTGATTAGCCGTTTAAGTACTATAATGACTAGGTTAGGCTTCTTGTTTTACATCAGAAGGGTCCCGATTCATGGACTTAATTAAACTTAGCTTAAGAATGTCAATAGTTGGCTATCCATCATATGACAAAGGGTAGCCAACTTTGACTAATTAGGCAAAGAAAACGATATGATAAGGAATGCCTTCGAATGAAAAAGTATCAACCCAACAAAAAAGGAAGGCCAAAAACTAAATCCCCCACAATATTCAAATTCTTAACCACACAACGATTTCATGCAAATTAATTCCTAAGTATGATGTACAGCAAAATCAACTCAATAAAACTTTGGTCTTAAATTAGTTAAAGTTTGACAACAGGAATTCGTTTCTATCATAAAAAGAAAATCAAACTCAGAGGAGTTATATTGATAGATGTATAAATTTTCCTTTCAAACGCTGAATTCTACCATTTTACACACACACACACATATTTATGTATATGATGGTGAGAAGCAGTTAGAGCATTCATGATGTAGCCACAATTGATTAAAATAAGAATACTTTTATTCTTTTATCTCTTTCTTTATATTAAGAACCCTCTACTGATCCTGATTACTAATTTTGGGTTTAAAATAATCATATCACTACTAACAAATTAATGAGAAACAAAAACTTGCCACTCAATCGAACGACAAACCAAATAAGGAAAGATGGCAGAGTATTGAGGCAGTGCCAGTTCTTCTTTGTCATATTTGGAGAATGTTTAGAGTAATAAAAAGTGATAAAATTTAGTAAAAATTATACATTTATAATTCATGTAATAAAATAAAAAATAAATAATTTTTAAAAATTTAAAATATTTTTTAGTAATTTTCAGATTCCTAAATAGAACTTAGTAAAAAACAAAGCACTACTTGCCTTAATTAATTACAAGTTAATATTGCATGATAACATAAAAAAAAAAAAAAAAGTGACTTTTACGTTTGCAATCTTTGGTTCTAGTTATATATTTGATAACATGAAGGAGAAGGACATCTATCGCTTTATTAACCCAACATCAAACAGCACGATGGTCAAAATATACTTCCAAGCCAGGGTTGCTGAAATGAGGGGTGCCTGCCTAACTATACAGTGAAGAATTTTTATTAGAATAAAAGTCGACCTGATTGGGGTTACGTTGGCTTCCATCAAAATCAGAGGACTGCCAAATTACCAACACCCCGACTTCATATATTAGGACAAGTGTACATAACCTTGGATGAGTCTCTAAAATACGTGTGCAAATTTGGCATATATACTGACATCCAGGCCAACTTTAATTAATTTGTTAATTATGTAATCTAAATATTTTTTATATATATTGTACTGTATACTCAACAAAAAAGTCATAATATTAGCAGAAATATATGTCATGTCAGTTTAGTAGTGATAAGCGAGAGATTCAAATTTCCTCACTCAATATTCATAGTCATACTATAAGCAAAAATTTTTGAATTTAATTTGCCAAAAATCTATCTTCAACTAGACAACTGTTTATATTTATGGTATATAGGTGAGTTTTTACACAAATTAATAATTAAAATTCATCCATCCGGCAAAATTGAATTGAGGATTGCATTTGCCTGTATAGTCAAAGCTGGTGAATGCCAGTTTTTGAACAACGAAAGCATGCATATCGTTTCAAATCAAACGGTGCACCGCAGGGCTGAACAAAGATAGGGAAGAATTGGAAGCAAACCAAAAGAAGAAGAAGAAGTTGAACTCGACCTAAGAAGAAATGCCAATAATACACAACCAAATTAGAAGGAAATAAAGGAAAAATTTAGCAACAGGAAAATAGGAGAAATTACAAAAGTGATGTACTTTGAAGAGTTCAGTAATTATTAATTATTATGTGATCTCTTCTTTCTACTTTCTGCATCGACACTGATTGGTATTTCGTCAATCACTATCAAGCAAAAACAAAGACAATGGAAAGATGAGGAATGAATCGCTTATCTTTCTCCCTTCTAATTTCTTTCTCTCTAAAAAAAAAAAAAAATTGGAAAAGAAAAGCAACCTTATCCTTCATAGGTCGTTCTCGGGCTGGATCAGGCTGAAGAAGGAGACCCATTAGGAGAAACGTGAAGATGAACACCATTATTTCTCTCATTTTGAAGATGACCATTGTTGGCGGTTGTGGTGTTGCAGCCGTCGCCGTTAAAGTTCAGCACTCTACCATTAATTTTGCTATCGTTATTGACGACGGCGGTTGTGGCTGTGGCGGAATTGAGGTCTTTTCTCCCCAAGGTGCGCTTGTTATTGTGCATCCAGACCTTAAGAACACCTTTACCAACCCCGACTTCATTGCAGAACTCTTCCACCAACCCTTCATCACATTTTCGTATCTTCCAACCCAACTTTTCTGAGATTGAGAACATCTTCTCCTTCTGCTCCTGGCTGAATTTCGTCCGAAACCGCTTTCGCCCACTTGGGTTCTCCGCCAGAGTCGCCATAGCGTGGTGGTTCACCGTCTGTTGGTCCTCCTGCACGGGGGTGCTGAGGGCAAGTAACATGTGGGGTGCCGAAGAGTAGTAGGCCGTCGGCGGCGGCGGGGAGGGTGAAGCAAAGGGCGAGCTCCGGCGAATGGGCGGTGCTAGTTGAGGGTGGCGGTGAAAGTCAAGGAAGTGGGTGGTGGGGTCGCTTCCGCGGCGATGGAAGTTGCGGTGGCAACCACATGCATCGCATTTTAGCGAAGTGGGGACAGTGGGATCGGCGGTGGGGGAGGGAATGAACTCTCCGCAGCCGTCAACGGCGTGACCTCCCATGCTGGCTGCGTGGTTCTTGAGACATTCTTTATATAGGGACACCACGGCTGGTGGCTGATGGTGGCGATGGTGCTGGTGCGGCGAGTGCCTCTTCTGGGCACCGTTGGTGAGTTTATTATTAGTAGTGGGTGGTGGGGTTTCGTTTCCTATACAGGGGGCGTCTGTGTTGGCCGTTGGGTCCATAACAATGCCTCAAAAAAAAAAAAAAAATAATAGTAAAATAAAAGAAAATCTAGGGTTAGTGTTTTGTTAACCCGAGAGAATTCCTGATTTTCTTCTGAGAAGATGACAGTGGTTGATGAAGGTTCTGGTGATTATGACTGAACTCTGAGGAGGTTTTATGCAAATGTTTTTTCCCCCTTCCTTTTTGGGAGCCGGGGGGGGGGGGGGGTTTGGGATTAGAGATGGGATTTTAGGTATCTCGAGGCTTTTCCAAAAGGAAATTTTATGACACTTATAAAGAAAGAGTAAGTGTTAGATGTGGGCAATTAATGTGCCTGAAAAATCCTCCCACTTGGGTTTAATTTTGGGGCACTGTCCTAAATTTATATACAGACAGTGGCATACGTATAGGGAGTGGTAGAATAACCCCAACCATCGAGCATGTCATCTAATTGTGGGTTTGGATTCTCTCTGGCTCCCTCGCTGATAATTTTTTTTTTTTTTAACTTAATACATGGCAATATGTCTGCCGTTGGATCTTATTTTTACCTCAAAAGATTATAATCGGCAAATTGTGATTTTCTTTCGACTCGATTATAATCGTACGTCATCAAGTCTTCAGCCGTGACTGGTATATTATTGTTACCTTAAAAAAAAAAAAAAAAAAAAAAAAAAAAAGGAGCAGCTGGTATGTTGAGGCCGTTTGGAATATAAAAAAAAATAATTAAAAGTGAAATTTTTTGAAATTTAGAATGTAAAGAATTATTTTGAAATAATGGTTAGATATTTGTATTTGATTTAATATAAAGTTGTTAAAAATTATATAAAATAACACGTGACAAAATATTAATAGAAATTTTTAAAAATTTTGTTAAATTTTTTTATTATAAATATCAATCTAATTTTTTAAAAAATATGTAAAAATTCATTAATTTTTTGTTACTTTGATTTCAGTGAGTCGCCTCCCTTTCCCCTCACCTCAGTGTAATCTATATTCATAGTATATCGTTTGGAGTGATAAAAAAAATAAAAAAAAAAATATAATTTGAGTTGATTTTAAGCGTTTTGTATCTAATAGAGTTTTTTGAAAAAGAATAGTGATATTTTTATACTGCCAAAACCGTGAGAACGATTTCTCAAATCCGTTCCATTGTTCCCACAGATTCAAAAAAATTAGTATAAAATAGCGACAACGGCACTTATTAGAAAGTTTTCAACTCGATGATTATCAAAAATATTTACCCATTCGGTTAACCCTTTTCTAGATTTTTTATTTTTTTTAGTGAAATATTGAAATTTTTTAAATAAGTTATGAGTTTATAATGCGTGTAGTAAAATAAGTTTTAGAGATTTTTAGAGTTTTTTTTTTTATTTTTTTACAAACTAAACGCTCCCTTACCATCTCACTTATAAGAGGCTACCGATTTCCATTGTTGCAATTAAAATATTTCATTTAAGTCATTATATTAGGAACTTGACCACTACGCGAAAAACTTAGACTTGATGGAACACATAAGATTAATTCCTATATTTTATCTTATACTGGAGTAATCAAACTCATGTCTCAAACCATAGGTGGGTCATCAGGACTCTGATAAAACACGTGAGATCAATTTCTATATTCCATCTTATATTGGAATAGCCAAACTCATGTCCCATATCACAGGTGGGGCCTATCAAGACCGTAACACACCACCACGGTTTCAAAGCTGACGTCCACAGCGGCTCTCACTCTAAGTAGCTTTAACTCTGACGGTAGGTAACCATTTTCCTCTTTTAACGGCACACACTCTACTCTAAATAACTCTTTTTTAAGTAACTCTTACCATAATCGAACTTAAGACGTGGAGGTTGCTCTAATACCAAATTTAGGAACTTGACTTCTTTGTCAAAAAACTTAAATCTGATAAAACGTGTGAGATCAATTTTTTTATTCCATCTTATACTGAAATAACTAAACTCATGTCCCATATCACTGGTAGAGCCTGTCAAGACTGTAACACATTGTCACCATCAGACTCCACAGAATCCATTGCTGTTAATAAACTTTACAATGCCAAGAGACCATCCAAATTTCTCAACAGATTTAGTTTTTTTTTTTTTTTTTTTAAACAAAAAGTAGATCTAAGGCTTCTTTGTTCAGAAATATTCTTTTATTTTTAGATTTTTTTTTTTTTTTAGATATGAAACTTTTTTTCAATATTTGTTATACAATCTATCATTTCTTATTCTTTTTTTCCTCTCTATCTATCTTAATGAATTTAACCATCTCCATTTATTATTTTATCAATCTATTCTTGGTCGATTATGTTGTTGATTTGTTTTGGGTATTTGGTTATGTGTACACTACTACTTTGTTAGTGGTTTTAGTATCTAGATTTTTTTAATTATTTTTATTTTCTTATCGGATAATTAACCGGTCAAACAAGTTTGATAATCTGTCTTATCTCATGCTTAATTGGGTGAGATAGAAAAAGACGAGTTTGGAATTCTTATTTAAAAAATAAATGAGTTTAAGATGAGAATAAGTAGAAGATACTTAAATAAGTTTGCTAATTGATGAAGCATTTTTTTGTAGATATCTAACCTGTTTACATCTTTAACTGCCGGCATTTTATTATCTTATACTAAGTTACAACCCAAAATAGTGAAATACTTTTCTACTAGAATTTTGTTCAAGCAGTTGTACTGAAATGATATGGTAATAATATTTTTGTAATTAAAAATGTATCTTGGTGGGATATTTTATTTGAAGTGATTGGCCAACAAAATATTCACGTCATTTTGTTCTAATTTTTTGATAAAAGAATTTTTATCATTTAATACCTCCTCAAAATTAATTAGATTTGATTAAAATTTTCAATTTGATCTCATGGCGCTCATAATCTTATTAAAAGAAGGTGCTATATTATATAACTAAAAAATTATACACAAAAAAGTTATTAGAATGATGACATAATTTGTGAACATACTATTTTTCTAAAAAAATAATTTTTTGAAATTGTTTTTTGTTTTTAAATGTCATTGATAATTATTCTGATCACGCTTTTTGAATAAAAATTTTTTGATTGTAAAATACTTTCTTAAAAGTAGAGATAAAATCGAATCTCATAATTTAAAGGCTGACTTAGGGGGAGAGTAATATCACCTATACTGACAATGGGCATAGTCTTTTGTTCATCCTTATGTAGTTAGGGTTAGAAAAAGTAATTTTTGGGAATATTGCAAAGGACTGGATCCTTTTGCTTATAAAAAAGAAGAAGATAGAGACAAAAGCAAATACAAAATAGCCACTCTTTTGAAATTCTTAGTTAATTGAATACTAGGCTCCATTTAATTTAATAAAATTCTTTGAAAATTTTTTAAAATTTATAAAAATTATTTATTTTTTATTTCATTACATGAATTAAAATTTACAATTTATCTTATTTTATATTATTTTATCTTACTTTTTATCACTTCAAATTAAAATTCACTGTAAAATACAAAAGGATATATGATG
The DNA here is from genome assembly GCA_035590655.1 of Pouteria glomerata. Taxonomy (NCBI): domain Eukaryota; kingdom Viridiplantae; phylum Streptophyta; class Magnoliopsida; order Ericales; family Sapotaceae; genus Pouteria; species Pouteria glomerata. Next base: position 15,509,952 of record JAVXUM010000001.1, read on the forward strand.
AAATTCATTAATTATGTCCACTCGTTCTCATAAAATGCAAGGAATGTAACTTTATATTCCTTTCTTCCTCACTTTAATGTCCTCTTCTCAAGTTGCTCCATTAATTTGAATTAAAATATATATATATATATACAAAATCAATTTATTTATTTATGGGTGAGGATAAATTCTCTCCTCTATTGGCTCCTTCTATTCTATAATAATTTTAATGAATGAGAATAATGTAGAATGAAAAAAGTTAATAAATAAGTGCATTTATCGTTTTTATTTATTTATTTATTTATTTTCCTTTCATCTTTCACCTATATAAGGGAGAAATTAATTTTTTTTTTTCTTGATGAGTAATTATTTTTTCCTCAATGCATTTATGGAAGTAACTCAAATCAAAATAAATACGACCTAATGAAAATGACAATTAAACAATAAAGTTAGGTTTTGTTTGGAAACTTTGGTAGCTTCTCAATTTTTGACTATTTAATTTTTTGATTTTTTAAAATGAATAAATTTATTCTCTTACATATTAAATTTCTTTTAAAACATCAAGAATAAAAATATCAAATTAACATAAAATTAAAAAGATAACTTTTTTTTTTCTTTTTCAAACACGCAAAAAAAAAAAAAATTAATATTTTAGTAACTAGCTAATAGACACCTAGAAAAAATTACTTTTTTTTTCTTCTCAAAGTAAGGGCCAATTTTGAGCACTTCAAAAGATAAAAAAATTTTAGAAAACTTTACACTTCTACAATAAATTTTTTTTCACTCGAATAATGTAAACCTATATAAATATCTACAGATTTTATATATCTACAAAATATTAATAAATTTTTATAAATTCTAATAAAATTTTTACAAATTTCAAAAACATTTTAATAAATCTTAATAAAGTTTTTATAATTTTTAAAAGAGCTTAACAAAAACTCTAAAAATTTTAATTGAAATCAATTTAAATAGATAAAAATTCATTTAAATGGAACTATTCATCTCACATGGTTTGTGAATAAACTCAACCTACCCAAAAATTACTCATATAATATATTTTTACTATTTTTTCGACCCCAAATACCCCTAAGTCTCAATTTGTATTGTCATGGTACGAGCAAGTCTACAAGATGGGAAAAGTTATGGCTAAAAGTTGACAAAACGCCTTCAGCCGGCCTCAACAAGTAGCTAGGTCCAATTAGGCATCACTTAAAAATTAAGAAAGCTTCTTGAAACTTGTAATGAACACTTGTGCTTACTTTTAAAAGTAAAGTAATTCTTACATTGCTTAATAGTTAATAATCACATGCCAAGAACAGCAAGGCAAGTCGTTAATTCCTGTTTACTTATTTAAAAAAAATAAAAAAA
>JAVXUM010000001.1:15529492-15542014 GCA_035590655.1 Pouteria glomerata
TTGTGTGAAATATATATTAACGGGTTGCTTCTCTGCTAGCTTTTTATCCTCCAATCACACTGAAAAGGGTTATTGCCTTGTTTCTTTGCAGTCTCTTCTAAAATTCAAACAAGGATTTGCTTTTATCCGCCACAAGGTGTATTCCGTGTTTGCGAATGTAAACATGATTCAAATGAACACAAACATCAACTAATGAATTCATGGGAATAAACTTCATTGATCCATGAAGTACTCAGGCATTAAATGTAATAAAAAACAATTCAAGACATTTGATATCAACATAAACTAGCGAGGTTAAACAAGTGGTAGATGGGGGCCTTTTGCTTTGATTGTGGTACGGGTACGTACTATTTTTAAGGCTAATGTACTTATGAGATACTCTTTACCTTTTATTAAAGCATCTTATTATGAAATCTCAAGAGCAGAGAATGATCTCCCCCCACCCTCTGGAACTTATCAAAGAAAGAAAAAGTGAAAACTGCACACTATATAGGGGATTAAATTATACACAAACACACGCATATATATAACAGTTAGTTGCAACTTTGTGGATTCTCAAGGTTGGTCTTAAAGCACTTAACACGTAACTTTAGTTCAAAACTACCGGCCCGTTACGCTTGAGCCATTGGCCTTAATGGTCTTTGGTGAGATGGCTGAACCTGAAAAGCACTCAAGCTGAGCCAGATTGACAGGAAAAGAGAGAAACCAAAGCTATGTTGGCGGATCTTATTTGGCTTTAAAAGAAATAAACCAAAGCAAAGTTGGTGATTGCCACTTAGGCCCTATTTGGTTCCCTGTCTAGTTAGGATGCGATTTTTGGCCCTTCAAATGATTTATATGTTTGGCACTTGTTTCTAGAACTGTCACCTGAGAGAGAGAGCGAGAGAGAGAGAGAGAGAGAGAGAGAGAGAGAGAGAGAGAGAAAGAAGAAGAAGAAGAAGAAGAAGAAGAAGAGGAATGGAGATGCTTTGGCTGAAAGTAAGAATGGGATAAGCAATTTTCAAGTGCAGCAACCAAATAGATTGATATCAAAAGAATGGGATAAGCAATTTTCAAGTGCAGCAACCAAATAGATTGATATCAATTTTTCAACAAAACTCCTACTCATCTGTTTAGAAAACCACAAACCCAAACAGGCCCCTATTGTATCCTAATTTTCGAACAGTTTTTATATTTGTTATTTTTATTTTTTTCTGGGTAATACATCATTGAACAATTACCGAATCTTGTTTATGCACTTGACATTTAAAAGAGTTCATTAATTTGTAAATATTGAATACTGTGAAACTTGAATTTTGGAGCAATTGTGTAATTGATCAGGACTTTGATGTGGATGAGAACTAAATCATTGAGTTTCATATTGCAGCATTGTTTGGGAAGTGGAATTTGGTTAAGTCAGTTGCTGGTTAAATATACATGCCATTAGCACTGTAGGTAGGCGGGAGATAATGATTGGCATACCAAACAAAATGCATAGATTATGAAGAGCCTACAATGCGTGGGACATGCATGCTAAAGGCTATTTTATATGACAAAGGAGAAAGCTGCAATCAGAATGTCATCAAATCCAACTTAAAAAGGAGATTCTTGTTCGATCTACTTTATTATTTTATTTATTTATTTATTATTATTATTTTTTTTTTTTTGGGGGGGGGGGTGTGGGGGTGGGGTTTGTTTAAATTACATTTTGAAGCTCTGAAATTTTCACCAAATCCCATTTTGGAATCTAGCATTTTAATTATAACAATTAGGGATCTAACAATTCAATTTTTGTATGTCAAATCTTTATCACTCTTCGTTACAATTCCACTCACACATGTATTTATTGTTTTACCATTGTAAACAGAGTGCAAAATGCTCACATTATAACAAATTGAATTTCCATACTCTTAACCATTATAATTAAGATGTCAAGCCTTAAAGTAAGATTTAGTGAAAATTTCAGGGATGCGGATTAAATGTAATTGACCCTTACTTTTATTTAATTTAATAACAAATATTGTGCTTATCATATCTACCAGAGCAATGTAGAGATGACCATAGTAGAATAGGGACAATTGCCTTCACTTATTTTTTTGAAACAAAAAATTAGTTATACATTGAAATTGCCCTTGCTAAAATTTTATTTTGACCCCACTATCCCAATTTGTCCTTCCTTTCACCCCCTGCATTTTCTATATCTGTCGTTGTACTTTACCGAATAGGTCTTTTTGCATGGTATGGTTAGGTTGTATATATGTAACTCTACTCAAATGGCGTGCAGAAAAGACGAGCAAAGTCTGCTGCATTAGAAATGGCTTTGCTTTGGCTTCTTTTTCCCTAGCAAGCTTGTTCATGGTATAGAATTAGGAGATTGGAAGAAAAAGAAGGGTGTATGGTCGGCTTGGGTTATATGAGAAATTTCACTGAGTTCATAGATAGTTTGGGTCTGATAAACTTATTACTACTAAGAGGCATAGTGGTCGATGCTCGTAGAAAGTCCAGGATAGACAGATTCTTGATTTCTACTAGTTGGGAATAGACTTTTCTGGGGACTATTCAATCTCTATAGATTAGGGTGGCATCGGATCATTTCTCAATACTATTAGATTGTGGGGAAGCTAAAGGAGGACCTAGACCTCTTATGTTTGAAAAAACTGAGTCAAGGCTGATGGATTCAATAAGACAGTAGGAAATAGGTGGAGGAGCTACATTTTTTATGGGTGTGCCAGTTATATCCTCGCCAAGAAATTCTTGTGCTTGAAAGGGACCTTATTAAATGGAATAGGGAGGGTGTTTGGAAGAATAGAATTGTAGAAAACAGATATCATGGAGGGAATTAAAGAGCTGAACACCAAGGAGGAGGATAGGCTATTATCCACTAAAGAAATAGAGACGATCACAAGCATCGCAAGAATGGAAGAAAAGTCTAAAATCCTCTGGCTAAAATTTGGTGACAGAAACGTTAGATTCTTCCACAGAATGGCGAACATACACAAAAGAATAACTGTATCCAGAGATTGTCAGTGGAACACAACATTATAGAACAAGAGATTTGGAAACCCAAGCTTGATTATATGGAATTTGACTCCATTGATGACTCGATGAGAAATGAGTTGGAGTACTCTTCTCGGAGGAAGAAGTTTTAGGGACAGTGAAATCACTCAAGGGAGGAAACGCTCAGGGTCTTGATGGGTGGACAATGTTATTATTTAAATAAGGGTATTTGAAGAATCTTTCCAACAAGAGAAGTTTGTGAGGAGTTTGGCTTCTATATTCACAGCCCCGACTCCAAAGAAGATTGGAGCTGAGAAGTTGGGGGATTTCAGGCCACTCAGTCTTTTGCGGAGTCTTCACATGATCATTGCCAAAGTGTTGGCGAATTGAATGAACAAAACACTTCCCATGTTAATATCAGATTCTCAAAATGATTTTTGTTAAGGGACATCAGATACTGGATGTAATGCTTGTGGCTAATGAAGCCATAGATTCTAGGTTAAAAAGTAACTATCCAAGATTAATTTGATTAATTTGCAAGTTGGATATTGAGAAAGCCTACGATCATATAAATTTGGACTTCCTAACATAATTGCTCGAAAGGATGGGTTTTGGGATTAAATGGAGAAATTGGATTTACTGATGTATTGCTATAGCAAAATTCTCAATCTTTCTTTCACTCAACTAGGAGGACCCCATTTTTGCCTTGTTTGTTCATCTTGATAATCGAAGTGTTGAGCAAGATGATTAAGAAATCAGAGGGGTTGGGTCTCATCGAGGTACTCTTAGTAGGGAACAAACAAGAAGGCAACACGGTAATTTCTTAATCACTATTTGCGGATGATACTATGTTGGGCATTTGAGGTGTGTTTTTCTGTGCTTTGAAGTTGTGCAAGGCTTGAAGCTTAACTTGACAAAGTCAAAAATTACCCCAGTCGGTAATGTGGAGAGGAAAGAAGAGCTTGCGGCAGTGATAGGGTGCAGGTTGGGTTCTTTCCGAGGTTTGTACTTGCATTTGCCTATCGGGGTGACTCCTAAGACTAAACAAGTGCGATAGCTGGTGTTGATAGATATCAAAAAAGACTAATAGGATGGAGGCAGAACTATTTATCTAAATGGGCAAGAGTAACACTAATAAAGAGTATGCCGTCGAGTCTACCAACCAATTTCATATTGTTGTTTACAGTGCCCAGAAAATTGGTAAGGAGACTGGAAAATCTAGAAAGGAACCTTTTGTGGAGAGCGAGAAGAGGGGTGTTTAAATACAAATAAGTAGACTGGAAGAAAGTTTGCTTCCCAAAGGACTAAGGAAGGCTGGGGATTTGGGACTTGGGCAAGTTTAATGTGGCTTTGTTAAGTGGGTGGTTGTGGGGATTTGCAGTGGAGATAGAGAGATTTTGGAGAAATGTCATAACTAATAAATAGGGACTTCAGTAGGGAAGATGGAGCTCAAAACCGGCAATTGTTATGTATGGAACGATTTTATGGTTAAATTTTAGATTGATATGTCGGTAGAGGAAGGAAAGTTTAGGGATTGTTTCCCAAAAATCTTCAAGCTAGCAATGGGCAACGAAACCCCAGTGTCAGCATACTTGGAGATAAATGGGCAAAGCAAAGTTGGAATGTTCCCTTAAGAAGAAACCTTCAAGATTGGAAATGGAGAGTTATATAGGTTTGATCCAACCTGTTCAGAGGATAAAGGCCAAGGACGGGGAAGATAGGCTACATTGGAACCTTACTGAGTCAGGGTTTTTAATGTAAAATGTTACTACAGCGTGTTGCAAGAGGTAAGTGAGGCCTATTTTCCGTGGGAGAAAATTTGGAAGCCTCGAGTGACTCCTAAGTGTCCTCTTTTTATATGGTGTGTGTGGCTTAAGGAAGACTTCTTACTATTGACAATTTCATGAGAAAATGGCAGATTTTGGTGAACATATGTTACTTGTGCAAAGAACAGGGAGAATCAACTGACCATCTTTTCATACATTGTAGCTGGAACAGGAATTTGTGGGAGTTAGATCTATCTATGCTGAGCTATCAATCAGGATTCTCAAAAGATACATGGTCTCTCCTATATGCATAGTGGAGTGGCAGATTAAACAATGAGATGAAAAACTTGGAACATTATACCTTTTTGTGTTTTTTGGCTTATATGGAGAGGGAGAAATAGAAAAGTTTTTGATGGAGTAGAATTGTACAAGTTCAAGAGTTTGTTTCAACTTCGTACAATTGAAGAGTGGGAGGTGTTCATGTGAGTTTTTTCGAGGTTTACAGAGGAATTGAGAGTTTAGTCAAGGGTGAGGTTGCATACAGCATTTTTAGGCATTTAGTGTCTTTATTTAACAAAATTTTTTTATTGATAAAACAAAAAATATATATATCATGAACTATGTCTATAACATATATGCAAATGTATGCCTCCAATCTTTCAACATCAAAATCCACTAATCTCTTATAAACATGATTTTTCTTCTACAAAAACCATTGAATGATTTGGATTACAAACGAAAATTTGTCCCTTCTTTATATTAACAAGAATCAGAAGCGGCACAGTTGACAATCAAGTAACAATATTTTTCTCATTCCATTGAGAGAAAAAAAAAAAAAAGAAGGATCCAAATAAACATTATAATTTCCCCCTCTTATCTGCAGCCATGGACTTCCCTCTACAGATCCTAACACTGTTTGTGGTACAGAAAAAGTGAAACCAGTGGTTCCCTTTAAATACAAATAATAATATATCTAGTCAGAGGCCTCCAAAAAATGTACTCCTAACCTCTACCCTTGGAACCCCGTAAAATTGTAGGGTCTCAGATTTCCAATTGAAAAGCACAGGCACTAAGACTGAATCAGCATGCCAATATGTGCAAGAAGAACAATGATGTTACTTGGCTCTTACCTCCAGCAGAACTGGGAAAATGGCTTCGTGTACTGCCTCTGACAGAAACTATCAACATCTACTGACACGCGTAACTATATACTTTCCTTTCTCTAGATCATAGATAGTCTTCAACTGGGTCTTTCTCCTCTTTGATAAAGACCATGCGCTAAACATCAATATGATAGAGATAACAAACAAAGCAATCAGTGTGGACGAATCGCTAGTGACAGTTGTGGCAATCCAGTTGGGATGTTCTGCTTCCAGCTCAGCCATGCTATGAGAGATGAAAGCTCCCAATGCCCAGTCAAGTGGTATATCTCCCACTTGATTAGTGAACCCAATCCTGCTCAATAGTAAGTAGTCCAGTCAATGAATGCATACATATAGAACCACAAATGTGGGACGTGGGGCAAAAACGTGACAAAGCATTGTGCTCTAACCTGAGTTTGTGAAAAATGAAAACTTAACATTAGCTCCTGATTTTTTATTTTTAGATAAGCAACAAAATTTTTTAATTAAAACAAAAAAGATACATACAATGGGCTGAGATGGCCACAACATAAAATTCAAAAAACATAACAAAAACTAAAAATTCCAATAACAAGTCTCTTTCCAGGACATCTTAATGAGAAATAGAGGAGTCCCTTTAAAAGATCAGTCGCAAAAGCCCACTGATTGTGGAGACACACTCATCAATGAGGATATTCATGCCAATAGATAATAAGAAGTGAGAAAAAGAATACCTTTCATCATCCAAAGCAATTCCAAGACTGTCATGGAGTAGGGCAACAATATATGCTGAAGAGAAGCAATACCGCATCAAATCGTCCTCCTCGAGTGAGAGGTATTTCGTCCTCAACTTATGCCAATCCTCTTCACAAAATTGTTGTCCAGACCTCATCAGATCAGAAATAAATGCCCTCGGGGCTAGCCCAAAGAACTACTTGAAGCAAGGAAAGATTGGAAGGTTAAAAATTAAGTGGCAGGTATATCTAAACAGGCTTAAAATTAAGAGGCCGGTAATTCTGAACATGCTTTATGATGACAAGTGCAATTTGAAAACTGAGAATGTATTAATTCTTTTTCCCAAATATATAGTCTCGTTTTCCTGAAAAACATAGGTATGGAACCGGTGATAAATGAAATAAGACAGAACAAGAAACCTTTGCTGTATAGAAGAAATTTTCTGTGGCAAAGAAGTTCCCCTGAAGCTTGGGTATAAATGTCGATCCTATGTAGCAATGCTGGTAATAGCATTGTTCTGCACCTTGCATGAAAAATAATTTCATCAATTAAGTTTGAACAACAATGAAGGACAACTCCCTGACTGATGCAAAACATGATACAGTTTTTTTAATAGAATCCACATTACCTTTCCCTTTTTGCAACAGCATTAATGCAGCTGATCTGCACTCTGAGAAGTTACCCCTGGGTTGCAGAGTGGATGGGTATTTACTCTTTTCAAACAAGGAACCAGGAGAGAGAGTCTGAGATTTTGCATCATATGAATATCCACTAGGAGTACAAGGATCTATTGATTTTTCACTCTGAAGAGATTCAATAGCTGCGTTGATAAATACAGTAAAAAATTCCCGAATGAATACATTTCTTCAAGCACTTGATTGTATGCCCCAAGACCAATACAGGCAAAAGTAAGATTCATAAAATGAAAGGGAAAAAATTAAAGGCCATTTATAAAAACCATTTTAACAATGGGACTTATGTTTGACCAATAGACATCAAAAGAACAATATTATGCTACCAAAAAAAATGTACATGTCAACCCAAAAATAAAAGAGTGCGCATCCATCCCTTTCAACTGATTACCAAACCAACGATCACCTGCTGATTATACCCAACTACTTAATGAGTTAATGACTGCAGTAGCTGTTATGTCAAGCAGTTAAGCATTATCCTCAAAGCATATATAGGACACTCCTACTTAGCATCTGCTGAGCGCCACAAATACTAGCTACCTTCTATTGTGATCAAACAAAACCCTTAAAACTCCAAAAATGTTTGAACAGGGTATCTGTTCTGTCTTTCATAATATCGTGCAGTTCTTGGACACAAAATATCAAATGAAATCACAGTTTTTAATCTAAGACTACTGTTAAGTCTTTCCCCACAAATACTAGCTGACCCCACTTAGTGGGAAAAAGACTTGGTTTGGTTTGATTTGGTAATATATATATAGATACCAGGACCAGTCTGAAGAGAACATAGCTAGCTGAGGAAGCAAAAGAATTTGTCTGCCATCCTAACATATTGCAAGATAATGCAAGTGCAAATATGCATATTAGCAACAAGGATCCTTGGCGTTAAAACACTGTAAAAGTGAAAGTAAGTTGACTTGCCTGATTCTGGGGCTGTTGTAGCAAGTGATTCCCTTAATAGGTCATGTGCGACAGTCTGCACAATGATACAAGAATGAATTCCGAAACTATACAGAAATAACAACAGAGTTCTTATCCAAATAGGAATATACACATAGTTGTCATAAATATTTTTCCAACTAAGAGTTTACAAAAGGTTTTCTAGAGGAAAAACTGCAGGAACAATAGGCTCCTAGCAAGAGATTAATTGTTGAATACATATATATAGCAGTGGTAGTTTCTAGATCCAAGCAGATCCTGATATAAACTCCACATAACCAGGATAAACATGTTATTGAGGGTAAGTCTGCACGAACTGCCTCTCCCCAGGCTCTGCATAGGCAAGAACTCTTTAAATAACCAGGATTAACATGCTTTAAAATGTTATAAAAAAATATACGTATGTGAAGTATAGCAAAAAATTCACCATGTCCTCTTTGTATTAAGGCCTGTCAATCTTTAACCATCTTGAAGCCTTTCTATGAATTCCGTGCTTCAAACAAACTTTTTATAGTAATTTAGACCCCGAATTCGAAGGTAATTTGATGTGCACATGGGTTCATACCCTATTAGTTATATTTAGGGCCTGTTTGGAGCACCAAAAAAGGCCAAAAAACTCTGAAAAACTCTACAATTCTACAACAAACTTTTTCTACCACAAACTTCGTGAATCTATATAAATCTCTATAAATTTATATATATCTACAAATATCAACAAATTTTTACAAATCCTAATAAATTTTTTACAAATTCCAATAACATTTTTACAAATTTCAAAAAAGTTTCTACAATTTTCAAAAAGTTTTGACAAAAAAGTCAAAAAATTTCTACTGAAATCCATTCAAACGTAACTATTCATCTCTGAAAAACGTAATTTGGTGGCTAAACTCCAAAACCCAAAAAGTTACCCAAATCACATTTTTTGTTATTTTTTGGAGCTCCAAACACCCTGCAAATGCTTATTAATCCATAAAAGGGCATGGTAGGTATTGATACCAAAGTCAAGAATGTTAGGGTTCAAGATTAGAGCACTACTTAAGATCTTGAGATCATCGAAAGAACTCTTTCCATTCCTAGCTGAGATTAGGTTTTGGCAGCTAAAGCATCTAGTTAAATTAAAACAGAATTTGTCATTTAAACTAGAATTGGTGGAAGAAAAAAAAAAAGAAAAGAAAAACAGAAACAGAAATGGGGAAAAAAGGGACAACTTACTAAAAACAAAAGTATGAGCATCAGATGTTTTTTGGTTAGATGATCAATCAACTTACTGTTGCATATTCTGAGAAACTCAACATGCAAACATAATATTTTGTATCCCTCAACCAAACATGTTAATACCATATAGTGAGACAACAACTTCAGCGGAAATTTACCTGACCAAATTGAAGAAAACTGTGACTATAAAGATTGTAAGTAATGTTCCCAAACTTGACTAAACGGGAAAATTCAGTGGGAATTGTCTCGCTTGAAACAAAGGTTACCTGAAATAACAGCATACACAAATTATCCACAATAAAGATCACACAACTACCTTTTCAATGTTAATGCAGAACTGTTGTAACTCATTTCAAAAGCAATGAAGTGGGAAATAATAATATTGCAGACTTGCAATTGCTAGATAAAATATTGTATAGCTGTTGAATGGGAAATTAATATAACAATTCAGCTCACTGATTTGACACTTATATATGTGTCACTTTAAGGAATTTCGGGTGGGGCTCAGTTGCTACTTCGGCCCGTGCCTTTAGGCACGGGTTACTACTAGTAATATTACAATCTCGAGATAAATTATTGTATAGCTGCTGACACAATACATAATATTAGCTCTTTAATCGCCCCCCAAACAATCTTGTTCCCAAAATTTCATAATGCTAGAAAATCCTGGAAATTATTCAAAATTTTAGTCCGCAATAAACAAACCACTTAGAATGGGAAAACAGAAACAACACCTGAGCAGAAGCCCCACCAAGTTCGATGATTCCAGTTGTTTTCAGAGCATCACCTCCAAGAGTACCCAATGCATAATTCGCGATAATCCACGCATATACCCCTTCATCAGAGCCTAGAAAAATCAAAGGATCCAGTATTATGCTTCCCGATTGTGAATCAGAATCCAACTGCACTCTTTATAACTGATGAACTTATGGTGGGACAATCTTTTGAGGGGTTTCAAACAGCATGCTATATTAATGCATTGAAAATAAATTCCAAAATGTTCACAGACAGCCTCCATATCTTTAACCGCAACACTCTTCCAAACTAGGGTTCTTCACTGTTACTTCAACTTATATGTGCTTTCAACTTTACCATCAAGTGATAACAATAACAAAAGTTAGATGTAGAAACTTGCAAAAAGAATGATTGAATATGAAGAATAAAAAGAACTCAGACTAATCTGCATGAGTTATTAAGAAATCCAAGGCCTCGCTTCCATGGACATTTGACTCGAACAAAATTAAAATTATCGCCAAATATCTACACCCAGACTACATGAGGTCCATTTTCAATTGTGTCCAAATTACATTTTTCCATTCTGTATAAGTACATTTTTCATTTCATCCACAAACTCCATCAACACTGTCATTTACTGATAGAAAGAGCTTCTATATCACCCATTTAAGAGTAAATAACATCGAATGCCCGCTGCAACTATCATTCAGCAAGGCAAACAAGCTTCTAAAAGAATAAAATTGATGTTATTTATAAAATAAAACAAAAAAAAAAAGAAAGGAATAAATATTGTTTCCGTCAAACAATTTACTAAACTTAGAACTAATTATAAACTAAAAAGAGGTGCAAATTCACCAAATAATAATAATAATAATAAACCCACTAAACGAACAAACTAATCGCACAATGAGCAATAAATTAACACAAATGCCTCACGGCTATCAAAATGAATCAAACAAAACAAACTTCACAACTATCACACCAGATATAACAGACGCCCAATCATCGCGAAACTTGAACCCGGACGGCCTCAGAACTCGTCGGCACGACTCCAAAATCTGATCTTGAACACCCATATCCAGCATCCTTAGCCCCGCAGTCGCCATGAGCCGAATCTCTGTCTCACCCCAGTACTCCTTCGGAACCCTGTTCTTCCCGAAAACCAACAGCTTGCCCAAAGACCCGCCTGCCCCCTCCGAGTCCTCCGCGTAAGAGGACAGACCCGGATTCACCCGCATTGACGACAACCTATTTTCCCCAAAATCGAATCTCGGAACCCCACCCTTAATCGCATATTCGAAAACATGAATTCGAGTCCCTGTGCTTCCTCCATCGATCACTATCCCGAATTTTCGCTTCCCGGAGTTTCTATAGGCAAAAATTACGTAACAAAACAAAGCGAGGCTTAGAGCGACCAATGCGAAGATTATAATGCTGGATTTGGTGATCCTATTGGAATATTTAGAGTTTCGAAAGAAGAGATTGGATCGGTGAGACGTGTTTGGGCGGAATTGAAGCTTGATCGAGTCCATTTTGGTGTTGGTGTCGCTGTTAGGGTTACGATCGAGTCTGCGAAGATTCGATCGTAGCATCAAAAGACTGGAGAGCTGCAATGTAGAAACTGTACACGAACCATTTATGATTAACGAAAAAAATCAAAGCAACCAATTAACGAATTTTTTCTTTTGATTTGCAAAAAGAAAAAAAAATGTTTTCCCTTATATTTTTTTTGGGTTGACGGGAGATCGGAGAGGGCTATCGTCGGAGATGTCGCCAGCCCTCTCTCTATCTCTCTCAGGCACTCTGCTTGTCTGATGGTCTTGGCGAGGAAGACGACAATGATTGGAAGCTTTTGCTTTGGGTCGTCCGAGCCGGTCTGGTTCAGCCCGGGCTTTTTTTGAAGATTGTTTTGTCCAGCAAGACTCCGGTTTACTTGTTTTCGGAACCCCGCGTGCACGTGTCGTTTGATCGTCTGACAGTTGAAAAGTTGGAAAACGTTAGGAACCAGTACGACTACAAGACCCTGATGTTGCGTTTGAATAAAAAATAAAAAATAAATTACACTTAAATTTTTTAAATATTTAAATAATTAAAATTAAATCCTACTAAAATCTAAAAATTACAGACAATTTTTTTATTTTAAAAAGTTGGTAATGCTTAGACCTTTTCATTAATCTGTCTGACTCCTTAAATTTTAATAATGTATAGATAAATATACCTGAGTAGCAAATATCCCAAAAAATTAATCCATACTATCATTGTCATAACTAACCATTTTGTTATTTAGTATATTTATTTTGAGTTTATTTTTTATTTTACATTTTTTAAATTTTGACCGCTTGT
>JAVXUM010000001.1:15549919-15561207 GCA_035590655.1 Pouteria glomerata
CTCTTAGTACGTAGCATCTTCAAGGAGAAAAAGTGGTCAATGAAATATAAATAAATTGAAATTGACTAAATACTTAAAGCTATATCCAATGAAAGTGTTGATGATAAAAAGGAAAGAAAGGTAGTGGGAGACTTATTTTTATTTGTGACAAGTTTAGTGGAAGTGCTTTTGTTTCGATTAATCTGGAATAATATGTAATTTTTGTTCCTGGTTTTTGCTAGACGTAAAAATCTCATATATCCAGCATAATAATAATAATAATAATAATAATAATAATAATAATAATAATAATCCCATATATCTAGAGGATGAAAATGGTCCAGCATCATCTTCCTAATGGGCCCACGGACATTTCTACCCTAATTGTGTGTGTGTATATATATTATCACACATCAATTAAACATGTATGTTAGCCGCACAAGGAAGTTAAGGAAGGCCCTGGTTTAGGAACATCGATCATGACATAATCAATGGCCCTTGTGAACTAGTTTAGGCAGGTAAGCATATTAAATGCATGCATGCTTTGAAGGAAGAAAGACACAAGTATCTTCTGAGGTGAACAACCTAAAAAGAAGGAAATACCTTGTAACGCAAAGGTTGAGTGGTTTCACTGAGGAAGTTGACGCTCTATTTATCAACATACTTCATTACTATTTGTTTACCTTTCTTATGTTTCCTTTAATTAAGCTTAAAATGACAATCTAATCGTATGTATATATATATATGTATAACAAAAAGAGAAAAAAAATTGACTATCTAGTCACAATCACTATCGCCTTGAAGAAGAAATTTTAAATTTTCTCCTTTTCTCTTTCTTTGTTTTTTTTTTCATTTTTTTATTATTAAAGGATTATACAAACTTATATTTTGAGTGATATCTTATATCATCTTAATGCAAATGTTGCATTACCCATAAAAAGTCTTGGACAACCCTATCCTTTCAAACCGGTTTTCAATGTCAAGTTATAGCCATGAGTTCTTTAATATAGTATTATATTAAACTGAACATTTGAAAGATATTATATTAAATTGAACATTTGAAAGAACTTACCTCTTTTCATTTAAATTAATACTTCAATTTTATAATTTTTAAACTTAAAACACAAGTTATCTTTCACGTTACATGCGCGCGAGGGTTGCATATAAAATCTCCTGCTTGGACTTATTGCCAGTTTTGAATTAAATGCTTTTAGCCTGTATTATTTCATCCCGTGGTCTATATAAGTTAGGGTCATCCAATTTGTATTAGTGAGCATTGTGGAGAGAGTGGGCAAAAGATGGACTCCCAGGGTGCGGAGAGAATGGAGAGCCAAAACCAGTCCCCACAACCACAACAACCAGCCAAGGGCACAAGCTTCCTCAGAACTTGCTTAAATGGACTCAATGCTTTATCAGGTCTCTCTTTCTCTCTTTCTGTCTCTCTCTCTCTGAATTTAATTTGATAATGTTTCAATATGTATAGTTTCTTGTGCATATCATTGAAGGAGTCCAAATAGTTACCTTCGTGTTTGTGGGTGTGTTTATATACGTGTGTGTGTGTGTGTGTTACATTCACAAAAAAAGGACTACATATTTGATCATTCTGCTGCTCAATTAATGATTAGGTGTTGGGATACTATCAATTCCATATGCACTATCTCAAGGAGGATGGCTAGCCTTAATAATTCTTTTCGCCGTCGCGATTCTCTGTTGCTACACGGGGCTGCTCCTGCGTCGATGCATGGAATCAGACCCACTCATCAAAACCTATCCCGATATCGGCAAGCTTGCGTTTGGGACCAAGGGAAAAGCCATGGTATCCACCTTCATGTACCTCGAGCTCTACTTAGTCGCGGTCGAGTTTCTAATACTAGAAGGGGACAACCTGCAAAAGCTGTTTCCGAACGCTGGCTTCCGCATTGCTGGCCATGAATTTGGAGGAAAACAATGCTTTGTTTTGCTCGCTGCCTTGATTGTATTGCCATCGACGTGGTTGAGGAATTTGGGTTTGCTGGCTTATGTTTCCGCTGGTGGGGTTTTGGCATCAATAGTGCTGGTTGGTTCTGTTTTTTGGGCTGGTGCTAGCCCTGTTGGTGGGGTGGGCTTTCATGAAAGGGGAATGCTCTGGAATTGGAGTGGACTCGCTACAGCTATAAGCTTGTATACTTTCTGTTATTGTGGGCACGCTGTTTTCCCCACACTATGCAATTCCATGAAAGACGCGAGCCAGTTCCCTAAGGTATCGTATTCTACCGTTATCAGCTAGGAAATGCCATTTTACCCTTTTTTTTTTTCTTTTGGCCGCAGACTTTAAGTCAATATAGTCTTTCAATGTCATTTGCGTAATAATCAAGTATTTAAAGTGAATTTTTATTTCTTTTCAAATTTCAAAGTGATTGGCTTGCAAGTATTGTCGTTCATTTTAATAAATATTTTTGAAAAAATACTCCGCATAAAAAGTTAGAGTTTAAAGAGATTTTTGATAAAATTTAAAAACTCCAAACGAAACATTAATAATGCAAAAAATCGCTATCACATATTTGTTATAATAGCCCATTATTAAAAGAATTATTTATTATTAAATGACAATCTCAATAATAAATTATACTTCATAGCTAATAATTTTATGACTCAAAATTTTAATATTCTTATGTGTTTGAGACAAGGATTAATAAAGGAAAAAGAACTTTATTTAATTTGGCTGTATGGTTAAGTTTAAAAATGTTAAATTTATTTTATTGTTAGGGTATGGTTAAAAAAAAGAGTGGATTTGTTAAATAAGCATATATAAATAACTTTATTTAATTTACTCCAATTTTCTTTTCCTTCACAAATATTTACTCTAAATGCACCCGAAAGGAAATTAATTCCATAACTTCATGTTGGGTTCTAAGTTCTAATTATGACAAACTATTATGTAATATTGGACTTCAATGACAGGCCAAAAATTTTCGAGGTCCCTTTCTTAGTAACTTTAGTGAAAGCGAAAGCCAGCTAATGATCTTCTAAGACATCTAATTTTGTTTCTGGTCCCCTCATACGGACTCTCTCATTGCAGGTCTTACTTGTTTGCTTCATTCTAAGCACAATCTGCTACGGATCAATGGCAGTTCTAGGCTACTTAATGTTCGGACAAAACTTGATGTCCCAAGTGACACTAAACCTTCCTGCGCAGAACTTCAGTTCCAAAATCGCAATTTACACTACATTAATCAACCCCATCACAAAATATGCACTAATAGTCTCTCCAATCTCTTCTGCCATTGAAGATGCATCACCTTTCCATGGTAGCAGATTCGTCAGTTTGCTCATCAGAACAGTTCTGGTGATTAGCACCGTGGTCGTGGCGCTAGCAATCCCATTCTTTGGATACGTGATGGCATTTATAGGTTCGTTTTTGAGCGTCGGTGTCTCGATATTGTTTCCTTGTCTTTGCTACTTGAAGATTTACAAGGCATACAAGAGTTTTGGTGTAGAGTTGGTTGTTATTGTGGGAATACTGGTGGTGGGGCTTTCGGTGGCTGTAACGGGTACTTTTACTTCTCTCACAGAGATTGTGAGGCACTTACACCCTGCTGCGTGAATTATATATATATATATATATGTGTGTGTAGGAGCTCTTTGGAATGAGCTACTAATTAATTGATTTACAACTATGGGTTGTCTCCTTGATCAAAATATACTTAATTGTTATGTGTGTGGTGAGTCCGGTGAAGAAGATTTGCAAATTATTTTTGACAGAATAATTGTTAATTTGTTAAGATTCACAGTAGACACGCAAATGTTTAATCTGATTTTAACTACTAGAGGAATAAAGTTGCAATTTATAAAATATGTATTAATTTGTACAACTATTACTTCTTAACATAGTCTTAATAACTATAATTAAATGGATCAATATAAACATTGATTAATTTTTTTATGATGTAATTATTTCATATTACAAATGGGTCTAATTCATTTATGTCAAATGATTAAGTTCCTATGGTATTATGTTCATAATTCGTGCCATATATTACTAGCCTTATGCTGAAATTATAATGATCAAAATTTAATTTCCTATACTAGATTTAGATTTTTATTATTTATTTCATGAATAATACTCTACAAAAAGGAAAAATAAAAATTCTTAAAAGTAACACCATGAGCCATTAAAAAAAGTTTTTTATGCAATAAAAATTCTTATTTTAATTATAAATATTTAGAAAAATAATATAAACGCATGGTGTAGGTCAATTATTTTAAATAATCCAGTAAAGTAATATTTTAATATAAAAATATCATTATCATATTATTTTTATATATATATGTCTCATTAAAAATTTTGGTAGGGCAATAATTCTTGTAAGGCTTCTTTCTTTGAATTTTACTGTCGGTACACGCATAATTGAGTCGTGGGTTAAATTATAATTACAAATCAAAAATCACACAGCAATACCAAAATTTGAAAATGCTAAGAGTTGATTCTCAGTATGACGGGGACAATAAAGCTGCTCCTTATCTATTATACACGTGGCTGTACATAATTTGATACTAGACATTGGCGAGTTGTCTTGCTGCTCTCGCTTGATGGTTCACAGTCACGGCAATCCTTGCAGTTGGAAGATTCATGCTCCACTCTATTCTGATCTTCGTACTTGATCACAATGGCAATTGCAACTCCAGCTCCACCAAATAGTCCACTCTCTCTCCCAAAACCTGTCGCGAACCGCCCAAGAAACGACACCACTCACTCATCCAACCCGCTCTCTCTCCTCCCCAAATGCAAGTCACTCAGAGAACTCAAGCAAATCCAAGCCTATTCAATTAAAACCCACCTCCAAAATGATGCCTCTGTCCTCAACAAGCTCATCAATTTCTGCACCTTCGGGCCCACCTGTTCCTCCATGGAACATGCCCACCTCCTGTTCGACCAAATTCCCAATCCAGACATTATCCTGTTCAACTTCATGACCCGTGGCTATGCCCGAAGTAGAACCCCACTCCGAGCTGTCTCACTCTTGAGCCAAACTCGGTGTTTCAGCCTCATACCTGATGACTACACCTTTCCTTCTCTCCTCAAGGCATGCGCTAGTTCTAAGGCCGTAGAAGAAGGCAAGCAACTGCATTGCCTTCTAGTTAAACATGGGCAGAACTGTAATATGTACGTGTATCCTTCTCTAATAAACATGTATGCTGAGTGCAATGATATGGACTCGGCTGGCCGGGTATTTGATAGGATATTGGAGCCCTGTATTGTGACTTACAATGCAATCATAACTGGGTATGCTAGAAGTAGTCAGCCAAATGAGGCCTTGTCACTGTTCCGAAAATTACAAGCTAGTAATGTGAAGCCTACTTATGTTACAATACTTAGTGTTCTTTCATCCTGTGCTTTGTTAGGAGCATTGGACATGGGGAAGTGGATACATGAATATGTGAGTAGAAATGGATTTGATCAGTATGTAAAGGTGAACACTGCACTGATAGATATGTACGCTAAGTGTGGCAGCTTGGATGATGCAGTTTCTGTTTTTGAGAGGATGAATTTCAGAGATACACCGGCATGGTCAGCAATGATTGTGGCTTATGCGATTCATGGGCATGGTTATAGAGCCATATCTACATTTGAAGACATGAAAAGGGCACAGGTTGAACCTGATGCAATTACATTTTTGGGCCTTTTATATGCATGTAATCACACTGGTTTGGTAAAGGAAGGTTGGGGCTATTTCTGCAGTATGAAAGACAAGTATATGATTTCTCCTGGGATCAAGCACTATGGGTGTGTGGTGGATATGTTAGGTCGAGCAGGCCGCTTGGATGATGCCTATAAGTTCATAGAGCAGCTGCCAATTAAGCCAACTCCAATAGTTTGGAGAACCTTGTTATCATCTTGCAGCAATCATGGTAATATTACACTGGGAGAACGGGTAATTAAGCAGATTTTTCGCTTAGATGATTCGCATAGCGGGGACTATGTGATCTTCTCCAACATGTGTGCAAGAGCTGGGAGATGGGAAGATGTAATTTATGTCAAGAAATTGATGAAAGATAGAGGGGTAGTGAAGGTACCTGGGTGTAGTTCGATACAGGTGAATAATGTAGTACATGAATTTTTCTCAGGGGATGGAACCCGTGTTGAGTATAGAGAACTGCACGAGGCACTTGATGAATTGGCTGAGAAATTAAAGTTGGCTGGATATGTTCCTGATACTTCCTTAGTGGTTCATGCGGATATGGAACATGAAGATAAAGAAGCTACTCTTAGATATCATAGTGAAAAACTTGCAATTGCTTTCGGGCTCCTAAACACTCCACCTGGAATGACAATTCGTATTGTGAAGAATTTGCGCATCTGTGGAGATTGTCATTCAGCTGCTAAACTTATTTCATCGATCTTTAAAAGGCAAATAGTCCTCAGAGATGTGCAACGGTTCCATCATTTCAAAGATGGGAAGTGCTCTTGTGGGGATCACTGGTAATTGAAATGATCAGAAGCAGAATTCATTTTTTGTAAAAAACTAGAGGAAGTATTTTCTTTTTTCCCGTTGGAACATTCTCTATCTAATATACTTGTGGAAACATTCCTACATCAGAGCCAGGAAGAAGCAAAGAAGTTGTTACTCTCCATTGCCTATTGCAACCATGATTTGGAGGCAAACACTTTATTTCGGCTCCTAAACTGCAGAGATACTAAAATATGGAGGAGTTTTTATACAGGGGTGGCTATATGTCATGTGTGGTTCATTTATTATTGAATACAACTAAAGTCTTATTTGATCCATTTAGGGCTTCTTAGTCTAGGCCATGACTTTTGTACCACAAAAAAGTGCGTTAATGAGTGGGAATCATAAGACATTGTGTGTTGCAAGTTGCAACATGTTTTTATGTGTAAGAACATTCTTCTTTCATTCTCCATGCTCAGCTCTTAAATTTTTGTTTGTAATTAAACGTGGGGATTATTAACTACAAAATTTCAAAGGGTGTTTATACAATAAAACATGCTGCAATCTTTTCAAAGGAGGTCTTTCTCATACTGCCATAACTAAGACGAGATTGTAGGAAAACAAGCCATGTGCTCATTGCATATGGAACTTATATTTTGCAATCACCAAGGACCATTATTGAGTTATCCTGATGAACAGACTGGTGTGATACTATAATAACATATTGGTCATATTAACATTTACCAAAAAAATTTGCCTTATAGACGTGAATGGTGATTGGTAACAATTAGGAAATCAACAATTGTAATAATAATTAGGAAATCATTTGGAACGGCAAATATGAGCAATTCAGTATGTCCAAAAATCTGCTCGTTCTCTATTTTTTTGGACATCAGTTTTCAACAATAAAATTTCAGAGAGATGCAGGCATGATCAGCAATGACGCATCAGTTATCAATAACAAAATTCCAGAGAGATGCAGCATGGTCAGCAATGACTGGCAAATGTTATTCATGGGCATGGTTACAGAGTCATATCAATGATTGAAGTGATGACAGTGACTTGCGAATGTGATGAACCCGTTAAGATTAAAATTTTGGTTACTTTGTCATGAACTCACTGGTTTTGTGGAGGAAGGCTGGGGGTATTTCAGTAGCATGATGACAAGTACGGGATCTTGGGGGTAAGCCTCTTGGCACATGGTGGATATGCTCAGTCAAATTTGGTGCTTAGGTAATCCTTATATCTTCGTTGAGGAGCAGCCACTTAAGCCTTCACCTATACATTGTAGCATCTAACTCCTAGACAATATAAAAGTAAGGTGCTGAATAGTTGAGTATACTTTTGGCCTATATGACATTCTAAGGGATCTGTGATCTTCCAACATGTACGCAAGATAGTAGGGGTAGCTTGAACTGGCCATTGGTTTGGACTCCTCAATTCCCCGTCTAGAATGTCATCTGTTTTTTTTTTTTGGAAGAACATGTGAATCTGTGGAGATTTTCAATTTAGAAGCTAAACTTTTTAATTGATCTTTAAAAGAAGGATAACTTCTCAGGGAGGCTGTACAACAGTTCCCTCACGCCAATTCTACTGCTAGCAGAGCTGATTGGATGCAGATTTCATTCTTATAGCGTCGTGGAGATGTACGCAGTTGTTTCTTTTGCATATATTCTTAATTGAATACAATTTTTGTAAATGTTCCCTGCATGTTTGATCCAAGAATATTGAGCTGAGGATATGCTGCCCTTCTACTCTCACTTGAAACTCTTATTAGGATTGACTTGTTCTACTTCATCACACCAAACATCGGGTTTTCATCTTAGGAGTTGAATTATCTATATAACAAATCAGGTCATTAATTTGACATTTATATATTAGATCAACGGTTGTTATTATATAAATTAAATCAACGACTACTATTCATTTTTTATTCCTTTGTCTTTGGCACGGATAAATACTAGTTGATATCTATATTCAGATAGTCCCCATGCTATTTGATTCAGACTTCCTTTTGATTGTGCAGACTAGCCATATGAGAGATATCCAACTTGGAACGCACAATATTCCCAAGCTATCATAATTTGTCACTGTTCACACTGCTGGACAATAAAATAGGTGAGGTGGGTGACAATTGACAAAAGCATCAGATGTATGCTGCTGCTTTTTTGTTTATACATTTTTGACTTCTGATAATAGTATTATACTATTTTTTGGAGAAGCGGGACGGAGATTTGGTTCAAATGAATAAATTTGCCTCGAGAAACATGTGAGATTCCTCCTTTTTTTTCTTTCATTCTATTTATCCTTTGCACTCATCTTACCCCTTTTCCTTCGAAAGCTGGGTCCGGATGATGTCTGACCAAGATGTGGTGGCTTTTCCCCGATAATTGTGCAGTTACTGCAGGTTAGATGAGGTAGTGAAAACCAGAATTTCCTTGGCTAGATTATAAAGAGCTGATAGGTTGAGTTCACCCATCTTTGCTGGTTGTCGTGATAATAATAAAGACTTCATTTCATTCCAAGTCAATTATGTAGCCTTTTGATCACATTCCAACCACGTTAATACAATAATCAACCTGTAGAATCATCAATAGTATGAATAATTGAAGAAAGACTTGACCATAGAAAAAGTTAAAAGAAAACAGTCGGCACAACCATGATAAAGTTAATGATGTTTGTAATTTGTCCAATTCTTCCTACCTTAATAACGTTCACTGCCATTTGTAACTTGCCCATTCTGCCTATAAATTGAGTTGTGGATACAATAACATGATCATCCTTGGTATTACTTTCTTAGACACAGAGAGATGAAGTCCAGACTTCTACTACTGATTGAGCTTTTGGTAGTACAGTGCCTGCCATTTCTCCGTGTTTCCCTGAACTTTTGACTTTTTCTACTTTGTTCAACGGGTAAGTTGTTTGTTTGTAAAAAAGAGAGTGCTAGGTGTGGCTCATACTTCATGTTCCTTGGATGATTCATGCCCCCCGACCTTGACGGGGGTCTCGCTTCCCGGTGAGCGGGCGAGGGTCGCGGGGGCTGGCCCACGCGAAGCCAGAGGCCTGTTACCATTGTGGGCCTTGTTTTTTCTTTGTAGTTTGGGTTTAGGCCCATGAATAGCTACTGTGCGGCGCAGGGTTTCTGACGCCTATATATATTCTCTTGAAATTGAGGGAGTGTGTGTGTTGGAGAGGTTCTGAATAGTAAAACTCTCATTGCTGGACGTAGCCCCACATTGAGGTGAACTAGGGTAAATATTGTGTCTCGTTTTTCTTTTCGCTGTTCTTTATTTGTTTATGTGATTGCGCGCCTACAAATTCCCAACATCTGGTATCAGAGCTAGGTTCGCGGTTAAGGTTTGCGGTTAGGGTTTGTGGCTAGGGTTTCTTAGAGAAGAGAAATTTGCAAAACAAATCTGTGAAAGATGTCGGCTGGTCAATCAAGGATCGAAGTAGAGAAGTTTGGAGGAAAGGGATTCAAGTTATGGAAGTTGAAGATGGAAGCCTTGCTCGTCGATAGAGATCTGTGGTACGTGGTTGAAGATGACAAACCGACTACTTAGAAAAAAAACTGTTGCGGATGGTGCAACACCTGACGTGGCTGAGTCCGCTGAACTGAAAAAATGGATCAAAGACGATCGGAAGGCTCGAAGCCTGATCTGGCTATGCCTTGCTGATAACGTCTTGGTGAACGTGACCTCTGAGAAGACGGTGAAGGATCTCTGGACGAAACTGGGAACCCTTTATCAGAGTAAGTCGCTCGTAAACAAGCTGTTTCTACGAAAACGACTGTACAATCTTCGGATGAATGAAGGTGATTCGTTTTCTGCACATTTAAATGAATTTAATACCGTTTGTGGACAACTTGCTTCTATAGACATAAATCTAGATGAGGAAGATAAAGCATGCACTTTGCTCTGTTCATTGCCGAATTCATGGGAACATATAATTATTTCGATTGGCACTGGTGTTAGTAACCTATCCTTTGAGACTGTTGTATCTGCTCTGTTGTCTGAGGAGATGAGAATGAAAGGTTCTGAAAGTGCAACGAATGATGCTTTGTTTGCAAGAGGTAGAAGCAGTGAACCATCCAAAACTAGATCTGGTGATAGGAGTAAGTCAAGAGGAAAATCTAAAACCCGGGATAAATCAGAAGTAAGGTGTTGGAAGTGTAAAAAGGTTGGACACTTGAAAAAGGAGTGTAGAAGTAAAAGTGTAGGCCCAGATAAGCGAGATGAGGCATCATCTTCCAGTACAAAGAAGGATGATGGCAGTAGCACAGGAGACCTATATATGGCCTGTAACTCATCTCAGGGTGACTGCAATGCATGGATAATTGATAGTGGAGCATCTTTTCACATGACACCTCATCGAGATTGGTTTTGTTGTTATGAGCCATGTCAGGGAGGGACAGTGCGAATGGGAGATGATACAACTCTTGACATTGTTGGTCGTGGAAAGGTGAAGTTAAGGATGAATGATGGAACAATCAAGAATCTTCCAGATGTGATGCATATACCTGGTCTTACAAGAAATCTTTTTTCTGTGGGGGCTATGGCAGATGCGGGTATCACTTTCACCAGTGACAAGTACTCATGTAAGTTGACTCGTGGATCTATGGTGATTGCAAAAGGAGAACGATATGGAAAACTGTGGAAGCTACTGGGAAGCACAGTGTTTAGTGGTGAGAGTTATATCTCAGAATAGGTGGAGGAAGATCTTTCGATGCTATGGCATCAGAGGTTGGGTCATATTGGTGCAAAAGGATTGGAAACCCTTACATCAAAGAAAATGGTTGATGGAATTCCAAATTGCTCCATGGGATTCGGATTTTGTGAGCATTGCTTGTACGGGAAGCAGAACCGAGTCAAGTTTAAATCC
>JAVXUM010000001.1:15652057-15662762 GCA_035590655.1 Pouteria glomerata
GATAAATATTGCAATTAATTCCAATACCAAAAAACTCAAAAGCCCTACTAAACTAATAGGAAATGAGTTTGAATATACATCAAATGAAGTTTAAGAACCTATGAAATTTAAGAACCAAATCATAAGAATATATATAAGAAAAAAATGTAAAATATACTTACCTTGACAGAGGAGGGGAAGATCTCATGCCTCCTTACCTTGACAAGCATGGACTTGGAGTGAAAGATTTCGACAGAGGAGGGGAAGATTCCATTGCCATTACTGATTAACCCTAATAGAATAGAGAGAGAAAAAATATTAAACAATTAATGTATAATAAAAAAAATTAGAATTTAAAACTAGTTTGCTTGATGGGATAAGTTTTGTCCAGCATTTGTCGCCTTACATAATAGCATATTTTTTGTGTTTTGTAATTAAACGGTAGTTTGAAATAGCATTGTTCTATAATTTTAGATATATTCATAAAATTAAATATATGTACACATATAATACTGCCAGTATTATTGTACCAATGGTCAACCTCTAAACCTTTAAAGTCACAAGGTGAGTTTTTACTCTTTTTTTTTTTTTTAATTTTATTATACTACAATAAATTGAAAACAAATGTATGAATAGTCCAATTTACCATGATGATTTTTTTCTTCCTTCAGTTAGACGAATTTACAAGTAATAGCATACATGTTTGCTTATATATACGTAAACGTATACTCAGATATATTATACTTAGGATAAAGATAATGATAGATAAAAGACAGATTACGTACCGTTTGGTGGTAGACCAATTGTCGACTGTGGCTAGTAGTGAGGTGTGACTTGATGGTTAGCTGTGAAAAGCATAATTCTTTAAAATCCTACCCGCTCACATGTGGGAAACATAGTAATTGTTCTCACCATACATCTATATATATTAATTTATAATAAGATTAATTGCACTTTATTCTTTTAATTTAGGCCAAAATTACATTCTTTTATCTAATTTAAATATTAATACATAATCTTTTAATTTGATTTAAATTATAAAATTATCAAAGTAATTAAATATAATTAAATTTATGTCATATCTAGTAATACATCTTATAAATAATGTAACCTATTTTAATAATCTAGTAATATATTTTAAAAATATTGTAATAAATAAAATATAAAGAAAAATGTAAGTTAGTAAATTTTAAAATAAATAAATTTGAAAATATTTATAAAAATAAATAAATATAAGAATGATATAGAAAATGACAAAAGTTTGTAAATAGATTAAAATAAAATAGCTTATCTTTTCATTTGATTAAGCTATAAAATAAATTAAAATTTATTTTTATATGATTGCTAAAAATATAAATATAAATAAAATTTATTTTAGTTTTTAAAATATTTTTTCTTACATAAAATTAGTAAACATAAAAATAAAAGTTGTAAATTTAAATTTCTAATTATTTTTTATCCCTATTAACTTTTTATTTCAATGCTAATTTTCAAAATAGAATCATTGATTTTTCTCATCATTCACATATAGAAAAAAATATAACTACCAAAAAAGTCAAAAAAATTTAAATTTTAATTTGTAAAAAAGTCAAAAAAATTAAATTTATAATTTTTTCTCAAACACACCCTAATTAATACAAAAACGAATGATATATTTGCTTTAAATTTATTTATCAATATTTATTTTAATGATAAAAATAGTGATGTTCAATAAGTCTAAAAAATGATATATGTGAATGTTGTTTGTCGTATTATCGTGGTGATGTTATCATCATAGATTCAAATGATTCGGGTTTATTCAGATATCTTTTGAAGTAACTCAAGATAGATCAGGGTAAATAGGGGTAGATTTAGATCAAATATCCAATTTAGGGCAAATTGGGGGCGGAGGAAACCTCATTCCCATATCTGATCCGATATCCAAACAAATATCCAAATCTCACGTCTATTTGGCTCAAATAACGAACCAGATTCGGACAAGTCGACTGAGATGGTCGTCCCTACTTGCGTCAGAATCCCCCAGTAAATGGAACACTTAATGGACTAATTGTTGAGGTCAACAGATGAGGTAACAAGGAAAGACAAGAAATGAATAGAGCTGGCATGGTTTGGCAAAATGATGTCGCCAATAGATTACTAAAGGAATTTAGAAGGAAAAGAAAAGATGGTTAGAGCTAAAGTTGTAACTAGCAATTGCCCTAAGGCATCCAAAACGAAGGTCCCCAATGTGAAGGATTTCATTGCCAACCTATGGAATAAGCAAATGAAAGCTATGCAGGCTCAAATGCAAGGCGCTCTAGCGGCTGTTTGAGCACTAATCATGGTGGATGATTTGATTGGTAATGCCAATTCACCATTTTCTTTAGCAATAATAGCTTGTCCCTTGCTGCTGAGTTTTAATATGCCCGCATTCGATTCATTTAATGGGTTGGGACCCATTGGATCATTTGAAGACCTTCAAGACCTTGATATATATATATATATACGCATATCTTGAAGAAATCATGTGCGGAGTATTCCCTGCGATGCTCAAGGGACCTGCTCGACAGTGGTTCACTAAGATCAAGGTAGGCATGATTTCTAATTTTGCTCAACTTAGCAAACTATTCGTGAGTCATTTAATTGGTGAGTAGAGGTAGAGGAGACCTACCACCCATCTCATGACAGTTAAACAAGGCAAGGAAGAAATGTTGAGGGATTTTATTGGGAGACTTAATAAAGAAATTTTGGAGGTGAACAAAACAAATGAGAAAATGGTTGTCACAGCTTTTATGAGTAGGTTATAAACCTTTAGATTCATAGCTTTGTTGGTGAAGAAGCCCCCCACTGACATAGCTGAGCTCACCTTCTAAGCCCAAAAGTATATTAACATAGAAGATGCCATTAAAGTGAAGAAAGATAATTATAAAGTAGAAAGCTCCAAGGTAGATATGAAGAGGTCAAATAAACCAAGAAACGCTCGCGACAGTAAAAATTTAAAGAACCAAAGATATGATGACAGATCAGATTGAGGCTCGAGGAGGTATGATGATTTTCATCGTAACTTCACTCCTCTAAACATGAAGTTGGAGAATATTTCTATGAGATTAAAAATGATCTGGCTTTGAGGTGGCCTAAAAGGTTGAGAATACCCACAGACAAATGATCCCAAGAGAAGCATTATAGATTCCATTGAGATCACAAGCATGATATGAATAGTTGCTATGATCTGAAGACATAAATTGAAGAGTTAATTCATTGAGAGAGGCTAGGTAGGTTTGTGGTTGGTTGGGATAATAACAGAAGGGCAAAGCAAAGAAATCCCGAATGAAGAAGCCTAAGGAGAATAAGTCCCAACTATAAGAGCCCCAACCAGGCAAGACTAAACTAGCAGTCGATCGGGAAAATAAGAGTGATCTCTAGAGGATTTGCAGTAGTAGATGAATCTTTTTTGCAAAGAAAAAATATGCTTGGGAGGTAAGCAGAGCCCGAGAAATCCTAGTTGCCAACCGACCAAGAAGCCAAGGACAGAGTCTCACCCGATCATCTTCACCAAAGAAGAGGAAATGAAGTATGCTAATCCCATGATGACCCTTGTCATTTCGACAATAATTGCAAACTTCAAAATTTAGAGGATTCTAGTTGACGATGGGAGTTCGGTGGATATTTTATACTGGGGGCATTTGAAAAGATAAAGTTTAGAAAAAAAAAATTATAACATATTTTGTTACCCTTGGTCCGCTTGACGAGTGATTGAGTAATCCTACTCAGCTCCATAGTGTTGCCAGTCACGATGGAAGAAAAATCACACTAGGCAACTTGGATGGTTAATTTCTTAGTAGTGGACTGCCATTCAGCGTATAATGCCATTCTAGGGAGAATTTCGTTGAATCTATTCAAGGCAATCACATTTACTTATGATTTGAAGATTAAATTTCTTGTTAAGAATAGCATGGGGTATGGCAGAAATGACCAAAAGGTGGCGAGAGAATGCTATTTGTCTTCACTAAAAACAGACTCTTACAAAACAACCACTATAGTAAAAGAATTGGAAGTTCGGGACGATGAGGACTTAAGGAGGAGAGAGCCTGCAGGTGACTTGAAAGATGTTATAGTTGGCACTACTGAGCAAAACTGAACTATTAAGATAAGTTCAGAACCTCTTGAACAAATGAAAGAGGAATTGAGGAAGTTCTTGAGTAAAAATACGGATGTCTTTGCTTAGACCCACAAAAACATGCTAGGTATCGGTATTCGAATAGTAGCCCATCACCTGAATATCTTCCCAGAGGCCAACCTAGTCAAATAAAAGAGGAAGGTGTTCACCCCCGAGCAGAATAAAGCGAACGAGCAAGAGGTGGATAAGCTTTTAAAAGCAAAATTTATCCAAGAGGTCCACTATCTTATTTGGTTATCGAATTTGATTATGGTGAAAAAATCTAACGAGAAATGATAGATATGTGTAGATTTCACGGATCTCAATGAAGTTTGCCCGAAGGACAATTTCCCTTACCCTTAATTGATTTGCTGGTGGATTCTAAGGCAAATCATGAATTGCTATCATTGATGGATGCCTTCTTGGGGTACAACCAAATAAATATGACCAAGCATGATCAAGAGATACAATGTTTATTACAGATCGAGGTCAGTACCACTACAATGTTATGCCATTTGACTTGAAAAACAGTAGGGCGATGTATCAGAGGTTAATGAATAGATTGTTTAAAGTATAGATTAGAAGGATTGTAGAAGTGTATGTGGATGACATGATTACTAAAAGTAGGAAAGCTAATTCTCATATTACAAATTTATATGAGATCTTTGACACTTTAAGGAAGCACAGAATGAAGTTAAACCCAGCTAAGTGTGCATTTAGGGTAGTATTTTGTAAGTTCCTTAACTTTATGGTGTCTCGTTGAAGAATAAAGGCTAATCCGAAAAAGTCAAGGTAAATGAAAATGTAAACCCCCTAAAAATGACCAAAGATGTGCAAAAATTGGCCGAAGGGTGGCAACGCTGAATAGATTTATTTTTCGATCTACAGACAAATGTTATCCATTCTTCAAAGTGCTAAAGAAAGCTTTTAAAAAGACGGAGGAATGTAATGCAACCTTCTAGCAGTCGAAGCAATACCTCAAGTTGGTGTCGTTGCTTAGTCAGACCATCCTAGGAGAAAAATTAAACTTATAACTTCCCGTTTCAACCACAATAGTAAGTTTTGCACTCGTCATGAAGGATGAAAGAGTGTAAAAACTCGTTTATTACACAAGCTAGGCCCTCAAGGGAGAGAATAGCATTATCCCAAGATAGAGTTGATGATTCTTGCTCTTATAACCACGACTCGGTGACTTAGAGCTTACTTTCAGGATCACATGATTGTGATGCTTACTGACCAACCATTGAAAACTATCTTACACAAGCCTAAAACTTCAAGAAGACTCATGAAGTGGTTTGTTGAGTTAATCCAGTTTGACATTCATTATCGACCACAATTGGTGATTAAAGGACAGACAACTATAGATTTCATAACTGAATTTATAATTCACCCAGACAACCTGCTCAAAGAAGATGATATAGAGATAACATGGGTTCCTAACGTTGATGGTTCCTCCACCTAAGTTTCTAGCAGAGCAAATATAGTTCTTGTAACTCCTGATGGCCATAAAGTTGAATATGCCTTGTGTTTTAGGCTTTCTGCCTTAAATGACAAAGTTGAATATGAGGCACTAATTGTTGGTCTTCGGATGGCTCGGAGAATAGGGGCAAAATAGATAATAGTCCATAGCAACTCATAGTTAGTGGTCGAACCAGTACAAGGGAAATATGAAGTAAGAAGAGAAAATATGACTGAGTATTGCTAGATAGCAAAAAGTTTATCTACGAAGTTCTCTGAGTTCTAGTTATAAAAAATGTAAGACCACAAAATGAGGATACAGATCGATTGGTAAGAATTGCGCTTTCTGGGGAAATGAGCTTGGACGTTTTGATCGAGATATTAGATTCTTCGAACATCCGAACCTCAAAAGTTAACCAAATTGAAGGAAATACTGAATGGGCTAAACCGATCAAAGTATATTTGAAAAGTGAAACTCTTCTGAATGACAAGAATGAAGTTAGAAGAATCCAGCACCAAGTAGATATCTAATGATGAATAGAATCCTTTACAAAAGAGGACATAACTCTTCATTGCTCATGTGAACGAGCAGGAAGTTAACTATGTTATGAGAGAAGTTCACGAAAATGTCTGTGAAAATCACTCAAGAAGTAAAGCTCTAATTAAGAAGATTTTGAAGGCTGCCTACTACTGGTCTACTAGAATGATGCTTAAGAATTCATTAAAAAATATGAAAGATGCTAAAGATTTGCTAACATTTCGAGGTAACCTCAAAAGTTAACCAAATTTGTCCTGGGGTCAGGTTGAGGCGACTCAATATTTCTTGAACAAACTTCGGTAAAGGGAACTGAAGACTTTCAATTAGCACTGTTTCATGCACCACAATCTTACCACTGCTGAGTAAGAAAGCAAAATCTTGGTCTCCTAGTACTCTATAGGTGAAATCTAAGGGAAACTGGAAATTGGAGATTATATCTGAGATCCTTTTAGAAGTGATGGTAGATCTTATGCATTCTACTTCAAATTCGGTCCCATAATTATTAAAAACAACAATATTAGAGCGATCAACCTTTTAGAAATGATGGTAGATCTTATGCATTCTACTTCAAATTCGGTCCCATCATTATTAAAAAACAACAATATTGGAGCAATCAATTCTAATATTAGGCTCGAAAACATCGACGATACGTTTGGTATTGTCTACCCGAGGTCCACTTGTGTTAGGGCACTTGTATTTCGATGACGAGAGAAGATATAGCTATCATCATCAAAATCATCAAAATCGACAAAGTTAAGTCTCTCAGGATCACCTATGACTATGGACGAAAACAACTATGATAAACAAAGAGAGTACGATAGAAAAATCAAACCACTAAGAATAAATTAAATATATCTAGGATATTTTACAAACCCTAAAGAATTTGAGAGTCTATGGTTTTTCTCATAAAAATAAGTACTCCGAACCAACAACCAAAACATAAAAAGAAAAAAAAAACACAAAGAAATACTAGAAAATATCTTATCAGTTAAAGAATTAGTGAGATTTTAGGAGAAGAAGTGACAGCAACGAAGTAACTTCATAAGCAATTGCAGTAATAGAGATGAAAGAGATTTGAATTGCATAAAAGATACCGTGAAACTTAACTCTTGTAATTATAATGGATAGGAGTGGATTTTTAATTTTCATTTTTTAAAATCAATGGCCAAGATTAAAGGTCGAAAAAAATTAATCCAACGGCCCAGCTCATATAACGTTACGGATTTAATGACATGATCGATATATATGCAACGCGTGGCAAGTTGGTGAAATGGTTGCGTCTTTTTAAAGTACGTGTGTATCTGACATGTCGACAAAATAATAAATGTATGCATATTCTCAAAGATAGACCAATAGCTAAGTGGCTCCCAACCGAAATAGTGTTACCTTGACCCATTTTCAAAGACCAGGGGAATTGAGGGCATCTGATAGAGTGACTCTCGACCAACCAAGTATACTCGATTCTCGATCGATTAAGTGCACCCGAGCACCTGTGGTCTGACTTGACCGATCGATGTAGGCCTCGACCGAGACCAAACGACTATTGTGTTTAAGATAAATTAGCTTATATCACTGTCACATGTGTAATCATTCTTGACATATTCCATGATATGCTTCTGTAGAAGTGTTACTCACCTCTTAATGGTTTTGATAACTAATTGAGAAAAATTAGTATTGGGATCACAATACACGTGACATAATTTGATTGGGTGAAATACATAATCCGTGGTGGCTCACATGCGTCCTATTCATGCAAGTTTTACTTCTCTATAAATATCATCTTCTCACAATACTTAGATACACACAATAATTATTGCCTCACTAAAATTTTGCCAAATTATTCTCTCAATTCCCTTACTAGCTTAAGTATCAAAAACTATTTGACAGGCATCACACTAATATACTAGACAGCTTTTCTAACTCAGATTGGATCTCTAGAAGGATACAAAATTACTAATCCATCAGCAATGACAATTGGGTAGAGCATCATAAATTTAAATTTTGAGTAGAATGTTTGAAAAAAAAAATATTACATATTCTCTTGCATCAATCTTTGAAAAAAAAAAAAGAAAAAGAAAAAGAATACAATAATCATACGAAAACTAAAATAATAAAATTATAAGACATGTTATTTAATTTTATAATTTTACTGTGCATAATAATTTGATGGTTATTATTACTCAAATTTGAGTTATTAATACACCTGCAATTTAGTACCATAAAAATATATAATATTTTCTATTAATTTCTCATTGATAAGGAAATGCTAACGTAGGTAAAAGAGAAAGGGATGCAAAGAAAGTACAACAGTGTTTGGAGACACAGTTTTTAGTCAAAAGTTATTAGTTGTAATTTTTGTGTGTTTGGCCAAGTACGTTGTAATTTTCAGCAACTTTTTATAACTTTTGAGTGTTTAGTAAATTTTTTTACAACTTTTAATAATTTTTAGCAACTTTTAGGTCTTTAGTAAAATTTTTAGTAATTTTTAACAATTTTGTCTGTTTGATAAAGTGCAAACTAGTGTAATAGAGTAGAAAAGTAGTAAAAGTTGATATTTTAGCAAACCCTAACTTTACAATTTTTGATAATTTTTTATATTTTATTGTACTACCAAACGGGGCCTTTTTGAAGAATTCACATCTCACACACAAAAGACGCTACATTGGAAAAGGAACCGTGAAATAATAAAAAATAACTATCAATTTAGTAATTATTAATTAATTTGCAAAGGGTGCTCTTTCTTCTTCAAATCAAAAGTTTGGAGAAGAGAAGAACACTAAGGACGTGTTTGGTACAATGAAAAATAACGAAAAATGTGATTTGGGTGATTTTTTGGCATTTGGTACGCAAATACTAAATTACGTTTTTCAGAAATGAATAATGAAATTTTTTGACTTTTGTGTTAGTTTTTTGCAGAAAAAAATCATCGGAACAAATTTTGGCTCGTAAGAACGATTTTATGTAAGAATTTTTGAAAAAGTTATTGGAGTTAATAAAAAAGCTATTGAGGTTGTGAACAAGTTTTTGAGATTTGTGAAAAAATTATTGGGGTTTGTGGAATATTTTAAGGTTTATAAAAAGTTATTGGGATTTGTAAATATATATAAATTTATTTTGACTTTCATGAAGTGTCAGGAATACAAAATGTATTAAAGAATTATAAAAATTTTCATAGTTTTTTAACGATTTTCATCGCATCAAACAACTTATTTAAAATCACATCAAATTTTTAATATTTACTTACTCTTAAGCACCGTTATGCTTATCATTTTTTTTTTTATTAAAGTCGCGTCAAATTTTTAATTTTTACTTACTCTTAACCACGATTATGCTCACCAATTTTTTTTTTTTTTTAATCTTTTTTAGAATTTCTTCAATTGTCAACAATATCCACTTGCTCACGTTTTATTTGTTTTAAAATTTATTTAAATATTTAATTAATAAATAAAAATACTAAAAAAATTTTGATTCACCCACTTTCACGAAAAAAAAAAAAAGAAAAAAATAGAAGAAAAATAGTAACTTTTATCAAATTTCTTCAACTTTTTTTATCAAATGCAAAATTAATTTTTGTCAACTTTCTTTAATTTTTATTCATTTTCTTAATTTTTATTAATATTAAAAAAATTTTATAAATTTTTACCAAATAATCAACGCCCATTTAAAACGAGATGTATTAAATTTCTGTACAAAATTAGTAAAAGTTTAGGTTGCCAAGCCACCTCATTATCCTCACGCTATTATTACTGAAATTTGGAATTTAGTTTCACCTCTTTTTCCAAGTAAAAGCAATGCTGACGTGGACAAAAGGGAAACGATGCAAAGAAAACACCTCTCTTTTTCTTAGCAACCAACCACGAGTGTGGGGAATCAAACAAATGCCAACCCAAAAGATCTCTTTAGTCCACAAAGAACTTGTGGCTGAGAATTAATTTTCCTCTGCCGACGTGGCAAACCCACTCCTCTCCCTACTCCCAGCAAAATCAAAAGAATAAACCCAAGGGGCGAACGGAGAGTGGGAGAGAGTATTTTTAAGCATAGATAGAGAGAGACAAATTTAGAGAGAGAAAGAGGAAGCAATGTCAGAAGTGAGAGACTCTGCGATCAAGCTGTTTGGGACAACGATTCCATTGCCTCCAAACGAGGAAGCTTCAACTTCAAGCATTGTTACTACTGCTGGCGGCGATGATCATAAGCGGCACTGTTCTTCTCCTAGAGACAAAATCTGTGACAGAGCTGGAGATGGCAAAGAGAACAATTACAAGGTATCACTCGATTCTGAATATTTTGTATTGAACTGAGACCTACCCATTTGTCATCTCCCCAAAACTGATAAATGGGTTGAGTTCCATGTTTCTAAATTTTCATTTCCATTTCACACAATCTATATCATCCAAATTGGAGTTCTAGCAACAATCGAGAATTAGTAAGAGGTTGATCAAATTTCCCCCTATAATTCTGATTGTTTTACCCTTTGTTACCATGCTGGAGCTAGGGTGCTTAAGGGGTTTGTGGATAATGTTTTTGTTGGACATTTTTTTAGTCTGGAATGAAAATATTTAGAGGTTTTGATTTGATCAAAACTAACTTTTTTT
>JAVXUM010000001.1:15676073-15687671 GCA_035590655.1 Pouteria glomerata
TTATTTTTTTTGTGAGTGCTAGTTAAGATTGGTTAATAGAAATTTATTAATTGTTTCGATGGAGGAAGATTCAAATTAATAATTTTTAGTAATTTTTTTTTTAATTAAGAAATATTTAAAAATAATGGAAATAATATTCGTATATTTAAGATTATGAAAAATTATCCTGATTTATTTTACATTTACATCTTTAAATTTCAAGTGAGTGATTGTCTTGCTAGTATGAAAAATTTATAAACTGATCTATACATTAATGTTTTAAAAGTTGTATTTTGTGAACTAGTATTTGTAAAAATCTAATTATTTTATATAAGAAATTCTATATTTTATCCTATTGAACATAGAATAAATTATTTGAACACTTGTTTTTAGTTTTAAAATTTATGAAATTGTGATAGATATTTATTTGTGGATATTAGAATTAAAATAAAAGTTTAGAGGACAGACTCCTTAAGTGTTGTGAATCTAACAATTAGGAAAGAAGCCCGTGAAAATTGCGATAATCCTAATTTTCAAAAATTGTAGAAATAGATTCTTGAAAACCATAGTGATCTCAATCGGACCGGCTTAAGGAAGAACCCAAGGGTTAGACTGAGTAACTCTAAGTATAATGTTGAATCCAATAGGCATTGTCCATAAGAAATTATTCGGCACATGTTATATTAATTTTCATATGATAATTTACGGATTAATATTTATTATTACTGTTGTGATTGAAGTAATTTATAAACATACGTGTCGATTTTGAAAATATTATTACTATTTATACATAGATATTATTTTTAGTTAATTATTTATTTGATAATTTATTATTTTCATATTATTATTATTTTGACTTGGCAATTTATTTACTGGACTTTTAGCTCACCCCTTATTTTTAATATTTTCAAGTGAGACGAAAGGATTATAGTCAAGAATTTTGGATTGAGTTGGGATCGTAACATCAGTAGCTATGACCTCTTATAGAAATATTTAATTGTTTATTTGAAAATTTTAAGTGTTATTGAGTTGTCCAAATTTAGGGATCTATTTTGTTGTGGACTAATTGATTGATTTTATTTAAAGAATTGTATTTAATATTTAATATTTTATTTTATTACTACTGCAAATATTAGTAGTTTGAATTTACAAAAGTTTGTGTGTGCCACGAGACTAAGGCACTATGATTGTCCTTAATTTTGGAATGTGACAACACTAAACGTATTTCAAATGAGAATTTTTGGAATGTGACAACACTAGACGTATTTCAAATGAGAATGAAGAAAGGAAACAACGTAAGTAAAGAACAAACGAAAAACTAGTGTCATACTATATACATAGGGATTGCTAGCGGCGGGGAATTTAAAAGCGTGTTGCTTGTGGCTCCTTAAAGAAGATGAGACTGGATCATTTTCACTTGCAAAACCATTTATCAATGTATTCCAAAAATTAAAATAGAAATTTCTTGGTCAGAAATATTTGTATGTTTGGTTGATCTCTGACCAATAAATTTCAACGTTCAAATTCGCAAATTTACTGAATTATAAGTTTTGAAATCTCATATGGTATTTGATAATTCCACAACTGAATGAACTTTTTGTATGACTTGAATTCATAAGATTTCCGTCCTTCGTTAAATGTATGTTTAAAAGAAAATGAAAATTTTGTCTTTTAATTCATATTCTTATTACATTTTTAAATGTATTTACATATACCAACACATTAGCAAAAGAACTCCTATTTTAATTTTTTTGACGTACTTAATGTTGAAAGTCCTAATAATTCCTTTTCCTAATCCGATTCCCATTTTTCTTGTTCCTGTTCTCGTTTTCATTGCCCATTGACAACCAAACATTCTCCAGTTTATATCTTCTTTTTTTTTTTTTTTTCAGTTTAATTACAAGATTATCACTAAAGCATGACCCAATTTTACTTTCTCAATTAAAAAGTATTATAATTATACATTGATCTCTTAAATTATTAATCTGTAACAAAGTCACCTTTACATTGGTATTTGTAATTTTAACAAATTAGTTAACCAATATGGTCATAAGGTAAGAAGAATAATATTCCATACTAAAATAAATATTATATAAAAATTACCTTTAGTTCATTAATCGAGAAAAAAAAAAAAAAAGAGAGGATACTTTTAATTATAATAAAATTAGTTTTCAAAGATAACTATGGTACTCAAGTTATTCTAAGTTGGGCGGTGAACCGCCTATCCACGTATGTGTTGTGTGAGAAGCGGAAGACCAACTGTAAGTGTATAGCGATGAGGGCAAAGTGTGCACGAATTGTAGGAATTACGAACGTAATGGAATAAGTTTTTAAAAATATTTTTAAATTAATCATGCTTGAAATAATAAAAACTTCTTTCACTGTTATATTCGAAATATAAAAACAAATTCAAAACAATAAACAAAATTAACTTTTGGTCGTTTCTTGATTTGATTTTAGTTTCTTTGACCTTTGATTTTGATTTTGATTTCTTGATTTAAATTGATTTTGGTTTTTGTACGAATTGGCATTCTATAGGTTGATGTTGTCTCTCATCTAGCAACTAAAGACATAAATCAAGTCCAAACAATGCTTGAACTTATCTATTGTGAGGGACTTGGTCAATATATCTACAATGTTGTTAGAAGTGTTAACTTTCTCTAGCACTAGTTCACCTGAACACATAAGCTCTCGGATCTTGTGGAATCTCGCAGTTATGTGCTTGGTTCTAGCATGATACACCTAGTTATTCACCAAATGAATGGTACTTTGATTATCATAGTGAAGCTTGACTCCATCTTGATATAGACCTAATTCCTTGGCAAGCCCAGCATCCCATCTTGATATAGACCAAATTCCCTGGCAAACCCAGCATCCCACAATGCTTTCTTGACAAACTCAACCACTACCATATATTCAACTTCAATCGTAGAAAGAACAATAAGAGATTTAACCACAGTCCACTGAACAATTGGTATCAGAATCCAGATTTACCATCAATCTCAATCTACTAGGAGGAATATGTTGTTGCTGCCTCTAACCCAAGGCTTAGTGTGTGAAAGGAGAGATTGTTGGGGTGTCCCATATTAGTTGCAGAAGGGTATGGTTATTAGTATTTAAGTGTGAAAGAAAAACTCACCGTATGAGTTAGCTTTTGGAATGAGAGAGGTTCAAGATTGCCCAACAACAAGTGGTATCAAAGCTAATAATTGATGATGTTTAGGTAACAAACTAAAAACTGATTTAGTAGGCTTGCACAGAGACTCTCAATGAAGCGAAAAAAAATCCAAGGAGGCTCTCGATGGAGCAAGGATGCAGGTGAGCCCATTGCATGGAGGCTTTCGATGGAGTAAAAAGGGGCTACCTCTCGATCGATGTAGTGTGCGTTGTAAAAAGGTTCACGGTTAATCAGTGTTGAAGAATAAAAAAGATCATAGATCGAGCGAGAGTCAAGTGCATAAAATCAAAGTGGAGTAGGGCCCAATGCATGATTCACATATGAAAGGAAGATTGTTGGGAATATATTTGCAAATTGAGTTTTACATTGGATAGATAAAATAGAGATTAGATCTTAATATATAATTGGGTAACCCACCACTTATAAAGCTTAGCATTTTAAGTAAATATGGGTCATTCAATGTATATTGATTCATATGATGCAGTGTAAATTATATGGATACTCCCAATGAGTTGGGTCTATACGCGCGCTTAAAAACCTTACGTAAATCAGACTCTCAACACATGTACTTATGTGTTGTGTGAGAAGCGAACAACCAACTGTTAGTGGATAGCGACGAGGTTAAGTGCTAAGAATTTTCTTTTTCTTTTTCTATTCAATTAGAATATAGGTGGGCCGTAATTCATTCTATAAATGTATTTAAATAAAATAACACTCGTACAAAATATTCCATAATGTTTTTGAACGCTTAGGATATTTTTGTTAATTAAAATTTATACTATAAATTTCTATTATAGAAGTTAGTTTATGTAAGACCATTTGATCCCTAAGCACACTAAAAGAATAACTTTTTGTCAAAATTATAACTAATACCGTAACCAAAAAAAAAGAAAAAAAAAGACACATTGTTACAAGTTAATGGTTTTAAAGTTGAATGGTTCACAATTTTTTATTTTTTATTTTTTTTTAGTTTAGGAATAAAGTGATACGGGTCAGAGTGTAAGGAAAGAGCACAATCTGTTTGTTTGTCATATTGAATGAATTTTTTTGGGTGACACCCCAATAAGAATATGGGACACGTCGATGTACCCCTCCCATGTGGGTAGCATGAAACCTCCTCAGAAGATTCTGCTGAGGCAATGGCTTGTAACAGTAGTCATAAATACCTTAACAAGGATGGGAGAGAGATGTTCTTGCTTAGACCTGAAATTGTGCCTGAATTTTGCAGTCCCACGAGAAAAGGATGTCTTCAACTGTTTCAGGGGTCTTAATAATTTTTTTGTCTTCGCTAACCTCGTTGTCATCCCCTTGATTAATTTTTTGCTCCCATGCACCTATTCTAAATGCTAATCTCATTTCCCACAGATTACTGATCTATTCAACTGTGATTTTTTTAAATAACTTACTGCTTTTGGGTATGGTCCTTATTCTTTTTTTAACCCAATAGAGCAACAAAATAAAAAAAATAAAGGCAAAGAGAATATATGGAAAAGCTAATGGAGTTACTTTTTATTTGTTTCACAATTGGAAAGGGTTAACAAGAGAGAGATGGTGACAACCAAAAAAAAAAAAGTTTGGGAGTGGGGCAGTAGGAAATGACTTGACAAAGGCTAGCTAGGTAGCTTATGCTAGATATTTTACTGTTATCCAAACCGAAATAAAAACCCTACATTAATAACGTTTCGCTTCGCTTCGCCCCTAAAATGGGTTCCTAATTTTCTTGGAATCCAATCCAAATTGAGATCTGCTCTGGCCGATTCAGAAAAAAACCCATCAGCTTTTATTGGCTTCTAACTTCATGTGGCTCCTACCCCAAGAAAGTCTATGAATGTTGGTGCAAGGGTGTTATTAAAATGGGTGGCCTGATCTCTGTCGTCTGTGTGATCTGATGATGAAAGTTCAGTGACAGAAGCTTGTGGAGGTGGCGCTGGAGAATGCGACAAGGTAGAAGAAGGGTAGTGGGAAATTGACTGTTGCATTGCGGTCACCAATGGGGTTGCTTGATGGTGTTGGTGGGGATTCAAGTTATAGGAGAAATTTGTCTCATCCCCTGACCTATCCCAAGGCCTGTTCTGACTGAAAATGCCCATCATCTGCTGGCTCTTGGGACCTGCACTACACAAAAACCATTCACAAAGATGAAGTAATCTAGGTAGCATCCTTAAAGGAAACATATATACACATACACATATATATGCACACAAATGCTTAACCTCTAAAAAAAAAAAATTAATAAATACAAGAAGTTTGATCCACTGCTCTGCGCATGTGACACTGATTGAGAGAGGGTTGCATTAATGTATACATGGAGGGGGAAAGCAAAAGGTTTTACGGCCATAAAGAAAAGGAGGGTTTTGCATCCATCCATGTATAGAAGCAAAAGTGTAAATGGACATGGGATGATCCAACTGTAGTTCCACTGCAAGCAGAGTGAAGAAAGAGCAAAGGATTATAAGATAACAAGAAATTTTAGTAGGCAACCAAAAAGGAAAAACAATGAGAAGCAGCACAAAAACCAAGATAATGCACAAATTAACGTATCATGAGAGAGAGAGAGAGAGAGAGAGAGAGCGAACCAGCGAAGAAATCAGGTGTATGTGGTGCAGCAGAAAACCCACTATGAGGAAGAGGCATATTGCCGCTGGGGACTGCTTCTGATCCCCCACCACATGTCATGTGGGGAGAAGCAATGGTTAATCCATGGCTGGCAAAGGCGAATGGGGATGGGTTTTGAAGCAGTATTCCATTGGAGAGACTTGCATAGTATGAAGGAGGAGGAGGGGGAGGAGGAGGAGGAGGTTGTGTTTCTAGTTTGATGTCTCTGCGGACATTAAAGCAAGGGTCTTGATCCTCCATTCTTCTGTAAACAGACTGAACCATCTTCCTCCTCCTGTAGGCACTGGACTGTTCTCTATACTTCCTAGCCATTATAACATGCCAGTGGTTCTTGACTGCATTATCAGTCCTTCCAGGGAAAAGCCTAGCAATCAGGGCCCACTTGTTACCATACAGTCTATGAGCAGCCATTAGTCTCTCCTCCTCTTCTTCACTGAAAGCTTTTCTGTTGATCCTTGGGTCCAACTGGTTGAACCACCTCAACCTACAGCTCTTCCCTTCGCATCAATCAATAACAACAACCCACAAGCCAGTTTCAGAACCAAAAAAATTAAGGGGAAGTTAAATAAAAACATTGTTTGAAAATTAAGGGGAAGTTAAATAAAAACATTGTGTCTGTGTATGTAGAGAGAGAGAGAGAGAGAGAGAGAGAGAGAGAGAGAGAAGAGAAGAGGGAAGAAGAGGAGGAGTATCTTTGATGAAGGCTGTAGTTGGGATGTTTATTTTTTCTCCATTTTCATACCTGACCTTCCTTCCAACTTCTCTGCTATAAGGTTCCAATTCTGAGGGCCATAAAGAGCTACAAGTTCCTTGAGCTTTTTATCCTCTGCAGGCCTCCAATGTCCTCTGGCACACAACTTTAACTGCCCACTACTGTCTGTTTCCTTTCCATTCCCTACATTCATGTTAGGTTCCTCTTCATTTAAAGTTGCAATATTGAGATCAATGGTTTCATTGTTTTCTCCAAAACCATCACTGCAATCAGAGCCCTTCCCCACACCCACATCATTGTTCAGTGTTTCCTCCAAGCCTCTGCTGCTGGGGTTTCCCACAAGCGGAAAGCCCCAATTAGGTCTTCCATTTTCCTCCTCAGATATCTTACAGACATAGCTATCTGGTAAAGGAGATACAGACGATGCTCCATGGTTGGGGGTGATGGAGAGAGAACCCATATCTGCAAAAACCATCCCCATGGAAGAATCAACAGGAGTAGGAGTAGGAGGAGGACGAGAAGAAGATGATGATGTTGATGTGAGATTGCTAGAGGAGTAACAGGTTATGACATCTGTGTTATTTTGTGCACATAAATTAAACACATTTGTTGGCCATGCCTTCATCTCTGTTCTGACACAGATTATGTTTTAGAACTGTTACAAAGTCATCTTCATGTGACAGATAGATAAAAAAAAAAAAGAAGCAAGATCAATTGAGGGGCTAAAAATGGAAGTTTGACAGACAGGGAAGGGGGATGGAGAAAGAAGTTCGCAGTGTGGGAAGAGAAACTAGAAACGGCAAAAACAGCATGGAGCATTTTTTTTTTTTTTCCTAAACAGAAACTCCTACTTTTCTTCAGAAACGGAGAGCTACCCTATTTTTCTTAACAGTATTATTGATTGTACGAAGAGTCCCCGAAAGACAAAAGCCATTAAAAACTTGATCTGTGAGTCTAATCACCTCTCCAACTGTTCTTTTGTCCACATTATGGCTTCGGATAGGTAATCCCGTCCTTACTATGATAAAGATTCTGATTACCGTGTATATATAGGTCTGCCTTTCTGGGAAAGTACTAGTGGGTTAAACATTTACTGATGGTAAACAAAACCCAACCTTCTCCGAGTTTTTTTTTTTTTTTAATGTCTAGAGAGCGTTTAGAGTAAAAAATAATAATAATAATAATAATAATAAAATTTGATAAAATTATAAATTCATAATTTATATAATAAGATAAAAAATAAATAATTTTTAAAAATTTCTGATATTTTTTAATGACTTTCAAAACTCCAAATAAAACTATAGTTAAGATATAAAAAAACTGCTAAATTTAACCAAAAATAATTTAAAATAATATAAAATACTCATAAACCTATTACTTTTTTGACAAAAAATTAACCAGTAAAATTATATTTTACTTGCAAGAGTAACAGCATTATCCAAAAGCCTTTGATAATGCTATTTTTTTTTTTAACGTTGGATACGAAACGAGGGTGTGAAGTCAACTTAATTTTAATCAATTGTGGGACCAAGCTCCAATTCTGCACTTTGTAGACGACCAAGTAGCAATCTGTTGAAGCATTATGAATACTAATCGATTAAAATCTGACACAGGGCTGGAAGATTGACTCGTAATTTTATGGAAAGTTGACATGTGTAGTTTTTTTTCTTTTAAATTCATAAGTTATTTTTATGTTATTTTTAGATATTAAATATTACTTTACATAAAAATTTTAAGGGGCTGCTGACGGTCCATTACATATCTCACATTTTTTCTTGCATTTATTTATTTATTTTGGAGGTCGACACCGTTAATTTTTTTTTAAATCTAAAATAAATCATTTTGTTATTATTAATGATATTAGATAAATAATTAGTGAGTCAATACATGTGGTATTTTTAATTATTTATGTTCTATTTTTTTGTTTTTATTTTTTTAAAGTCTAAAATGAATCATTTGGCCACAAATTTAAGTATTTAAGATATTTTTTAATTTTTTAAAATTTAAATATTGCATATTTATTTTAAATATTATTTTACATTTAACGCATATTTATATTTACCTATCAAAAAATTGAATATATTAAACAACTCGCAGTTTCGTGCGTCTAGTTGTAATTAATAGGGTAGAACAGCCTCCTGCCTGCCAGACTAGAAAGTCCAAAAATAAAAATAGCTGGTCAAAGCCACTTCGAGAACGGCCCTGATAATAAAACTACCCTTCACCTTTACATTGAATCGTTTACCATAAGACTGGAGGGTTGTGTTCGGATCGAGCGAAATTAGTTAGGCGGCATTTGATTTGATTTTTTATTTTTTATTTTATGTGTTTTATATTTTAAAAATTTTTAAAAATAAAAATAAAAAATATTTTATTTTTCTTATTTTGTTAAAAATACTTAAAATAATTTTTTATTATCTTTCATTTTATGTGTAAACTCGTTGT
The DNA here is from genome assembly GCA_035590655.1 of Pouteria glomerata. Lineage (NCBI taxonomy): Eukaryota > Viridiplantae > Streptophyta > Magnoliopsida > Ericales > Sapotaceae > Pouteria > Pouteria glomerata. Next base: position 15,685,004 of record JAVXUM010000001.1, read on the forward strand.
TGATGCTGAAATTTCGTGGTCCTCGATCCGGGCCTCCGAGAACTCGATCCGCTGGAATAATAGAAATTTATCCGTCAAGGATACCAGTGTGGTGCCTGCCAAAGGTACTCCGATACTTAAGTCAGATACGATAATCTGAAAACAAATCGACAAGGTAACAGCCTGAGTTCCAAGATTGCGTACCTTTCATAGTTTTGTATTCCTATATTTATAATGAGAGATTGTCGTGTGGAGATGAGTATTGGTTGAGATATTTTTCAGATTCTTTGGAGATTTCCATTTTGTATGAGACATGATTTGATCGTATCTTGACCGTTTCAGGAATATGTTCCCTAACAATACGCTTTCCTTCTATGGGCCAGGCGGGAATCTCGGAGTCTCCAAATCCTAATCTGAGCTCGGACCTCATATCGATATCAGCCCAGATCTTACTGGGCTCGAGCTTGGGATCCTCCGAACTCGGGCCCCATCCGAGCTCGGGCTCCCTCCGAGCTCGGGTCGAGCTCCGAAACGCTTAGGTCCACTTAGTACCCGAGTTCTAACACAACCCTGGGGTATTTTTGGAATTTCAATAGGGTTCGAGAAACCCTTATCATCATCTTATATAATTAACATTAAATTATTTAATTTCAATCCCATGGATACAAATGCACCCTCTCGTCATGTCATCTGTTTTTCTGTTCCTGGAATTGGCAACTCTTTCTTTTGGTAGAGTTACTGGCTTTTACTTATATTGCCGTTTAATTTGTGCAATCTGCACGTGAATTTGTACAATGCGGACAAGGAGACAGGGCAAGCTAATTGTTAGTAGGCATTTTGGAGGATTTTAACATTGCTTCTGAAAGCAATGCCTTGCTTTTCTTTTCTTTTCTTTTTTTTTTTTTTTTTTATATATATTTTATATTTTTATTTGCATAAAAAGGAAGCTAGAAAAATACTTCTTCCTTCAATACCCATGAAATTTTACCCTACGCAAGGTAAAATACTTCCATACTTTGGTTGTAAGGAATCTTCCGTGATAAAACTGGTTTCCATGAACTAAAGGCGCAAAATTATTTCATTTTTCATTGCCTTAATTTAAGGGATGCCTTATAAAGGGTGTGTTTGGGAAACATCTTAACTTATCATCTCTTTGGTTTTTTCTAAAACAACCAAATTTGTCTTTTTACATTTTTAACTTATTTTAAATCATGAAGGATAAAAATGTCAAATTAAAAAAAAAAAATTAAAAAGTTAGCTATTAAAAAACTAATACAAAAAAAACTTGACTTTTTAATAGTTAGTAGTTAACTAGCTTTTTTTTCCGAAACTCAACTATAATCTTTTTGAGTGTTGACCATGGAAGACATTAAGGAAAATGAAGATAAGAGAACTTTTAGGCTGATTTTATTATCCCCATTGTATTTTATGCCTAGGGGGTCACCAATGGATGCCATTTATTTATGAGGGAGATTATGGAAAGTTATGGAGAAAAGATGATTCCTATATGGTTTGTGCAGGCTTGGAGCAAGCGTATAACATTGCCTACAAGCATTATAGGGTGGGATAGGGAAGAACAAGGGGTAATGAGTAGATGCTTTGAAATGTTAAATATTGTGTTATGGAGCTACAACCACAGAAAGCTAATTGAATTAAGGGGAGAGAAGTGGATGTCTATTACCTCCTAAAATCGACATAAATCAGTATAAAAATTAGACTGGCTGTACTTACTTGAAATTCAATCTTGTACAATAACTTGTGATGATGCATGACTTTTACACAAATATTTGCTTTTATCTCATCTAGTGATGAATTTACTTACTTGAAGTGATTGGTTTTGACATGGGACTTGTATTTTTAGGATCATATTTCGTTCTATATTCTAGTTTGGGGATAAAATTATTTGTCTTATTTCCCATGTTTAACGAACTGTATACTGATTGCAGGAAGAGGTATCTAAATTGAATGAAGAAGTAATCCGGTTGCGAAATATGGTAAGAGAACGTAAATTGTTTGTTTCCTGCTTTATGCTTAAACTTCAAGTACACCTTTGATTTTCTTTCATCTCCTGTCCTAGCCTCACATGCACGTTGTGTGTGCATTTACCTGTAGAATTGTAGTATTCCAATAGTTAATTTAACTATATATTTTCTTGCAGGCATAAAGATATATAAATATATAAATATATATATTATATAATAAAATATGACAGTTTTGAAAACCTCTCTCTTACAAATTAAGATCTAACAGTTAAAAATTATTTTTTCTTTCATTTAATGATTGAGATTATTTTTATATTTTTAACTTTCTGCTTAGTTCTTTTTTTAGTGGACCCTACTGCTATCTATCTTACAAAATAGTTTAGATATTTTAAAATTCACTATATTTCAAGGATGGAGATCATATACAAATCAAAATTACCAACTTAAAAATTTTGTCCAATTATGGTTTTTAGGAAGTTAGAATTTCCAAATTAAAATACCATAATTCGTGTTTTCTTTTATAGTGTTTATCAAAAATTAATTAGAGAAAAAGACCAAAACACATATAGTAGCTGGTAGGACCTAAAATTTTGAAAAAAAAAAAAATTAAAACCTATGAATTATCATAATTTTTTATTTGAACCTATTGTCCAAAGTTTCAACCATATAAGAAACTTAATACAAATTTTGTTAAGAGTAACGTAAAC
>JAVXUM010000001.1:15687771-15700208 GCA_035590655.1 Pouteria glomerata
ATATAAGAATTTATACCAAAGTATTATCATGTGTGGCAACAGAATTTGCTGAAGTATTTTCTAGTACAACAGAAAATTATTTTTCCTTATTAACTTTCTGTTTTCTGTTTCTTCCTCACAAGAAAGAAAGAGAGAGAAATCTCATTTAATGAGGTGTTGAGTAAGCTGGAATATACAGTACTGTACAATTCCTGTGAACTGAAGCAGTAAGTCAAAATCTTTGAACGCCATATGGGAAAGAATCCAAACAAAACAACTCAGCAATTGAAGAAAAACTATGACTTCATGAGGGTGCTACAAAAGGATGGCCACCGTGTTTCTGTTACTTCAAATCTTAATTTATGGGATCTCTCAGACCATATATAGGGTTCCAAGACTCCAATAATCGACATGCATGTCTTCTGTGTCGTAATTCCCTTGCCCCTTGAGACTGTAATATGTTTCATAATTGTTGTGAATTTCCGATTCCGACCTTAATTAATTGTGTAGCTTTAGTGAATATATATATATATGCAAACTCCGTTGAACGGAGATTGAGTTACAAAAATATGATTTCGTTTGTCTGAAAACAAAAATTGCACGTTCTTTTATATACTGAAAGAGAACCATAGGATTATATATATATATATATAAAGGGGTCGAAACATACCTAAATTGTCAATAACACTATAATTTCATTTGTATGATCAGTGGGTGCATGCATATGTGTGACTTCAACATGCTTCTTATATTGTAGGGCATAAGTTATGTTAATATGTGAATTTTATTTAATTTTTGTGGTAAAATTAAATTCATTTTTAATATATAATAAATATTCAAAATTATTCATATTAAGTGATGATAACGAGGAAGAATGAGTCCCTACTGTCCAGACACCTCCAGCACCATATGAACAACACTGAAATTATAATTGAGCAGACAGAATGAAGTTTAATTTGTCATTTAATACCTCTTTATTATGCAGACACCCCATCAAGCCATCTAGACAGTACGTCTTTAAATACATATTTCAAATTAGGTTTAGGGTTTCATTCGAGACTCATAAATATACATTTTGCGATGGCAATCGTAGTACTTTTCCTTTGTAATTTTTATATTCAATTTTTTATTAAAATAAATTAGTTTAAAGAATAATCGTCAATAATTTTTAATCAAGTTTAGATCGAAACTTTAATTATACAATAGTTTTTCAATACAAGTTGCGGTGTTTCTATTTATAGAGTTTGCTTACTTATCTTTTTTTTATTTTTTTCTGTTTTGCTTATTTCTTTGATATGTTAGTATAGATCTGTACTTGAGTCAACCCATCAATGATAGGTAGATCTTTATTTCAGTGTTATATGTGAATGGATTCGAGCATGCAATATAAAACTTGTATGTTAGGATTCTTATTTTTTTAGATTTATTTTTGAATATTTTCAAAACCTTCAAAAACGTATTTAGTTGATTATATTTCCTTGAAATCATTTATAACTATGGATGATTAGAACTTTCTTGATACTTTGAAAATATAAGAAATGAATCTAGATTTATTTTTTAATTTTCTTCTTCTTTTGGTTTTCAAAAGTTTTCGAAAACTTGTAAATTCGATCATATTTCGTTGAAATTTTTGATGACATTACTTGATTAAAACATTCTTTATATTTTTAAATCAAAGAAAAGCGTTCTAAACCAAAGAATATTTTCAAAATGAAATCTCTCTGGTTTTATTTATATTATATGTGATTTTAAAATTATGCTTTGGATACTGTTTTCATGATAAAATCTTTCTGATTTACTTTTTCTAAATATAAGCAGTAAAGTGAGATAAAATAATCATATCTAACATGAAAATAGATATTCACCCGGATTTATATGTTGGTTCAAATCTTTTATCTTTATGCAAAACCCTAGTTTTATTTCTTTTATTGTTTTAATTTAGTTTAGTTTAAATTTTGCTGCTTCCATATTTAGGTTAGCGTTGATTTGATTTCCTTACTCTTAGTTTATTCTAATTGCTAACAATTTTACTTTATCTATTTATTAGTTAATTAATCAACACTTTCACAATTCAAAACTAATTTTTTTTTTTTTTTTTTTTAAAAGAAACCACTAAATAGAAGAATTTAAAAAATTTTAGTGTTTTGCTCTTAAAGTTTCCTGTGAATATGATTCCGATTTCACTAGGTAAGACTATACTGCACGTGTCTTTATATTGGGGAGTTGTTTTTAAATATACATTTATAAAGTAATCAGTTATCATATATATATATATATAGTTGGAACATGAGAAGAAAATGTAATATAAATTAATTAGCATCCTCTAGGATTTTGAGGAGTACTAGTAAATCAACAACTACTAGCATGCATGATAATAATAAAAATTAGTCTGAGCACTGGCTAGTTGGTTGGTCCAACTGACCAATAATTATGCATAACAATATTAATTAATCACAACATGCCAAAAAAGAACAGCTTACTGACTTAAAAATGGTTCAGAAGCGGTTGAGTATTGTCTCTAGTTACATTGTTCTATTTTCAACTCTGCCTGGTAAAATTTCTGCCATTTACATCTTTTTTCTTTCAGGAGAAGTGCGTGATAAAAGAGTTTCCAGAGATACATGATGTAATGGTAATAAGGAGTCAGTAAATCTTGAGACCATATCGTGAACTTGTGAGAGCGGAAGGACCACTCGTGTTAAATGTATATGCATAAGTGGACAAAGAACAGCAGACCATTTGGTCTCCAACTTTCAAACCAAATGGGAAGAAGTAAGTTTAAAAAAAAAAAAGGAACTCTGGTGTGATTTTGACAGGTAAAATTGAAAAGTCTAGAGAATATACATACACTCACACATGTACGTATACTGCTGATTTTGCACGTCTTTATCCCTGCCTAAATCGAAAGGATTCGGATGTTATAATCATGTTCGCTTTTAATCGTTAAATTATCAAAAGTAAATTTGACGGTCACTTTTTTCAGAAACAAATAAACTGTAAAAAAACATGAAAATCCAATGAGGATTTAAACCAAACGACGATAATTATAAGTATTATTATTTTTAATAATATTCAAGTTAAGTAAAAATTTTAATTCGTATAATATGTAAAAATTATTATTATTATTTTTAAATTGTAATATTTTATGATAAGTTAAATTTAATGTAGATGATTATAATATTTAAAATTTAAATATTGAATGGTATGTGTTGACTTATTAGATAAATCACACTTTGTAGTGTTTGGCAAATAAAAAAATTAACATTTTTGATTTAGTCTTTTTGTGTTTAATAGAGTAAAAAATTAATTTTTTAATAACTAACTTTTTAGTTTTTTATTAATTTAACATTTTTATTCTTTATTATTTAAAAAAATTAAAATGTATGAAAATAAATTTGATTATTTTTAAAAAAACCAAAAAGGTGAGTAACTGAAACCTAAGCCAATGGTTGCGAGAAGCAACCTCAGAAGTGACAAAAAAAAAAAGGTTTTAGCTACTCAAATTTTTGGCTTTTAAAATTAAATTTATACTATTACATTTTAAATATTTTTAAATCATAAAATATAAATATATCAAATTAAAAAAATAAAAAATTAATCATTAGTAATTAGATAACTACCAAAAACATGTTAATTTTTTAATTTTCCAGACACTATCCAGAAGTGCGATTTATCTGATAATTCAACAAATATCATTTAATATTTAAATTTTAAATATTATAATTATCTAAATTAAATTTTCTTTATCATATAATATTATAATTTAAAAATAACAATAATTTTCACATATTATACGAATTAAAATTTTTCTTTAACTTAAATATTATTAAAAATAATAATATTTATGATTTGTTCGATTTTTTTAATTCCTTCTACATGTCATCCTCGAATGATTTAAATTCTCATTTGATTTTCATGTTCTTACATTTTATTAGTTTCTGAAAAAAGTGACCGTCAAATTTACTTTTAATAATCTAACGGTTGAAAAGTGAACACGATTACAAGCCGGTGCATTGTTACACCGGATGTCCCCGAATCCATGTCAAAAGTTAAAGAACTGCCCTTGCATTCCCACGTGTAAGTTTTTTATTATTTTTTAATTACCTCTTTTACCTACTGGCACGTGTGTACCAGCTCTTAACAAGAGGGCCTGCACTGTCCTATCCTAGCTCACTTGTCCTTGTCCTTGGGCTCCACTGCTCCACACCCACTTTATTGCTATTTGCATCAGGAGTCAGAAGAACCCTTGAAAGTAGACAACAAAACCCCACAACCTTAGCTAAACCCATTTCCATTTCGATTTCCAGAGACATAATGCTCTTTGAAAAAGGTTGTTAGTTATCATAACGAGCACTGGGAAGAGCAGCACAATAACTACATAAGATGATGAAACCAGCCCAGAAGGAGACAGGGTTTGTTAATAATTAATTGCAGAAAACAAGGGGATCTCGATTTGGTTTCGTCAAAGCGGCATATATTTTCTTTATCTGTTCTCTTCCAAACAAGCAAGGGAGTTTGTTAGTCAATCTAATGGAAGCAACAATCTATGCCCATTTTTATACATGACTCACGAGTCTAGGTGATGCAATTTGGATTAGATCTCTAATTAAGAATGTTGGGTGAGTTCGGAGTTATTGAGATATTAGTATAAATTAATAAAAATTATAAGTTCATAATTTATTTAATTTATATATTTATGGAGATATATTAAGCTCCAAACTTAGAATTATTCTTCTCTGTACTATGAATTTGAGTGATTGGATCGGGTTTGTGAAAATGGACTCCTGCAATTGAGTTGGTTTTAGCCACTTGTAACCGTTGCAGTTGATCCATCTAGGCCCCACATTAATGGACGGGTCAAATGCATCAATCACAACTATGTGATTGATGTTAGAGCTGCTGCATGCCGAAAAAACAAAAAAAAAATGCTTTAAGCTGGATGCGGCCTATGGAAGAAAAGATGCCAAATCACTTAGTTAGTCGTGACAGAAGACTCTGTTGGCCTTAGTCATGAGTTCGATTCTTCAATGTAGGATCTACTTTTAACCTTCTCAGTTGAATCGATCAGCTAGACCTTGTTTAGATTGGTTTAGCTCCCTGTAATTCTTTGCCGGTTATGACCACATAAACAAGTTTTACCCAGAATGCATTTTCAAATAGCGAGTATGAGTTTTCTTGCTTAACATAAAAAAAAAAAAAAAAAAAAAAAATGCCAAATCACAATGGGACAATAATGAGAATATGCAAGGAAGGAGGGAGGAGCAAATGCAATCGTTGGTAATAGGTCAGAAAGCTGTACACGAATGACCCACCGTATAAATTAGAGGGCTCCTCCATGAGATTCTGCATGAGATTCTGTTGGGTCTGTTCCCTTTGGAAGTATTTGAAAAGGTAGCATGATGGCACCTCTGTTGCCATGAGAACAGCACCCCCTTCCCGCTTTAATTAAACCTCGAGAACAAGACAATCTAACCATTAACATGAGCTGTAGTGAGTGTGGATGAGAGAGAGAGAGAGAAAGAGAGAGAGTCAACAACAAAACATCAATTGATATGGCCTGCTTTAGCTCTTCCTTCATATATATATATATATACGTGGGATAGCAAGCATGGCAGTCAGTTAACGTTGTCGGAAGGCACAAAACAACTGAACAAACTATGAATCCTCAACTAACACCATGTCACGAACATAGAACCTTTGGATCAATCTGGGTAAATGTCTGGAACACGCTGTGGTGCCCAACAGTTGCTAGGTCGATTGGTCACCCAGCGATTGGTCATGCTTCACCACTGTAGTTGTCAGGACAGCTTGTGCTCTTGCTAATGATCGAATCCAGTTTTTCTGCCTTTGAAAGAGTTTACTAATTATTTATTAAGGAAATTAGAGCATATGTTTAAGAGCACCAAATAAATTTCGTTTTGAAAATTTTCTTCCTCTAAAAAAATGGAAAAAGCAAAAAACCCAAATAAAAAAAAATTAAAAAAGCTCGATGTACCCAAGAATTAGGAGAAGGAAAAGATTAAAAGCACACGCACTTGCACTCGCCCAAAATTTCTTCTTTTCTGTGCTCTCATGTGTTGTACGCATACGAATTTCAAACATGGGTTTCAATTTTTGAAGTTTAAATCTTATATTAGAAAGGTCAACTCTTTTGGCTTCATGCATGCGTGTTGCCCCAAAATGTCCGCAATATTTTTTTTTTTCATTAAAACAGTAACAGACACTCTTTGGAGTGATAAAAAATGAGATAATTTGTGAGTTCATAATTTGTATGATGAGATAAAAAGTGAATAACTTTTAAAAATTTTCAAAATTTTTAAAAATTTTTTATCAAACCAAACACCCCTTAAATATGTGGACGGGACTTTAGTGGACTGTTCACTTACCATCCATCAGTAACGAGCAAACTGCAAATTAAAATCGCATAAATGCTTCCCTCAACATGGCCGAATTAGTTGTGCATATATATGAATGGTTTGTTTAGTCCTAATGAAGCAACTTATAATGCAAGCTTCGTGGTCGTATCAACTATATATGGGTGGAAGGAAAACTCAGATTACAACCAAGGGTAGGGAATTGCCATGGGCGGACCTACGTAGGCTAAGGGTTCAATTGACTCTCTAAAATAAAATTTTAATAGAAAATAGTGTAATTTTTTAAAATGATTTTTATCTTTATTTTTGTAAAATATATCCTGTAAAACAGATTAATCCTATACTTCAAATAACTTACAAGTTTTATCTCCATTAAAAATAAAATTTTTATAATTTTATCCTTATAAATTATATTTTTTAAAATAAATTGTCCCTATAAATTAAACAATTTATAAGTTTTATTTTTATTTTTGAGTCAAATATATTATTTTTATTTATTGACTTGACTCTACTGTAATAAAATCAAATCTTTTAAGTCCGAGAATTGCTATCCCCATCCAGCGACGCCAGCTGCTGAGACATGCAATTACACCAAAAATAAGACTCAAACTTCAATTTCTTTGTTGATTGTTCAACTCAATCACATTTTATCAAAGCTAACCCCTAAATATGGGAGAGAACGGTACATGTTTCTTTTAGGTAGACACCAGAAAATTTGATTAAGAGATAATAATAATAATAATAATGATAATTAATATTATTATGATGATGCTTCCTCTCTGAAGTAGAGTGTCATGCGTTGAGTAAAACGTACGCTAGGGATGCCTTAGAAGGTAGCAGCTATCACAACATCAGATGAACTGCATAAATATTCCTTATAGCTATCTTCCCAACAATAATGCCATGCTACGAAACCGTTCGCAGTCCTAAATATTTTTAATTTATTATTATTAAATTTTATTATATATTATTTTTATATCACTTTAATATTAATTTTTAAATTTTTTCAAAATTCTATAATTATTCTAAAAGCAATGCTAAAAATATGGTTGAAGTGATAAAAAATAAGATAAAGTAAAATAATTTATTAATTTATAATTTTTATAGTGAAATAAAAAATAAATAATTTTAAAAATTTTTTATTAGTTGTCAGTATTTTTTTTTAACCCTAAACAGGAGCTAAGAAAGGGAGCAGTTGATGATTAATCATGATAATGATGAGAAAGGCAGGGCATGGTACATGCATGCATGGGTACAATATTTGTTCATTTTACCGCCTCATCGCCTGTGGCATGACGATCCAATATTTGTATATTTTGGAGTTGTTTGTTTAATTAAAATTTATAAATTTTTATTGATTATTTTTATATTAAATTTTTATGTTTTATTATATTTTTTAATCAAACTTTTATATTAATAAATAATCTCTTTACATGCATCTCCATTCCTTCAACAGTGATTTAAGAATGAAGTGACAAGGGCAGTAGTGGTACCATACAGACCCTAGGTCACACGGTAAAGTCAGTAAAATTAGCTGAAGCACCAGGGAGTAGGTGATACGGACAGTAGGGGAGAGAGAGGGGGGACGGACATGGGTGATTGTATATTTTACTGACTTCTCCAAACAAAGGAGGTGAACGTACATGGTTGTGATGCCACATAAGGATAATGAAGGTGGGTGTTGAACTGTCGTACAAGTTGGAAAGGTTATTCTTTATTTATTTTCTTTTTTTAAGTTCTAATTAATTATTAAAATTTTAATTTTTTTGTGTTCAAAAAATATTAATTTTTTAGTAATAATTTTTAAATTTTTTTGTTAATTTGATATATAAGTTCTTAATAATTTAAAAAAAATAAAATGTAAAATTGTAACTCTAATAATTTCAATAAAATAAAAATAAAAAATTGAATTGTCGAGATTGACAAAAATTATCAAAATTTATAAAAAAAAAATAATTTATTCTAATTAAATTTTATTGTAAATTATTTTTAAATTAATTTTTTTATACTTCTTTTGTTAATATTTTTTTTTTTGTACCATTCAAACACTAAATCTTGGTCATTCTTCTCTAATGGTACCCTAAAACAGCCGGTAGTACGCAGAAGACTTCACAAAAAGGGCTTGTTAATTATGGCTCATATTGGTAGATTCCCGACGAACGTTAGTTTGATATTCAAAAAATTGAGAATTTTCATATTGTATCATTCTGATTATCGTTAAGTCCGTTTAAATGGATTAAAATGTGTTTCTTTTAAGAAAAAAAAAAAAAAAAGGATTAAAATGCAATCAAACATTTGATTGTGTTGTTTTGACCACCGTCCAATTTTGTTGGAATGACCTAAATTACAATTGAACGACTCATCAGTCAGAGTTTAACTTTTTTTTTTTCAATATTTTTAATTTTTTTAACATGTATACAAATATAATATATTAGAGACCCTAAAAGTTGATTTACAGTTTTAAATTTTTTAAAAGAATTTAAAAATTAAAAAATCTTTTACTTTTTTCACTTAATTTCATCACATATCACCTTTGACAATAATTTTTATTTTTTTAAATTTTTTTCAAAATTCCGAACATCATCTATAATTACATTTTTGACTCGGCAAGTCTTTAAATCGGACTGACTTGCTATTTTTTTTTTTTTGTCATTATCTTATTATTTTAAATCTCAGCTATTCATATCACGACTCTCCTTTAGAGTTCAAAAATTTTTTTAAAATTTTAAAATTTTATTTTAACTTTTTCTAATTAAATTTATCATATGTCACCTTTATATCATTTTAACACAAATTTTTAATTTTTTTCAAATTTCTTTAAAACACTAACTACTTCCAAAATTAATGTTTAGTTGGTTAAAATTAATTAAAACTTATTATTTTTTATATTTTTTATCAAATTTTTATTAACCAAATACTTCTAAATATCAAGATTTAGCAAAAACAAAAAAAACAAAAAAAAATTGACGAAAAAAAATAGCTGGGAGCCCAATCCCTAAGCCCACATTCAAATGATACGTACAGAGAGTGAGAAACTCTCTCTCTCTCTCTCTCTCTCTCTCTCTGTTCCATGAATAGTACCAGGTACCAATGTGTCCTGCCACAGAGACTCTGAGACACTGTTAAGCAAAGGCCAATGACAAATAGGGGTAAAGTTGGAATTTTGGGCACTTCCTGCAAGAAGTTACCTAACTGTGCATAAGGGGTGTCAGGTGAGAGAGTAATGGCAGGGTTGGGCAAAGACACCAGTATTTGATTTTGTTTGAGATTTTCATTCACCGCTGAAGGACGGACGAAAGAGTTATAAAAATTTACGTCAGTATTTATATTTACATCATCAGCAATGGGAACAAGCGTGCGTGTACCCTATACATCCACGTGTGGTGTGGAAAAGCAAAAATAAACTTTTTTTTTTTCCCTTTTTTTAATTCAATACTTTTTTCATAATTGTGAAATATTTATTTAGGAGCCACGACCAAAAAAATATTAATTTAAAGTAAATTATGATTACCACTGCAAACAAATTTTAGGCTCGGTTTAGAATAAAAAAAAAATTTAAGAATAATAAAAAAATTTAAAATTTATTCACGTTTTATTTATTTTATTTTATTTCGTATTATTTTATTTTTTACCACCTTAAACACACGCTTAACAAAAATTTTTTAAATTTGTGACATTTTAAAGGATAACAAACTTAAAGTCATAGCGAGTGTTAACAAACTTAAAGTCACTTAAAAGTGTCGTCTTAATAAAAAGACTTGACTTATTTTATAATATTTTAAATATCATAATATATATTATTTTTAATCCTTTCAAACGTTATTAAATAGTCTTGACATTTTAAGAATTGTTATTATTATACAATGGCAAAGGCCTTACTATTTTAAAAAATATTATTATAAGATCCTTAAATTATTATAATTTAATTATTGTAAGAGAAATAGTTTAATTATTAATTTAAGTATTTTTATTTGTATTTTTAAATTTTATTTTATTTGTATTTGTATTTTTTGGGATAATCCAAGACTAGGTCCTCATGGAGAAGTAAGGGGTTGATGTTAGCCCTCTACCAACTATGCTGGCCTGAGATTACAATTTTTTTTTTTCTTTTGTTTGAACGTGGCTCCATTCGGGAACTTCAGCCATATTTGAAAAGAAAAACAATTAACCTTTTTTTTTTTTTAAGTTGATTACTAACTAGCTATATAAAAATTATTATTATTATTGTTATTATTTTTTTTTCTTGTTTGTAAAGAAAAAAAAAGTTAATTTTTACTTTTTATTAGTTTGACATTTTTACCCTTTAATATTTAAAAGAAATTTAAAATATAAATGATAAATTTAACCATTTAAAAAAAGCTAAAAAGTAATGTGGCATTTGATTTGATTTTTATTTCTTATTTTCTGCTTCTTATTTTATGTATTTTGTGTTCTAAAAATTTTAAAACATTGAAACAAAAAATGTTGTGTTTTCCTTATTCTAAGTTAAAAATATTCAAAATAAATTTTTGTTATTTTTCATTTTAGGTGTAAACTCAATTTTCGTTTTCTAAAACAAAATTTGAAAATACAAATGACCAAGTGCGCTTTAAACTATTTCGCTTGTTGTCAAAAACTCAAAATGAAAAATGAACTCAAAACAAAAAATTAAAAAAAAAAAAAAACCCAAATAAGGCCTAATTTTTTTTTTTTCCAAACATAGCCCTCAATGTCAATCAACCCAATAATTTTTTTCTTGTAAAAATGTGGGTGAAATAACAAAATTATTTTTGAGTTATTGGATAATATATTAATTATATTGAATATTAAAATATTTAAAACTAAAATTTATTAATATGAACTAAAATATTACAATAAAAAATAACTATCAACATAATTTTAAAATATTTTTGAATGAATATTTTTAAAATACTTAAAAATAAAATTTACCATTTTTGAAATATTTGAATATTACAAATAAGTATATTCATTCAAAAATTTAAATATTACAAAAATTAGAGTATCTGTTTGAACTCATATAAAAAATATTTTCTATTATAAAAATAAATTATACTGATAAATTATTTTTTTAAATTTTTAACAATGTTATTTGAATTATTATAAAAAAATTAGATAATTAATATAAAAATGATTATTACTAAAAATAATCATTAGCCTACATTAATACTTGAATTAATAGTTAAATTTAAAGAAAAATGTTATGTAGAGTACCTTTTGATGGTAAAAATAAAAAAATTTAAAAAATTGATTGAACAAAATTTTTGTTTAAAGCATAACCTATTGCAAATTGAATTTTTAAAAAGATTCTACTTTGAGTTATTTGCATATCATAAAACTTAAAGAATAACTTAATCTCTTTGAAATTTTAAAAAAAAAAATATTTTTATTTATAAAAAGTTAAATTATAATGACAAATTATTTTCTTTTTTAAAAAATAAATTAAAAATTATATACTTGTATATACAATATGATTTTATATAATACGAAAATAATAAATTTATAAAAAAATAAAATTAAAAGGAGATATTTACGTACCAAATTATTTCTGTTAATTCGATTCCGAATAATTCGTTTCTATGTCCGAGTTTAGTTAATTCGATTTTGGATTTTCAATTCCGAATTGAACCCAAATGAACACCCTCACCCCTTTATCCTTGTTTTCATTTTTTTTTTTTTTATAATTATTAAGGGCAGGCACTCACTTTCATTGATCAGCAATGCAACAATGGATAGAATGTTTAACTATTCCATTTCTTAGCTAATATGAAGAGCCATCTGCATATGACACACTGTAGGGGTATATTATTGTTCCCTAAGAAGAGCAGGTGTGAGAAGGAAGAAGCAAAAGTCAAAGTGGGGGAATTATATTCCCGCCTAGGCGTGGAAAAGGGTTGGGTCGGGCCTGACCCGCCCCTAGCCTTCGGGTCGACCCGGCCCGGCTTGACCCTGCCCCCGCCGCCCCTCTTCCTCTTCGGGTCGGGTCGGGGTCGCCGGGTCCCGCCCCTGACCCGCCCCTGTTGACCCTGCTGGAATTTTTAATATTTTTTTATTTTTTTAAATATTTTTAATACTTAACCAAACACA
>JAVXUM010000001.1:15759973-15770648 GCA_035590655.1 Pouteria glomerata
CTTGTCCCAGTGACAGAAATACGGACGAGTCCTACACTGCAATCACTAACCCAAAATAATTCAAAGAAAGATCATGAATGATAATTCAAAGCTGACTGGACAAAATAACAAATGTCGAGTTTAGCACTAGACAAAAACAATAAATGAAGTTTGTTCCACAAACTACCAAATAAATGAAAACAAAAATTTATAACTCATTCAAGTCTTGGTGAGCAAAATAAATGAGGCGGCCCAGTAGTCAGGCACTTGCATACCCTAGCTCATGACCAAGTTTGAAACTTGGCGACTCTCCCTCCCCCTTAAATTGTAATGTTTCCGTGCTATTTAAAATAATAATAATAATAATAAAATAAACAAAACAAAAATTCAATGGATCAACCTTTTAAGTATCCCATAAAATCCAAAAAATGTCTAACAACAGAACTAACATTCCCTGAAATCCAACTATATAAGGTATAGAAGAATACTCTTTATCCAGTTTGGCAAATTTTAGGATTAATTTAGGGTTTTCTTTTTGCAGTTTTTGTAAATCAGGCAACTTATTTTTTACTTATTCTTTTTGGGTTTACCAATGAATGTGTTACTGTGTTGCAAGACTTTGCCAATAAGAACAATGAGACATTACTCTCTCTCATGTTTGTCTACTCCACTTTGGGCCTCTTTTTTATTATCTATCTCTGTCCTCTTCTATTCTACTCCTTATACTATTTTTTTTTTTTCCAAGCAGGGTCTGATAACAAGCAAGCTGCATTATCAGACCTACATGTAGTTCTAATACCTAATACCAATATTTATTTATTTATTGATAGCGACCTAATACCAATATTTATTTATTTACTGATAGCAACCTAATACCAATATTTATCCAGTACTACACATGACCAAGCACACACATGCACATATAGCTTAAATTAAGCTATGTTGATCCCAGATGCTCTGATGTCCATAATTAGTACAGTTAGAGAGGGCATGGGCATACATAGGTAGCATGCACAAAAGACATCTAGATTATCAGGTCATTTTCTGACAACCATTTTTTGTGGTTGCACTTCAGTTGTATGCAAGCAGGATGATTTAAAAGATAATTTGTAGTATTTCATGACTTGCTTTAGTTACCCAAAAAAAAAAAAGTCTATCATAGAACTAGTGGCTATAAATCATGTTTTTGAGATCCATGGAATTATTTAGGCTTCATTTTTAAGGTGTATGACAAAGACCAAACCCAAATACATCAAACCTGAACCCAAAGGAATGGTGTAGTTAGGATTAAATTAATTCTGAACCAACCCACCAAAACTGGCATAATATACTAGTCTAAATAATAATAAAAGCTGCCAAATATTCAAAATAGATTAAAAGCAGTACATGAACACCCAACTAATAACTCAAATTTACGGGCTATTGCCTGTCCTTGCTTCATGTCACACAAAAACCAGCCTGCGGGTGGGCGATTCTTTATTAAATATCAGCAAACACCATGAATGAGTCAATATTAGGATGAAATGCAGGCTAATGGATCCTACATTATGCTGCACATACTAAGAAGTACAAATTTCAGAGTACTCATTTTTAATGAGCTATGAGCTTCCAACAAAGGAAAAAAACACTTGAACTAGAATTCGATGTCAAACACAAATAAATTGAGAATCAAAATAAAACATTTTTTTGATAAGTAAGAGCACAAACCAAACATCATATAAATACAAATAAGTTACAACTTCCAGAAATTCCACTCAAGTTATGATGAATTTAACAAAATGTCTAACATCAAGCAACTATTTGTTGTAGTCCTGTGCATCAGATTTATAAGTAGGTAAGGTGCTGTTTCATGCACAAAGTTCATCAGAAGCATCTGTACATAGCAACACACACACAATCCCTACTAAAAATTTGGAGAAATTATACAAGGACAGCCCAACATATGAATTTCTGGTCTGCCATACCATGCGGATATATCAATGAAGGCAGGGGGAGTACAAGTAAAATGTCACGGCATTTGGAGGCAGGCCTGTGGGTGGTGGGAGGTTGAAGATACATCAACCAAGACCCAAGGTACAAGCCCGTACTATGAAACCATGAAAGAATTAATTTTAGGCTACAATGGTCTGGAATCCAACAGAGAACCTGCAGGAATTCAGAGCTACAAGTTCAAAGCCCCACCATTTTCCATTCAGCCCTTCAACAGTGAAAATGAATGTAATTAACAATAAAATAACAATGATACAGTGAAAGCAAAGCACTCAACCATCCCCATGTTAAAACATAAAATCAAACAACTTGAAATCCACCAATGAAGTAGATTTATGCTCATAAAATCTATAGCCAATATTTCAAGTTAAAAAAAAAACAATTAAGGAACCCACAATTAATAATTGTGAGTGATCTGAATCCTCTGCAATTCTCCTAGCTTTAAAGGCAACTTTTAGCACCTATTAGTGGGTGGAAGACAACTTTTTTGGGGAATTTAATTCCACAAAATCATTCAGTTTCTAAGAGCAGATGCATATACTGCTGGGCCAGGAAATCAAACCACAAGATAACACAGCATTTTACATGGTTCGGTAATTGCCTATATCCATGGGAGAGGATAGTCACTATATGAATCAAACCGGAGAAATTACAAAGGAAGAGTTTCTCTCAAGCTCTCAAGCTCTCTGTATTCTTTTTCTCTTCTCTCTCACACAAACTGAAACCTTCTAAACTTTCTTGCTCTCTCTATTCTCTGCACCACAATTTGCTCTCTTCCTTACCCTTTCAATTTATACACAAATAGAAGAGGAGTTATGACATTAAATTGGGTCCCATTAACCAACAAGTAATGGCCCTTGAATGAAGCCTTTGCAGCTTCATCTTCTTGTGGCTCTTCACACACGTCGATTTCACTTGGTTGGCCATCAATCTTAGGTGGAACCTAAATATACTTGTTTCATGCTGATCAACTTTCACAAAATAGTTTAAGTTCATCAACAACTCTGAAATGCTTGGCAATACTCCGAGCTTTTAAGAGGCAACCATTCCCTCCTACAAGCATGGTTCAAAGTTTCGTCCGAAACGCTAAGATATTGTCCAAGACGTATCGGAATCAATGGAGTCAGATGGACGGCGCAATGAGATTTCAGCCCGCATCAAAAAAATGCGTCAAGAACAGTCATCTTGCTCTTGTGGACAAGCTGATATCTCGGCGATACACCTAGAAGACTAACTGTCATAGCGAGATATCGGCAAGACAAACGATTTCTCGGCGATATGTGTAAAACAGAAAGAAAAAAAAATAGTTCATTCACATGTTATAAGTAATTATATAATATTTAGTAAAAGAGTTATTATATTTTTTGTCATGTAATATATCCATTTTATTATTTATAATTTTTCTATACTTTTTTTACTTTTTTAATTAAAAAATAAAATATTGTGTATCGCCCGATATTGCAACGCAACACCACAACAGCATCAAAAATTCTCAAGTCAATACAACAGCTGCAACTGCGACTTTGAACCATGCCTACAAGTGGAGGGAAGATACAACTTTTTAAAGACTTCAATTCCATCAATTCATCCAATTTCCAAGAATCATATACATGTTCCATGCTAACTTCCACCCAAAAAAAA
This sequence comes from Pouteria glomerata, assembly GCA_035590655.1. Classification (NCBI taxonomy): domain Eukaryota; kingdom Viridiplantae; phylum Streptophyta; class Magnoliopsida; order Ericales; family Sapotaceae; genus Pouteria; species Pouteria glomerata. The sequence goes on from JAVXUM010000001.1 coordinate 15,763,583, forward strand.
AAAAAGGTTCATATTCTAAAACGTTAGTTAAAATAAATAAAATGTGTGAGAGAAACCCATTTGAGGAGTCAACATAATCTAAAACATAATTTAATACGATGCGAATTTATACAAACACCACAAGAAAAGTAGAATAATACAAATTTAAGCCATAATAAAAGGGATACAGAATCAAGTACAAGTGTTCCACGAATGCTCTTGACTGGCTCAGCATCTTCCCCAGAAACCAGATTGCATTTCATTAGAATTTCCATGATACAAACCTATAATATAAATTTTGGTTGCTAACAAAAAAACACGTTTGAAGTCAAAGAAGCAAATAAAGATTCACAGATGGAATTGATATATTTTATTTAAAATCAGTTTTAATGGATAACATAATATTTGAAGCATCTTCGGCTTTATCGATTACAGAACCCTGCAAGGGATAGCGCAACTTGGTCTGAGATAAGTGTTAAGTAAAGTGTCGGCACAATAAGCCTCAGTTTCTAGTCCTACTGAGAATAAATCTCTTTGAGGGCCATCTACAGATCCATATAGACTTGCCCGGTTCATGGATCTTGTGGGATGGTTCACAAGCCCAGGGTTTAACTTTCTAGGGGTAGGTCTCCAATGTGTCCCAGTCTTTAGGAGGTCTCTCATCATAAAAAATAATCAAAAGAAAAAAAAAAAGGCAGGACCCTGCAAAGGCCAAGAGGAAATCACAAAACAAAAGAACCAGTATGAAAACCATTCTCCCACACAAAATTTCAAGCTTTTATGTCATGCTAATGATCCGTGAACTTTTCGGTTTTGCATAAAGTACCCTCAGCTCCTCCTATCCCTTTAGTTGTGGAAAACTGCTTTTTTGATGGGGACTAAGGCTAGCCATGCTTGATCCATTCAGATTAAAGCAACCAATCACTTCGCTTAAAACACAGTGTTCATGTCAACTCAATGGAGCACAATCTATAGCAAGTTTAGAATGATCTCCGCAGCAGTAAGGTGAAAGTTCGAAGCCATCAGTATCCTATAGTTTCACAACTTATAGGTATCGTTTGTTAGCCAGATTGCACTACTCATCCGTGGGTCCCATAGAAATTCCAACGTTTGTTTCACTCTTTGGCTGCAGGATTTCTCATCCATGCAGGATTTCTCATCCATGAGGCCCACGGTTTTGATGTTTTATCCCATGAGTTGCTGGATGACTAATCAGACCGGAGGGGTAGTATTATTAATACCCCACATCCGGATTTGTTTCCCACCAAGATCTAAAGGTTCAAAATTATTTTTTTTTATATCACATATCAAATCACATCTTTTATCCCACTTTATATCTCACCAACCAAACACTAAAAAAATAATCCCACATAAAAAATTAATCTCATCTATTATCCAATCCCATATATTATCACATGTATTACTTATCCTCCATCATCCAATCCCCGAAAACAAACACAGTCATAAAGCATAATCAGCAGATTTCATGGCAAGAATCCAAAGAAAGGCAATGTCTACAAACGTTGATGGTGAAATATATAATTTACTCTTATCACGAAAACTTACTGAACAATAACATGTCCAGCACTGTGGCACCAACAATAACACGTGCAGCACTGTATATTTAATATTTATAATTTCTAACGCAGCACTAACAATAACATGTCCAGCATTGTGTGGTTGTGTGTATTTTACTTATCAAAAAAGAAGAAATGTGGCACCAACGAAACACTTCATAGGAGATAAAGCATGACTTCCCCATCTCATTCAGAAAACAGTGGCACTCAATAGAACAAATAAAGGAATCAAACTAGTTTATAAATACACGAGTAGAGACATACATTTAATTGATCAGATTGATAATTCAGTTCAAGTTTAAAATTTGAAAGTAAACAAAGAAAGGAAAAGGTCAAAAGAGGTATAAAAAGGATGGGAGTTAACAGAAAATGCAAACAAGTACTGGTCCAGACTCCAGATCCTGCACATTTAGTTTAAGACCAACAACAATTTGATACTGAAAAACTAATTGTGAAAGCAGAACAAATTCCTATGTGGAACCAAGCTAAAAATATGACAATTCTTAAACAACAGCCAAAATGAACAGCCTTGACTATCTAAATATCAAAGATGTTGAAGGAGAAGCATAGCCAGTTCACATTACCTCTCCTAGATGAATTTCCATAATCATCAACTCTGATTTCTTGTATTGTTGGAGGAGTCCACTGCCGGGCTGGAGAGATGTCAGATGGACTACTAAAGTACGGGCCAACACCATCAGATGTCGAATATTGATGATTGGAAAGATGGTTTCCTCTCAACCAGCTCCTACTTCCTCTACTGTTTGATGAATTAGAAGAACCGTACAACGGAATCCCATCATGAGAACCAAATGACAGCCCCTCAGGTTGTAAATGGAAATCCCACCTTGATGGTGGAGGTGAAAAGCTCGTATTAGTTCGCCAGTAGGGCTCATTTGGACCCATGGACCACTCCCTGCTGGCTGCATTAGACCCATGTGGCCTTGCAGCCACACAACAAAGCGACCCCGTCTTAGCAATGTTTTATAAACTCAGCAAAACGTGACCTGTTTGCTTCAACAATCCTTCCACACTTTGCCCAAAACCAACCAGAAAAATCGCTTTTTGTTCTCAAATCACAATATTCTGGTAATACATTACATCCGCTTACACCAAACTACTATAGTTATGTCATATAAAACTCTGCCAAAATGCATCCTGCTTGCATCTACAATCTTCCCAAAGCTTGCTTACAGCCAACCCAAAATCACTTAAGTTTCTCAAAATACAACATTCCTGTCATACTTTAAATTTGCTTATGTCACATCCCTGATTAAATTGACGATTAATACCACGTAACGTAGGATTTGACACTCAATAAAACCAAATTCATTAACTTTGAATTCTAGATATTGCTAGCTGACAATGAAGCTCAAAAACTAGAGCAAGGGACGATACAACTTCCAAAAAGGCATCTACTTATGTACTTACAAGTTGCAGCAAACTATAATTCATGAACCTCACCAGGACAAGATGTGTACTCTGCCCACCACAACGCTTATTTCCAGAATCAAAGCCTTGTTTAAATTTCACTGTCTGCAAAAGAAGAAAAAAAACCCATTAGACATAAATGTATTACCACAAATTCCATAGAAAGCAAAAGATTTCCAATACAATCATGCATGCATTTGCCACTCATGTGGCCAAAAAAAAAAAAATGCTTATTCTTTCCTACTTCATTATATTTGAAATACTTATATATAAACTACACACAACCACAGTAACCAAAATCCATAAACAAAGTCAAAAAGGAACTGAATATCAGGGAACTAGGAGAACCGAAACATATAGTGGATGCAGAAATTAAGAAAATTCCATTATAAAAAAAAAGTTCCGAAATTCAATAAAAAAAAAATATTTTATTTTCAATTTCTGGACAGACAGGTGACTTTGATAACCTTATAACTGTAACCCTAAAGGAGAATTAATTCTTGTCATCAAAGAACACAAAAACAGTTGCTTCGGATGAAAACTACAATAATAGCAATACATTATCGTCAACATCTTTCAATATTCATAACAAACCCCTTTAATACAACTCAAAATCTGACCTTCTCAACGGAAACTAAATATATATATATGTGTGTGCGCGCGCGCGCGAGAAAAAAAAATAAAAATAAAAAAGTCGAACAAAAATAGGAAAAATGACACTGAAATTCAACCAAATACTGAATGCGAAAGCCCTAAAACCAGTGACTGAGAACTCCTCAGGGAGGTCTGTGCTGAGATATATATGTATACGTATACAGAGAGATAGAAAGATGACGACGGGCAGAGTGAGAGTGATCTCACCACGGCGCTGAAGAACTCTGCCGGAGAAGGAGCGTCCGAAAAGCCGTTGGACCAAATTTCTGCTCACTCGCGGGCGATAGAGAACCCTAACGTATCAGGAAGAACCCAATTAGCCATGATTTATTTGCATTGACACCCCCTTATGTTTTTTGTATTTCTTTCTGATTCCTGTATTTTCCTTCGCTGCCAACTTGAAATGAAAGAAACTTATTGGAGAATCATTAGATTTTCTTTTTTTTCTTTCCAACATTTTTTCATCTAGGGACCGCCTGGAATATTAATTTTTTTTAGCAACTTTAAATTTTTTTTTTTAAAATTAGTAGTTAAAATTTTTGATATATGTAATAAAATAAGTAATACTAAAATAAGTAACAATTTTTAATAATTTGTTATAACTTTTGAGTATTTATTAAAATTTTAGATAACTTTTTGTATTTGATAAAAATTTTAGGTGATATTTTATATACTTATTTTGAATTCATTTTTCAGTTTACATTTTTAAAAATATAAAAAATAGCTTAAAATACATTTGTCATTTGTAATTTCAAAATATATTTTAAAAAATAAAAAATAAGTTTACATATAAAATGTAAAAAGTGAGAAGTTGTTTGGAGCATTTTTAACTTAAAATAAAAAAAATCTTAAAATACGAAAAATAAGAAATATCAAATCAAATATGTTTTTCTCTTTTTCTTATTTTGAAATTTTTAAAACATAAAATACATAAGAAAAAAATATAAAACAAAAATATAAAACAAAAAATAGAAATGCAAACTAATAACTTTTAAGTTGAGCAAGTAAATATAACCTAGTAGAAAAGTAATAAAAATTGATATTTTATCAAATACCCAGAAAGCAAAAGTTAGTTATACTCAAAATTTGTCCATCAAACTGTGCATTAATATTTTTTCACTAAAATTTAAATTTTTATTTGATAATTTTCAGGTATATTATTTATATTCATCTAACAAAATTAAAAAAAAAAAAGGATTATAAATAAAAAAAATTCACTTACAGCTTTTTTCACCAGAATTTTTCTATTTGAAAATATTTGTTGTAATTTTTTTTTTTTAAATGTAAATACCATGCCTAAAAATTATTAAACAAATAAATTAAATTTTAATTAAGAAATTATTTTAGACAAGAAAAAGAAGCTAAAACGAAAAAAAAAAACTAATTAATAATTCCCAAACCAAACCTAATTATTAATAAAAATATAGTTTGAGTTTAGAATTATTATGAATTTGTAATAATTATTGACAAATAGCAAAATTTAAAAAAAAAACCAAATAAATGAATTTTTAGATTAAAAATTCCAAGCATATGAACTTTTATCAGACCACATTGCACCCAGTGTAGAAATATTGCATTAATGCAAAATCTACTTCCGTCCAATTACACCTGAAATAAATGTTCATGTATTTAAAATTTAAAATTTTATTTCATATTTAAATAAAATTATTAGTTCAAACGTTCTTTTTCGAAAATCTTCTTTTAAATTGCACAGTAAAAAAATTATTCCATACACCTTGTTAATGTATGCTCGATAAATAAAAATTAAACATACCACGCAAATGAGAATTATGTTGTTTATGTATTTAATCTTTATTAATTGGACATAATAAACTGGCCATATTAAATATTTTCACGACATTTGATTAAAATACTTAAAATTTACATTAATGCTCTATTTATTTTAATAAAAATATCTAAAAATCTCTAAAAATTATTTACTTTTTATTTTATTATATAAATTACAAACTTATAACCTATTTTAATTTATTTTATTTTATCTAATTTTTTATCACTCTGAACACACCATTTATGTGGCAGGAAGCATGATTATGAGTAGTACTGCTATAATGCAACTAATGCTAGGACTGTTTTTTTCATCAATTTTGCTATTACCCATTTCTTAATTCACATTTTTTTTTTTAAAAACCAAAAAAAAAAATCAAGAATGATAATCACCTTTAATGTTAGGACCAGAAATTTCGAACGCTAGTTGAACTTCAAAGATCTTCCCTAGTTTTGAGCATCCATTTACAGTGTCTTTTGATAGCATCAAAAATAAAAATAAAAATAAAAACATCTGCTCCAATATGACTTATTCAAAGGTAATTTACAAAGATAGAGCAGAAACAGCTCATGCATACCTGCCACTGTGAGTAAGGTTACCAACAACATTTCCCATCTGAAAAGATATGATAACAGACCCCTTCCTACAAATTAGCAAATTGCAAATATAATCCATCACTGAGGTTGCCAAATACTTGGTAAGAGAATCCGAGTCAGCCCCCCAGTCAAAACTCCCCAGATTGCATCCACCAGTACAAGGGGAAAAAAAAAAAAAAAAAAGGCACTTCGTCTTAAGGTGGCGATCAAAAGCCGTAATATATTTCTGGGCTGCCAAGCCACAGGATTAACGGGAATTTTAACATGCCTTCATTTGTGTCACTACTTGCAAGCAATTCCATATGCATGAGGGTTTACATACAAGGCACTGGACAAGAAATCCATGTTTATGTCAACATTTGAAAACCCTGCTTCAGAAATATGCTTTCCTGTTTTCCTGGTAAGATGACACCCATCAGCAACTGCCCGCTGAAGAGGATCAAGTAAATTCTGTACAAATCTGAGAAATGTTCCATCTGCCCAAAACCGATAACCAAAAAATCAATCCAATTCAGCTGGAACCAGCTCAGTAGAAGAGGTAGAGGAAGATGGGAGCTTTAAACTCGAATAACAGAACTACCACATTTTCTCAATATCAAGTATCAATACAAATGGAGAAAATCAGTTCACTACCTTTTGCAGCCACATGCTCCACAAATAAGTAAAGCCCACCAGGTTTAAGCACCCTCTTCACCTCTGAATCCAACAGCGCAAGTTAAATATTAGTAACTTAGATTTTGTGGATAAACATTTTTTAATGTAATTGAGCTACGCAACAGCTAAAACTATGAGCAACTTCACAACCAGCTCCGTTTACACAAATTGCAAGCAAAATTTAATAAGGGCAACTTAGATGACCATCATATGTAACTCGGAGAGTAAATTTAGGCTTAGTTTGGGAAGAAAAAAAAGTTTTCTTTTTTGTAACTAGCTATACAAAGGCTCTATTTGACAAAGTTTTCATTTTTCAATTTTTGCTTTCGTTTTTTTGAAAATTGAACATGACAACTAATTTGGTAAAGTTGTGTCTAGTTTTCAGTTTC
>JAVXUM010000001.1:15771406-15782285 GCA_035590655.1 Pouteria glomerata
TAAAGTTGTGTCTAGTTTTCAGTTTCTAAAAAAATGAAAACCATTTTCAAAATTTTTAAAAATTAAGGAAAAATAAAAAAAGTGTTTTCATTTTTAGTTTTCATTTTCTTCCACAACCATTATCACCACTAACCACAACCATCACCCACTACCGACCAACACCCCCCCATCAACTGTCCACCATCTCCATCACTAGCCACCGGTCAACATCTCCACCACCGACCATCACCACCTCCATCGATCATCGCTACCCACCACTCACCTTCAACAACTGCCAGTCTCCACCCATTTTCAGCCACTGCAATCGGCTACCCACCTTCGACCATCGGTTGCCACCCATTGTTGCAGGTCACCCTCCCAACATTACAACTATCGGTCAACAACTACTATTACAAAATGCAGTTTTCAATATTTTTACTATTATGAAAATGAAAATTAAAAATTAAAAGCTAAAGACAAAAATTGAAAACTGACGGTTTTGTCAAATAGACCCTCAAAAGCTAACTTTTTTGCATTTGGAAAGGGGGGGAAAAAAAAAAAAAAGGCTAACTTTTGGCTACTAGCTTTTCAACTTTTTGTTAATTTGACATGTTTACCTTTTATGATTTGAAAGAACCTAAAAATCTCATAGGGTAATTTTGGTTATTTCAAGAAAAAATAAAAAAGTTGAGTAGCCGAAAAGCTTTTGACTAGGGATGCCAAATGGAACCTTGGTATGCATGTAAGATTTTATAACTAACAACCTACAATACATTTCGTCATGGCCCTGGTCTTGTCATTTATTCCAATTGCAAGGATATATATCATTCAAATGCCAAAGAAATTAGAAAGGCTACAAATGATGATTGTTGGACGAGCTAATGATGTTGGATGATTGTGGCAATTATTTCGGCTTTGGGAAGAAACGTGTTAGACCCTTAATTTAATTGTAGGTTAATATACATGTTGATTCCGTGTGGTTTGGTTAAAAAACACATAACTCCCTTGTAGTTTAAAAATGAACAAATAACCTCCCTCGAGCTTTGAGTAAAGTGATTATGCCAAATTTTCATCCAAATTAACAGTCAAACTTCAAAATTTAATATTTTTAAGGGGGTCAAAATTAACTGTCATACTTCATAATTTAAAATTTTTAAAATTTTACTTCATTGTGGTTTAGCCCAAAACACATAATTCCCTTCATAGTTCAAAAGTGAACAAATCATCTACATATAGTTTAAACGAAAGCGACATCATCAATTTTTTTTATCTAAATTACCATCATCCTCCATAATTTAAAGTTTTTAATCATTTTTTATTATATATAATGATTGTTATGCCCTTAAAAGTTCTTTTTTCTTTCTTTTTCTTTTATCTTTTATTTTCTCCTCCCCACTAATGAATGTTATGCCCTTAAAAGTTTTTTTTTTTCTTTTATCTTTTATTTTCTTCTCCCTAGTTCTCTTTGAAACTAAATCCAAAACATTTTGGCAAAGACTATATGATACATTTTGTTCATGGATTGCAAATTACAAAATACTTTTAATTTATTACATAACCAAACCTTATCAAGACAATGAGTTGTGGTGTAGTGTTATTTTGAGTGTGGATGTTGGACAGAGAGAATGATATGGATGTGATTAGTTTTTTTAAGAGTGAGTTTTTTTTTTTTTTTTTTTTTTTTTTTTTTTGTGGGGGGGGGGGATATGTTAGATTTAGTTTTAGATAGAGATGGAAAAGGAATACGTCGGCAATAAAAAAAATGACAAAAAATAAGGGCACAATAGTAATTTTATATTTTAAAAAATTAAATTAAAATTTTAAGTTTCATAGCATAACCATTATTTGGATGAAAAAAATTGATGATAGCACTTTAGTTCAAAATCATAGATAGGTGATTTAATCAACTTTGAACTATGAGGGAAATATGTTTTTTTTGGGGTAAACTACGAGTAAAACCTCAAAATTTTTAAATATGAAGCATGACATTGATTTGGGTGGAAAAATTGATGAAAAGACTTTAGTCCAAATTCCAGTGTTACCTAGATCGTGGATCATATTAACGAAAATAAAAATGCGATATACTTGTACTCTAAATGCGGGACAATAGGGAATAGGCTTCTTATAGAGTCGCCATATTTGTTAAAATACCTTAACATATAAAAGTGACTTATTTAAAAGCAATAAAACACTTTATATATTCCTAAAACTAAAAGCATTTTTTGTTTAATACGAATATTTAGTCATTATTATTTCGTTTAGACTTATTGGTAATTGTAGCACAATTTGTTATCAATTCACTATTTTCATAGGTTTTTCTAATAAAAATATCATTATAGATATGATCTATTCAGATCGTCAAATTTAGTTTATTGGAACGTTAGTATAGCAAAACATAATTCATGTGAGCAGTAATGATTTCTAGTAATTATGGTCCAAACCATAAGGAGGTTATTTGTTCACTTTTAAACTATAAGGGAGTTATTTGTTTTTGAACCAAACCAAAGGGGAAGAAAATGTAATTATTCTTACTCATGTTTATATAAGATGAGATGGCCACTTCTTTCACATGGAAGCTGCCATGGAGTCTAAAAGGAGTTTGGGAATTAATTAAGGAATAGTTTTAAATTAGGAAATTTTTCAAAAAAGGAACTCTATTTTGATGGAAAAGCTGGGGCAACTTAATTTGCATATCATATTATACAAGTCTTTCTATATATGTGCAAGTATACTATACGGGAAACTGATTGGAAGATGCAAGTGGACATGATATCTTTCACTTACCTCAATTAAGGCCAATAAGTTTCTGTGAATTTCAGGTCCTTCAATGAACTTGAACTTGATAAATTTTAAATTAACCAACAGACCAACTTAAGAAGAAACTGAGACTGCAGTAGCTCATATACCTTTCAGTGCCAAATCGACATCTTTAACAGAACATAGTACAAGGGTACCAACAACAGCGTCAACGGAAGCGTCACTTAACGGTAAAGCCTCTGCAACCTGCAAATAGCAAAACCCACACGTTCAATTTCCAAATAGTATCAACTTTCTATTTTCAGCCTTAAATTTTATTAACTTATAAATATATAATTTTAGGAAATAGCCTATAATTTGAAATCTGACTACAGCATAAGGGCTGATGTGCCTACAGGAAACGCAAAGGACTGAAGCACTGAAGACCAAGGGAATGGCTTCACATCTCAATTACTGAAGTTTGTCTGAGATGATATTTATTCTGACAGAAACCTGAAGAATTATAAATCCTAATATTGATTTTCTTCCACAAGCGAAGGACAACATACTGCTTGCATAAATTTAAAATTTGTTGGAGGTAGGCCTGCAGCCACTGCTGCTGTCTGAGCATACTTCTCCATCTTCCGAATGGGATCTGTGCCAAAAACACGGACACCATCATCACCAGCATAATACTTGAGATTAGGACCAGTCCCGATGCCAATCTCCAACACTGTCTCAGCCTTTCCCCTCAAGCTAGTAAAGAGCCGTGACTTATAATCTGCAATCTAACCAAAGAACATCTGCATATTAGAGATGCACTTGTCTGAATTGAGATCACTAGAAAACAGGGCATGCTCAATGCATACGCATTGCATTCTAATTAAAAAAATGGACACTGACCTCTGCCTCGTAACGTTTCATTCCTTTATCCAAAACATATGCATATAACTCCTCGTACCAATCTGGTCTTGGAGGGTGAATACTATTCAACATTTCCTGCATTTAACATACATCGCTTCAGTACTTCTTTACCAATGATAAAACGAGAGTTCATTTTGATCCTCAATTTTCGAACAAATAATGATTCAATTCATGATCTCACTGCATCAGCCAGGCAACTAGATCTTGGTTGAGTAAAATTGCACTATTTCATTCAAAATCTAAAAAATTATAATCAAGTTAATTCAAATTTTATGCTCTGGCGTGTTTATAGAAAAAAAAATGTAAATTTCATGAATGAAGTAAAATTGAAGATTCCAGAGTTATGTTATTTTTATATCCACTTGCCTCCAGGGTCCAAATTGTATACATTATTGACACAACCAAACCAAAATTCATGGTTTTGCGATTCATCCCAGCGTCCCAGTTAATTCACATAATTTGGAGACCAATAGCTCAACTTGAGATTCACAACAAAAACAGATAGTTTCCCCTTGAAATTAAAAGTGTCTATTGACATAGCGCGAAATTTCCCCAAAGCTTTCCCTAAGAATGAATTTCAAACTTCCCCGAATCAGATATCAGACCCGAAAAGCAACCAAATACACGGATAGAATTCTAATCTTTCCTTCCTAGTGTATATGCGTGCGTTTGTGTTTATGTGAGGGAGACCGTAGGATCGGGAGGTGAGGTGGAAGCATTAGAGTAGGGAGGGATCGCTAGGAAAGTGGTTCCGATTGATTCGACGAAACGCCTCCTTCCGCAGGAGCAGAAAGAGTTTAGGCGAAGCGATTCGCGGACTGTGCCGTCGTTTGATTCTTGGCGTGTCGAAAGACAGTAAAAGAAGGGTCGAGCGACAGAGGAACGGTAGGGGAGAGGATTTAGGGCACTGATCTTAGGGTTCAAGACGAACAGATGAAGGGTCTTGAAACCAGCATCGGAGAGAGCGAAGGTTTGGGTTTTTCAATGGTTTGGGTTTCTCTCTCTTTTGCCCATAACACAACCGAAGCTCTGCAGAGCCTTCACGGCTCCACTACACTTCACTACCGAGCTTTACAGAGTAAAAAAAGTAGAGGAGGTTACATACCACCGAACTTTCCAAACTCCTGACCGACGCCTTTCCCGACCGAACGACTCCCAAGCAGTGAGCAGCAGCAGCAGCAGCAACGCTAATGGAGCAGTGGTAGTATGAGAGAGAGAGAGAGAGAGCAGTGGCAATGATGGAACAGAGGCTATATGTGACCGGACGAGAAATCTGCTATTAGATATAAGCTTTAGATATATATACACCAGCTGGAGTGGCAAATCCTCAACCGTTGGACGATGATGAGTGAAAAATCCTTAACCGTTGGATAATGATGAACAGTAAAATGCCACCCTCCCATATTAGATAGATATATATAATTTCTTGAGCCATGAGTGTCTGTTTTTTCATTCTTTTCGATACTATTTTTTTTTTTTAAATGAAATAATTAGTTGCTCTTTATTTTGTATTTATTTAACTTTCTTTTCTTTCTCACTTGTATTTCTCTTTCGGGACAATAATTTTAATATTTTAAAATATTATTGTATTTTATATTATCTAATTTTTTATTTTTTCCTCTCTCTCTAAACAACAATTTCAATACTTTGAAAGGTTAATATTTTTTCTCTTATGAAAGTTAAAAGCCTGAACTCATAAACATTGAAACAGATGGGAATTCAAAATTCTTTTTCTTGTTTATAACAAGAAAATCGAGTATTTTTTCCTTAACTTTTTTGCTTTTTTGTTATTTTATTTCGTATTTATCCAATTTTATTATCTCCCTAATTAAACTTGTGTTTCTCTTCCAAGACAACGGATTCAATATTTTAAAAATTTAAATTTAAATTTACTTAGATTGTATTTGAATAAAAAATTTATCACTGGAAAAGGAAATATACAAGGATTGAAAATTTCTTCTCTTTGTTAAATTATGATAGAATACAAAAAGGATAAGACATGAATTTTAAGAAATTAAAATTATATATTAAAAAATTAATATATTTATAAATAGTTTTTATTTTATGATTTTTTCAATATATTCATAAAAGAACACATACTGGAAATTTTATGTTTCATTTATCTTTTCCTTTTCTTTATTCTATCGTTTTTTTTTTCACCAAAATTTACTCCAAACTTTTTTGTAAAGAAAAAAAAAAAAGTTCTCCCTTCTAAAAACTAGGACGTGCTTTACAGAGACACTTCTCACTAGTATAATAAAATATAATATTATACAAGCCAAAGATTTTTTTTTTTCAAACTAGGTAAAATTATGATCAAATTAATTAAGAGATGAAACAAGTCGAATTGACTTTTAGTTTATTCGATCTTGACTCGAGTTCAATATAGAGCTTGGATCGAGTTTGATTTAAACTTTAATATAAGTTCAAATTTCACTCGATAAGAAAAATTTAGATTCGACATCGACTCCTGAATAGTTTGATTAAATCAAAATGATGTCATTTTAGTTTAAATGTTATAAAAATATTATTAAAAATAACAAAATTATAAAATATATATTACTTTATTGAGTTAGCTCGCAAACCTTCAATCAACTCGTTATACCTCCCTTGCCATTAGAACGTAAGAAGACTCCACCGCCCGAGTTTATTATGTAATTTAAGTCTCGTGTTTCAGAATAAAGCTCACACTACAGCTGATATCACTTACAAATCCTGTACGTACAATGTCTGATAACTATGTTTGAATTGTTTGAGATTTTATTACCTTCACGGCCATATCAGTCTGATCAATTATAGAGGCAGGGAATGCACGTTTGCACTTACTTCTCTGTCACTGATACTAAACCAGCATGAAGATCATTCAGCCTGATTCCATTGCGCAAAGGTCTTTGCAGAAGTCTTTGGGCCTAGGAAAGCAGCTTTTGATAAACTGGGCTTTGGCTGAAAACAGAAGCAGAAATTTATGCATCACAGAATAAATTGATGCATAAATTTTTGACCTTTTTCCTCATTTTCTGCTTCAGTGTTGTCCTCAATTACCTTAACTTTTTTCGCAATTCTTCCTTCTTCCACATCTTCATATTCATTTCTTCCACTCCATTTTTTGTTCCCTTTTCTTTCTTTTTTTTATTATTTTTATTATTTTTTATTTTTCGCTTCAGTCTTCACATTCAACTTTGTCTTCTTTTTCATCTTCATCTCTACTTATCTAAATTGTTTTAAAGAAAACAAAATTATTCCCCATCACTTCTTGTGTGATCTAGCTGAACCCGAGGCGCCATGGCCTCAGTGCTAATCACTTCAGTTAGTCCCCATCCCTTCGAAAGCTACAAAGAGCAAAACACTCTGTACTCTTGGCAACCAGTTTGATTTCTTCTCTTCATCCACAGGGCCAGTTTAGAGCGCCAAAAAAATTCAAAAAAAATCAAAAATTAGCATTGGTGTGATATAAAAGTAATACGTGGCAAAACGTGATTGGAGAAATTTAAAAACTTTTAAAGTTCTTTTCGATTTTTTTGAAAAATATTGAGGCTCCAAACGAGTCAACGTGAAAATTTCTTTAACCAGAAGGAATGAGAGTCCAAAATCAGAAGTTAGAACATATACAAATTTCGTAGAGAACTGTTAAAACTTTCTCATTTCACTATTTGAATTGATAATAATTTTAGTTTATATATAGACATTGCCACGAGCAGGGATAAATCTAAAATGTGCAATTAGTGGAAGTAAAATTACATTTTTAAAGTAAATAGAAGCAAAAGTAAAGGGGCGGATCTAAAATGTGAAATTAGTGGAAGTAAAATTATATTTTTAAAGTAAATAGAAGCAAAAGTAAAGCAAAACCTCATTAACGATGGGAAAAAAAAGTATGATTTATAGGAAAAAATAACAAAATTAATAGAGTTTTGATGTAATTTTTCAAATCAGTGAAGACAACCCTCGATGGTTGCACCCAAGACCACGAGTGAACAGGGCTAACACGCTTCACTGATGGGAATCCGAGGATCTGAGAGCAAACCATCCAAAACCTGTTGGCTTACCCAGTGGTTGGCAGCTTCCGTATAGTGTATGTTATCCCAACTGATGTATTCAGATGGATTACTGCAAGAAGCTCCAACAACTTCAGTTCCATTCATTATTGCTTTTGCTGCACATCCAAGCCTGTAATTCCCATGATGCCCGCAGCAGTATCCAAGAGGATCAACAAAACCTGCATCCTCATAATACATATATATATATATATATAGAGAGAGAGAGAGAGAGAGAGAGAGAGAGAGAGATCAAATATGCAAGAATTTAGGATCCTAAGATGCTTTCACTGTGTGCTTTAAGAAACAGGACATGTACATTAGATTAGAGACACCGATTTAATAATGAACTCACCGTGCTCTTTCGCTTCACCAATCAGAGAATATTTGGCTGAATAGATATCGACATAAATCAGTAATGAGTCTTGAAATTTGGTCCTTAGTTGGGACACCCTGTCCTTAAGCTGCTTGTTGAACTCTTGAGCGACCTCATTGTAAGACTTGATGCAACCATTTTGGTCTGCATTTCCGGGCTTTGGTGGGTAATTTATAACAAAGTAAGGCAAGCAGCCTATAGGACCAGTATTGTGTATCCAAAATGATCTTGCTCCTTGTTGAAACAGTTTCTGCAACAATAAAACCGATACAAAAAACAAAAAGGGAAGAACTGTGTAGCATACAAGATGAACAAGTAGAGCAGGGACGAAGCTAGTATTTCATGATTGGAGGGCCAAAAAATTTTTAGCAAAATTTTAAAAGGTGATAAATAATGTTTCGGAAGAAAGAAATCTTAAGAGTAGAGAGAGAGAGTGAGATTTGTGGGTTTGTATTGAAAAAGAGAAAAATTAAATTTTTTTTTTTATCTGTGAAAGGATAATATTATTAATGGCGAGTTTTTCATTTGTAAAAAATGTCTATTATTAATGGAGAAACTCTTTATTTGTGAGGAGTAATTGTTTTTAATAAAATGTAGCATTTATGTAAAATTATAATACCAAAACTAGCGGCCATAGCTACCCTGGCCTTGCTATAGCTTCGCCCTGAAGTAGGGTTTCAGTATGAAATTCCCCACGTTAAAGCAGGAATACGAAATACTAGGGTTTTTTTTTTTTAAACATTCTGCAAGGTAGCCACAGTGACGAGTTACCTCCACCGACAAAGCAAATTGATCAATTATGCTGGGAATCGAGGTCCGAACTTGGGCCTCCGTCACTGATTCCAACCCAGCGTGAAGATCATTCTGCCCAGTATCCATTGTATAGAGGGCTTTCGAGAAATGCTCAGGTCTTGGGAGACTTCCTTTGACACACGAGCTCTCAGCTGAAACAGTGAAACCACATGGTCCCAGATGGAAAAGCATTTATCTTAAAAGGTTTTAATTTGGAATCCCATTATTTTTTAAGTACACAAAATCTAGCCAGAACAAACTGCAACAACTAACCTTGGTTGTACAGCTCGATAGCACGGTCCTTGAATTGTTCAAACTGAGAAAGCTGTATGCTGAGATGAATAGGATTCATTGAGGCCACTAGCTTTATGGTTGAGCCACTGACAGCAAAGTTTGCTCCATGTGTGAAATTTGCTCCTATTGAATCCAGGTATGCATTCAAGTATGGTAATCCCAACTTCTCAGCTGCACAAATAAATTTCAAAATCCCAAAACAGTGTTACTTCCATACAGTAATTTTAAGTCCGAATCTTAGTTCCCAATAATGGAAGAAAATGAATCGTTACACTTACCGAAAAAATCAATGATCAGGCGCCCATCGGAATACCGGCCGGCAGGTTTACCGAAGAAGGTCTGGCCATTTGGAGATCTGATCCGACCGAAGGTGGCTGAGTCGGCCCCTGTGTCGGAGTTGGAATCGCCAAAGTTGAATATTGCCGGGAATCGGCAGCCAGTTGACGGGGTAATTGATCCTTCAAGTTCCAGAGTTGGCCTCTTTCCCTTCTTTGCTATGGCAATGAGAACTGTGAAAGCAACAACTAGAGCAAACCCAATTGCCACTGCTTCCAAAATCTTCCTCGGGTCCCAAGGACCCTTCCATCTCCGAATAGCGCAGTCCATAGAGCAGAGGATGGTCACCCTGTTTGAAGACACTGACCTCTTAGAGATAATCATTGATCAAACCTCAAGTTCAGATCTAATCCTGGTATTAAATTATTTGATCAGAATCTGTCGCTAAATATATATATACAATTATTTGGCAGGTAATCTGTCGCTAATACTAGAGAAGATTGTAAATATGAAAGCAAAATTACATTTAGCTCCTCTCAAATTAATTACAGTTAAATATCTTAGCATTTGAAATTCATGAAACACACAAAACTCCTCATTTTGAAATTTTTATAGAAGTTAATCATTTTATCAATTTGATTTAAATGAAAAATAGTGTGATCGGGTGAAAAAATCATAAATTCCCTTTTACTTTAGACTGCATGAATAGTCTACAAATCTCTTCACATTTTTGAAAGTTAAAAATGAAAAGAATAATTGGTAATTTTATACTTTATTTCATTATTTTTCATTTTCAAACTTGGATTTCAATTTTAGAGATAGAACTACACTGTATCTAAAAAGATAAAGCCTTTTAATAATGTTTGAAAATTTTAATGATGTTTTGAACATTTTATATAATCTAAGTGAGTAAAAGAGATATCTCATATGAATTTTACACATTAATTGTTTTTGTTTTTTTATTTAACATTAATAGTTAAAAAAATAAAAGAATTTAATTGTGACAAACACTTCAAAATAAGGAGCGTGAATAACAATTTCAAACGACAAAAATAATTTTATGAAATTAATTAAATATTAAAAACAAGTAAGTATAATTTAAGGTGAAAGTATTTGTACATCTCATTAGTTTCGTCGTTTGATAATAATTTTAATAAAAAAAGAATAATGTATAGTGTAAAAAGTTAAATAAAGAATTTTATTTATTATATCTCTATAATTTATCTAAATATAAAATATAAATATGGGGATAGAAACAAAATAGTAGCAGCCGACACCTTGTTTTTTAATTACTAAAGTAACTGTGTTAGCAGAAGCATGATTGTGTTAACTAGTGTTACTTTGGGGCCGTTTGACAACGCTGTCGTTTTTCTGTTGTTGTTTTTCTGTTGCCATTTTCTATTTTGTGTTTTCTGTTGTCGTTTTTCTTTCCTGAAATGAAAACTGAAACTGTGTTTGGTAACGTAATTTT
>JAVXUM010000001.1:15858911-15877930 GCA_035590655.1 Pouteria glomerata
ACATGTTTTTGTTGTAAGTTTTTAAAATTTTAAAAACGAAAACAGAAAAACAGAAAACTGAAACGTTACCAAACGGGGCCTAAGAAAGTAAATATTATAGTAACAAAATGTTATAATAGTAATAATTTTTTATTGAGTTAAATTTTTATATAAATAGTAATATTTAATCCCTTAACAGTAAAATTACTAACGTATTTAATTACATAAAATATGATAAAAAATAATATAATGTAATAAACATAAAAATAAAATAATACAATAAACATAATTGAAAAATCAAATATTAGACGAATAACATCGAGGGAAACAAAAATGGAACGAAATGTAAAATGGGCGACAACGGCCCTTCCATTTTGGGAAATTAATTTCGGTATTGCGCTTACGACAAAGAAAAAAAAAATAAAAATTCGATACTTCATTACAATACAAGATCGCTGTCAGAATCATCGCCTGTTCCAGCGCGTACCGCCAGTACTCTCTCTCCTTCTACTCTCCTCTTTTGTTCCCACCCAAGGCCAGAGAGAGAGAGAGAGAGAGAGAGAGAGAAGATTCAAAAAGTTGTACATTTTGCTTTTTCGCAAGCGAAAAGGTTCCGCATTTTGGGGTTTTCGGCTTACTTTCACAACGTCTCTCAGTTGAACCCATTCCCCTCCTTCTTCTCTTTCTCTTCTCCACCGTTGCAGATTCTTACGAGGTATCTTCTTCCCTTTCCTTTTCTCTCTAGGTTTTATCTTTTTGTGGTTTTTCTCTTTTCACTTGAGACAAGTCAGTATCGGTGTGCTCAGAGAGTTTCATTGCTGTTCATTTTCGAAGTTGATATCTTTTTCCCCTTCTGTTGGTAGGTTTTGGGAGTGTTCGTAGTGGGTAGAGTGTTTAATCTCTAATTAGGGTTTGAATCTAACCTCTGGACTTGAATTTCGATTTTCCTGACTCTTTTTGTGTGCGCTTGTTTTTGTCAGATCTATTTGATTAAGAAGTGTATTAGCTTAATGTGCGGACAAATAAGCGATTTTGTTTGTTTAGTGCTCATTTCACTCTCTAAATTGTGAGTCGGGGCTTCTTTTTGTTCTTATCACTGTTTATTCAGATTGTTGATTTATCTTTTATTGGGTTGTTTGTATTTTTTTTCTTCTTATCTGTGCATCGGTTCCCTTTTACTTCCATTTCCTTTTGCATCAATAAAGTTCGTTGACTCCCAACTTTATATGAACAAAATACTCTTTTTATTTATTTTGGATTTTGAAATTTGCTTTTTTACTATTTCAATTTGTGGTTTGCTTAATCAAGTTGTCCAGCATTTCAGCAATTTGGGTTTTGCTGTAATATGACTGATCTTCCCTTCCTGGGGTTCGCAAAACCCAGTTGGTTGGCTTACAACTTTATGTGTAACTTTGGAATGGTATATGTTGAATATTTATGAGATGAGATATGATGTTTGTCTTTTTTTTTTTTTTTTTAAATGAATTCCTGCAGCACATTGAATGCAAAGCAATTCTAAACACAGTTGAGTATTATAGATTATTGGTTTCTGTGCTTGATCTCGGAGTCTTTCCTTTATTTCCCTGGCCTGTTTTAGAACATACCAGAGATCATGTGATGAAAAAATTGTGATCCAGGAGTTTTGAAATTATTGCTAAGAAATCTGTCTAGCTATTGGCATGAGCAAGATTGAGAAAATCTGGCACGTTATAGAGAAAGGTTTTGGTTGGGGAAGTGTTGTACATGACATGCAATTGAGGCAACTGTTCACATTTCTAAATGCGTCTAGAAAATTTTGGGAGATAATATTTTATATCTAGTTTGTAATGCTCATGTCTTTGTTTCATTCATTATTTTTTATGACCCATAATTCATCAATGTCTTAGTAAGGGTCGCTGGTTGAGATGTGGGAAAATCGAATTTAAAATTGATATTGTAGTATTCATTGCATGTTTAGAAAAATAATTTTTATAAATGGACAGAATTAAAATATGCATTCTTCATAAAATCTAAGTGCAGCTGGGACTTAAAAATTTAGTTTTGTTATATTACTAGCGAATAACCCGTGTCTACAACACTTCTCAATTAAAATTAAATATACATGCATTTGCAATACTGAGAAATAAAATTTTTATTTTTCTTAATGCAACTCTTCATATATGATCATTAAGTTCAATTTAATAGTCTATCAAAATTTGAAGTAACCTAAAGACTGAGTAAGAGTTTAAGAGAAAGTTTTAAATTTTAGTTTGTAAGAAGTATATTTTTGAAATGTGTTGTGTTTTATTATATAGATATAGTCAATCTTACTAATTTAAATTTAAGATTAGAATTTAGAAAAAAATACTCTCCGAAGGCTAATTTTATTTTAATATATGTAAAACTAAAAAAGTAGAATGATTAATATAGAAAAATAATTACTTTCAAGCCTAATTAATATTTAATATTTTTTTGTATTTTTAAATTTTATAAATATTAAGAGGAGTTGTTATATGAGAAATAACTTAATTATTATTTAATCTTTTTATTTGTGTTTTGTTAATTCAACTATATTTTTTATCTGTATTTTTAATTTGATTACTAATGTAATTGAAATATATAAATAAATTTAACAATTATATTAAATTTTTAAGCAAATAAGTTCCCATTTTGGAACCTATGAGCAAGTGAATTCCTTTTCAGAAACCAAGAAAGTAGGTTCATTTTAAGAACTCATGAGTTTTTTATATTTATTAAAATCAGATTTGACAATTTTAGTACATTTATAAGTGAAAGAAAAAGTGAACCTGTGCTGTTTAGCTGATGTGGGACAAAGAAACAAAAGTTTTGAAAAATAAAACTTAACCTTAGCCTTTGGATCTTAGTTTGTGAGAGTGATATTTTCAAAAAAACTATTATGTTTTATTATATAGATCACATTCATGAATTCTTGTATTTTTTATGTTGCTGCATTTATATAGTTTTTCCCATTTAGTTCTCATCTAACTTGCAATGGATGCTAAACTATTGTGCCAGAGTGTTGAAGTATTTCCTACGATCTTTTTGTCCCAAAGGAATTAACTTTGTCTGTGAGTAGTTAATTACAAAACATGGATAAAGCATCCCCCGACTGTCCATACCCAGGATGTTTCTTCTGTGTCATGAAGGAAGGGAACCCAAGTAAGCGAAGAGCAAGTGTACTGAAGTTCTTTCGAGAACTTCCTTCACAGGATGACGATGGCCAGGTTCTACCTATCAGTGGCCTTTGGAACACTGCCATGGCACATCCCAATGATCCTGAGTTCATTGAGCTTGGAATATTTGAATGCATGGCAGCATTAATTTGGAAGGGCTTAAAGAATCGCCGCTGGCTTTCTCATGACCAAAATATATACATTCCCTATTATGCAGCACACATAATTGGATCCTACACCATGAACATGGAAGAATTTGCTGAAACTGCAGTCCATGCTGGCATTATACCACCCTTAGTCGAACTTCTAAGAGGGAGGTTAACTTGGGTTGAGCAGCGAGTAGCTGTGCGAGCTCTTGGTCATTTGGCTACATATGCCAGCACTTTTCCTGCTGTTGCAAGTCATGGTGAGATCCTTGAACTTTCCATTCAACTAGCGATGAGTTCACTGGAAATTGTATACTCTCACTTTTACCAGTATGTTGACAGAAGGCTAAGTTATCACTGTGACTTACTTACACGAGGAATGGGTGGTGTTGAAATGGAATCCAGGAAGGCAGAGGAATGGGCCAGCCAGTTGCAGTGCTGGTCCCTTCAACTTATTAATTGCTTTGCTTTCAAACCAGAGTTTCTTTCTACTATATGCAAACCAGAATTTTTGATAAAACTCCCAGGCATGTGGGGTGGGCTTGTTAATGAAACCTCACCGGCTGGTATTGGTTTATTACGGACAATTTGTCATCATAAGCTTGGTAGGGGACCAGTTGCTAGTTGTCCTGGGATTATTGAAGCTCTGTGTAACATTGCTTGTTCATCAGATGATTGGCAGTATATGGCCGTTGACTGTCTTCTATGGTTGCTCCAAGATCAAACTACTTGTCATAAGGTACTATTTGTTCAGCTCTATGCCTGTCTAAAGCTGGTTATAACTTGTACTCATGTTCCAGAAATTTACTATACTGCAAATTTTCAGTTCAGTTTTAATGATCGATATAGTCACTTTGTAGTCAATTTTCGCATTACTAGTCTAATGCCACAGCTAGAGTGCTAATTGGTTCCTTCCCTAATTAATGCTCTACAGTTCTATGCTTATTTGGGGGTGGATCTAACCTTTTCATATTGAACCATGTGATTTCATAAAATTTTGGTAGACCAGAGAACCATTGAAAATATATTGTTACCTTTGAAAGTCAAAGAAAGGTCTAGCATATATCAATGTCAATTTGTATGTATCATGAATGCTTTTACAAGAGATGGTTTACCAACCTTTGATCATACCCTACCTGGATGCCCCATTCAAATATTTCCAGGTCTACCTTTTTTTGTTTTCTGTTTACACTTGTGTACATTAAATGCATTATTTGTCTCCTCCTGCAGAAACGAAATCATTTTGAATCATTTGAGTTCAACTAATATTTGCTAACTTTAGCTGCCCAATAGAGCTATCTTGCATGCCCAGCTAGTTGTCGGCATTAACCATTGAGTGTTATCTTGTTTCCATTCTCTTTGAAGCATGGACATGGATACAGCCACAACATATGGGATACAATGACACGAGAAAAATGAGGATCTGGATATGGCTGGAAGACGCACGCATTTTCTACAAGAATACAACATCCACAAACTACCAAATCTAATGAACAAATAATTTTAATTTCATTATTTCATTTTCTAACTCAAATATTATTTCATATACTATGTCACGCCTGGGTTCCATGACACAAAGCACGACCGGTTGAAAATGAAATCACATCAATTATATAACTTAAAGCCCTTCAGAGCCATAAAACCCATCGGAGCAAAATATAACAATAGAATAAGCAAAGGATTGAATATGCATAACAATTATTGGTCATAAACTAGGCAACAGTGTTCCAAAGAATATCAATAACAGGGCTCTACCAAGTTCGTACAACCCAGTCAAATTGAAAGCATAACTAATGCAAATTACCTCAACCCAAGGAGGTATAAAAAATGAATACAATAATAAGCTCTCAAAAAGAATAAAACCAGACAAAATAACAGAGGAGGATTAATGTCCTCCGCTAGAAGTCTGACTTGGGAATTAGCATTAGAATCTGCAGCAAAATTTGTAGGGGAGTGAGCACAATCATTAGTGCCACTAACATCAAACAAGCATCAAATATATATACCCTTGCATGATAGTACGTGAGTATAATCATGCCAATCAAATCACATAGACAGATAATCAATACTATCTATAGCCGAAATCAATTTCTTCATAGCATCTCATCTATTTAACTATAATCTTTATCTATTAACTCATATTGATGTACACATGCCTAGTATAAAACCGAATCAACATACAGTGGATTAGGTACTCTGCTAGGTAATCTTGTAGTCACTGAACCCGACCCAAAACGCATATTCAGTGCCTATCTTATGTGACCTTGGCCATATAGTGAACCCGGAAAATCTGTGTCTGCCACTTGGGCTATGCCTCACGAGTTAATATACATGCTAATTAGGGTCTATCTCTCTGCTACTAACATATTAGACGTGAACTCCATCATCCCTACGCAGGTTTTAGAATTTTCAATTCTTGGGTATAAACATACCATCTATTTTTTGTACCTTTATACTCAAAACTCAAAATTAATAGAATATACGTATATATCCATATCATAATATACCTTTATCAAACTGCTATCATAATCCCATTCTATTATCCAGTGATAGTGACCTCAGATATCTCTTATAAAGCCATTACCCACATCATAATCCATAATTGCAAAACACCTAAATATCAAGATAACAAAACAATTCAAATGTCAAGGTAGAGTGTGTGCAAAGCTTACTTAGGCATGCGCACAAGACAATAACCTAGCTAGTTGTGAGCACGAGGCAGACCCTAGGCACATGAGTTAGCATAATCGAAGAGCGTGCGCACAGGGCATACTTCTTCATGGCGTGCGCACAGGCAAATTTGTTGTAAGCATGCAGGCAAAATTAAGGCTTTTGTGCGCATGACAGAGCTTCTGCAATTACGATATGCTAGACTTTGTTTTTTAGGTTTTTAACCAAAAAAATGCTCCAAGCTCAACAAGGTTCCAAATTATCATGCAAAACCATGTAAATGCATGCTTGTAAGGTTCCTAATCAATTCTTAAACATTGGTTTATACCGAATATCAAGAATTTGATGCAAGTCGATTGACATCTCTCTCTCTATATATATGTATGTTCGGCAAATTTTCTGCCGCTCTCTTTTCGATATTGACCTGCAAGTAACAAAAACGTAAAAAAGGTGGTTGGAGGTTGTCCCCGACCAAGGACTCTCCGATACTTAAGTCAATTCCGGCGTTAACGATAATCTTCTGAAAGTAAAGAAAGTATAAAAAGAGAGAGAGAAGAGAAATCAAAGGAAGAGCCCCTACCTTGGCCACGTTTTGGTATATAAAGGGTGAGGACCGACATGCCCTTTTTACTGATTTGACTAAACAATGACAGTGGTAAGTAGTGATGTAGGTATTGGAATTTGTGATATTCTGCAGAGATTTTGTCTATTGATATAGTTGAGTATTGTTACTATCAAACTTTTTTTTTTTTTTTGAAACTATTTAGTCTCAATTTAATTAGAACGTACCCCTTGGTCGGGAGGAGCAATTTGTAGTCGGGGAAGCATTGTAGACGTCGGGTAAGGTATTTTTTGGCCGCACAATATATATATATATAGATATGTATATGTACATTTATCCACCATCAAACGATTTATATGAATTATCAAGAAAGAATCTCCCACCTTAACCCAAAAATGCACAAGGAGAAGGAAGGAGATGAAGATGATGCCAAATGAAGAAGACCACAACAAACCACTCAAAGTCCTAGGCCAAGATCCAACAAGCTGCTAAGCCACCACCATGGTCATCCACAGAAACATAAACTCGGCTCCAAATCTCCAAGCAAAGTACCCACGAACATAATCTATCTCTCACTCATTGTCTTTCCCTATATCATTCTGGAACAATGCATGCACATAGACTGAGTTTGGAAGTGAAGAAATAGAAGAAGAGGGAAAGGGAGGGTGATGATGCTTGTTGTAGAGGGAGGGTGGGCTAGGTGCTTGTCAAGGCCAGAACCAAGTGATCATCTGATGATCAGACAACACTTTGGAAAATTAGGAAAGGAAGGCTGGCATACAAACTATACAAGTGTCGTGCGCATGAGAAGAATAGGAGCGTGTGCATGATGAAGCTACACCAAGGCCATGCGCACAACAATTAGCTTGGGTGAGCACACCACACTAACAAACACTCCGTGCATACGGGACAATTAGCTTGGGTGAGCACACCACACTAACAAACACTCCGTGCATACGGGACAAAGAAAAGCGTGCGCACGACAGAGCAAGGTTTTGGAAAATTTGCTAAGTCTAAACCAATCTCCAAAACACTTCCAAACACACCACCATAACAATAAAAATGATAAATGAACTCAAAAAATACATAAATGTGATGTCATAAATGAATAAATAAAAAAATTCCTGGTCATTATATACTAAGATAAAAAACGATTAGATAGAAAATTAGGTGAAAAAAAATTCTATGATGAAAGAAAATCACATTTCAATATGCCATTGTTCGGCAACGCCCATTTTGGAGTGTCCATGTTTCATAGGCCCTACTTAGATTCTTTTTATAGATCTCATCTGTTCTGCATGAATTATTCACATGCTATATCTTTTTTAGCAATTTTATATCTCATCCCAGTCTTGTCCTATTTTTGTTTAGCACTATTAAACCTTTAAGTTGATTGAAGCAGCAGCGACCATATCACACCTTAGAAGCATTGAGACTCTGTTCAACCATTGCTCGCCATGCTTAGATTATTTCTTTAGATCCCATCTGTTTTACACCAGATCTATCTTGATTATGCCTAATTCCCTGGTTTGACAAAAGAGACTTGTGATCCCATTGAAGACATTACAAGCCCCACTCAATAGAAAATTCTTCAAAAAAGTATCTCGTCCCAGTGCCCTCCTCTTTTCATAGAGCACTAGTAAACCTTTAAGTTGATTGAAGTAGTAGCAACCATTTCACCCCTTGAAAGCATTGAGAAAGAGTTTGACAATTGCTCGTTTGTTTTCTATTTTTTAATCAAAATTTTCCTGTATCTAGCTTCTTTCTGTGGATATTATCAAACCGAGGGTGTATAAGATTATACAATGGAGTGAGATACTCTTGGATACTAACGGGGCCATTAAACTTGATTGAAATGCAGCAATTACTTCACACTTCTTTTTTTTTTTGAAACTCAATCACTTCACACTTGAGAAGCAGTGAAACTATACAATTGTCTTTTTTTTTTTTTTATCCTTTTTTTGGGAAAAAAAATATAAACCAGTATCATTGGTCCCATGATCCTCACTAGTTCAGCCCTCTGAATATTTATTTGCAAAATATCTTCAGGAGTTCTTGTGTCTGGAGGATTTGATGGATTCAATTCTGACCATAAAAAATATTTCTAAAAAACTAGCTAACCGCGAAGCTTTTTTGCTTTCAAATTCTTATGCATGTGGTTATTATGGCTGCTTGAATGCCTATATTGTAGCTAGACATCTCCTCTTGTAATTGATTGTTTTTTCAGACACTTCTCAACTGTATTTATCGTATAAGTGTATAATTGATGGGACTTATGGGTCTTTTATGGTGTCAATTGTGAAGTTATTTAGCCTAATATGAAATTGTTTCTTTATTGTTCTGCTCTGATTGTATGGGCAAGCACAAATGGAGAAAATTTATAAATTAGTCTTTCATCAAGTATGAGGATACACATACCTGGCCTTGAGAGTTTTGGCAAGACAACATTTGACTCTGTTTGTAGTTCATTGATGGTTGTGCAGTTTTTATTTTTTTATTTTTGTTAAGCTAGCTATAATTTGGTTTAATGGGAGAAAGAATTACCAGAGCAAGAGGACATCCCTCAAACAAAGGAACAAAAGATACGGAGGGGCATGGCTGTGGTATTGGTTTGCCTTTTCTTTTGATTGTCTTAGATTAGGCTTTTGGAGGGAAATATGTCAATATGGTGTCTTTTGAATTCCAATATATCTACCTGGCTCCATATTACTTGACTAAAGATGCTAATTCAGTTATAGAAACTCTTCTAAAAAATATAATTTATCTAAATTCATTTCCTGAAACTATTTTATCATGTTACTACTTATAATAGATATTATATTCTGGAATTTATAAATGATCCGTTTTGCAGGTTATTGATAAGGCAGTACCGGCGCTTGTAGATCTTGCAGAGATTTCAACCTTGGGGGATCACAAAAAGCTTGGGGATGCTATTGTTAATGTTCTTCAGGAATGCATCCAATCACAAGGGACAGGACGTAACTTTCTCAGTATCCGCACGAAAGAACTTGTTGAGGAAATCGTGAAGTCTAGACAACGGTTAAAACGGGAAAAGAGTATGCCAAAAGAGGATCTCCATATTAAACAGGCTGCGGCACTAGTAGTAAAGCTTGAAGGAAATTCCTTGTTTTCATCAGGAAATATATCTGGAGCGGCTTCAAAGTACTCTGAAGCATTGGCATTGTGTCCAATGCGATCCAAGAAAGAGAGAGTTGTGTTGTATAGTAACCGGGCTCAATGTCATCTTTTATTACAACAGCCCTTGGATGCCATAAGTGATGCTACACATGCACTTTGTCTTCATAACCCTGTCAACCGTCATGCCAAAAGCCTTTGGAGAAGAGCTCAGGCTTATGACATGCTGGGGTTAGCTAAAGAGAGTTTGTTAGATGCTATTCTTTTTATAAATGAGTGCTCTCAGTCAACTGATCCTGACCTCTCCTCAAGGCAAACCAAGGTCCCGGACTATGCCGAGCGTTTAGTCAAGAAGCAGATGCGTGCAGCTTGGTTGTTTAGAGAGGCTGCCATTAAGCATGGGGGTGTTCACTGTGAGGGTGAAGCTGGTGACATCTATGGCCAAGAGACTGATGACTCTGAATGGGAGACAGCAAGTGAAAGTGATATAGGAAATGATGCAAGGGATGACATGGGCAATGATGATTGTGAATGGAAGAATGAGGATGAAAGAAAAGACAAGTATGATAAACCTTCTACAAAAGGTATGATTGCAAGCATTTCTGTCTTGCATAATTCTTTAATCCAATTATTGTGGTTGATAAAAATTTTCAACTGAGATTTGCTCAACTTACAATAGCCTCATTGGATGATCAGCAAGATTGTTCTATTCAAATTGTGCAAATATTTCAATATAGTTTTAGATTGGATGCTTTATGAATGTTTTACCTGGTCTATCAGTGCTACGACTTGTGTCTCTCTTTCTCAAGACATTACAATGTTAGATAATAACACTGAGCTTGAATATTATGCATCTTTTGGGTGGACCTCATGGCAATGCATTCCAACATCCAAACATTCACATTGCGATTTCATAAATCAAGCCCCTAAATTACTATTGAAGAATCCCCCAGCACACACACACACCCCACCAACCAACCATAAAGGAAATGATGATTTTGGGACAAATTGGCTATTTGCCATGGCCATTGAATTTTTTGGGTCAATTTCTTGCCGATGGTTGATAAATACTATTCTTAAACTGAAAACTAATATGATAGATTTCTAGTTTCAAACTTTAAAAGGGGATAAGGATAAATTAGCTAATGTATCATGCTGAAGTAAAGAGAATTGGGAAAATTAGACACACTTTGTGAGTGGTCTTGTTTTGTATTTATAATCATAAGAGTCTGTACAGAATAGGAATGTACATCAATTACAATCCTACACTATCATAGATAGACATATCTTATAGCTAGCACAATATTCTTCTACATTATTTACAGCTAACATATCACAATGTTATCAAAATTCAGTATACCGGTGTCTGCCAGAAGGTTTTCCATGTCTTTAGGGGCAACATGAGATAGCTAATTAATTTCTTCTAACACATTTTCTGCTGTAGTTGTTATTTTAATGCTAACGTGATATAGTCATCATCTCTGCATGCTTGTCGGCTGAGAGGTAAATTATTTAGGTAAAAAATGTAGGACCTACACTTTTAGTATCTATATTTGACTTTAAAGCACGAGTGTACATGAGGTTTAGTTCTTTTAAACCTTCATCTTTCCATGGACATAAATTTTATAGAATGTTTTGTTAATGGTATTTTGACTTTAAAATTTTAGTTTGGTGCAAACATGACACATCATGTACACATAAATATGTTAATTTTAAAAATATTAGGACATTACTTACCAAAAAAAAAAAAAATGAATATCAGGACATGACTCGTAAGGGACACGTTAATGAGTAATTATATATTTATGTATATGCATATGAAAACAACTCTTTGTTCACTTTTATATTAAAACATTTATCTTTTATTTATATCTGTTTTAATTTTTTTTAAAAAAGAAAATTAGATGTTTTAGTTCTTAAAATTTCTAAAATTAAAACAATTTAAGATATAAGGATTAAAAAATATAAATATAAATTTCTTTTATCTTATTGTTTAATTTTAATTTTTTCTTTCAAAATTACAATTTGTTTCATTGTATATGAGTGATGGATAATTGTACCTACTAAGCTAAAAAGCATGGATACGGAATACAGATAAGGACACGGATACTGTGATTTAAAAAAAATTAGAATACGGATACGGTGACGGTACGGCTAAAAAATATAAAATTTGTACATTTTTATTAGTTATATATATGAATATAGCATCCACAAATAAAACTAATTTAATATATAACTCAATAAACAAAACATAATAAATATAAGTTATAAAATTTAATAATTTTAGGAGTTTTTGGGTACGTCTAGATTTGTCTTAATCATATATATAAAGAAAAAATAATAATAAAATAATAGACGACGTGTCTCACACCTATTTTGGGGTGTTTAAGGAGTATGTATATCCGATACATGTCGGATATGGATACAGTACCCATTTTGAAGTGATTGTGCTTCGTAACTACTAAGTGTCCAAAGAGTGTCCAGTTCTGAAACAATTGAAAAGGTAATATAACATGTTTAGAAAAGTATCCAACGCATTGACAGTGTGTGTGTGTGTGTCTGTGTCCAACACCTATACATCACTTAGCTAGAAATGCATGGGCTTCTTTGTTAGGGGCCATTGCTTGGTGCTATAATGAAAGCTTTGGCTGCCAAATGTATGAGTTAGGATTTAAGTCTGAAGTCAGGCACTATAAGCGATAAAACCAATGGGAGGCCTGTGCCTAGTCCATCCCAGTACCTCAGTTAACATGGGCCAACATAAGAATGCCCCTTGCATGTACAAGGAAAATTACTGGTTTGAATGAGGTGTTCTAATGCCTGCTTAACAGTCACGCAGGGACTTGAATACATGAAAGGCTGGGTACTCGAACATCTGGATGCAGTATTTGTGTTCATTAGTAGTTCCTTTCTTTTTTTTCTTTTTGTTAATAGGTCTTCATTTGTTGTGTTTAGTGGGATAAATATTCTTTATGCCAGAACAAATAGATTGTTTTCTTGGGTTCCCTTATATCTTAAAGATTGTGTTACTTTGGTAACGATATCTATTGCACCTTTCTTGTGTGAGCCTGTTGTAACAACCCATGAAGGTTTTGCTTTTTGAATTGCTGGTAGGGCTTATATTTCGAACATTTGGTATTGACCGTTACTTGTGCACCTTTCGAAAAAAAAAAAAAAAAAACTTTTACTTGTGTCATGGGTCTTGTTCATGTCCCTTTGTGAAAATGAATGGATAAGTTTCTTTTTACTATGCTAAGTTCACCCTTAAAAAATGGTAAAAAAAAATCTTAAGCACTTTTGCAAAGTTTCTTTTTATTATGCTAAGTTCACCCTTAAAAAGGGGGAAAAAAATGTTAAGAGCTTTCGCAGAGTTGTTCTTTGTTTATATATGCCAATTCTGCAAACTTGGTTAATCTGTCATTGCCTTATTCAACTTCTTTTGTTGCACATGGGTCGTCATCCTTCATATTTTTACTTTGGCAGTAATACTTTATTTTGACTTGCAGCCATAAAAAAACTGCTACTCTTGGTTGCGCAATTTTTGTTTATGGACTTCTTTCGTTTCTATTGCAGTTGCATGAGAGGGTTGTTGCAGTCTTGCACCCGGTTCTATGCTACCTGCATATATAATTGTGATTGTAATTACACTTTCTCCTTAGGGTTTGGTAAAAAAAACTGCATGATGCCGTCTAGTTTAAAAGTTAACACATAACCTCCACAATTTGGATTAAAGTGAAAATTTGACAAAAATTGTTAAATTTAAGTATTTAATTGAATTTGTGCCTCATGAATCAAAATTGATTGGAGAAAAAATATTTCCGCAAAAATATATAGATAAAAGTATATATTACCCTTCTATGTTGAAATGAATTTTTTTTCACGTTTTTTAACTTATTAAAGAGACTTAATGGAAAATCCAAAAACAATTTTGCCTATATTTTTTTTCAACATTGTGTTTTGCACAATCACACGTGCCTTCATGCTACAAATCTAGTTAAATTTAACATATTGAGTCAATTTTGCACTACTAAATCAGAGGGGAGTTATTTGTTATTGGGTCAAACCTTGAGGGGACAGTGTAATTGCCCCATTATTTTTTTCTAGTGTAATTATGGAAGATAGTTTTAGCTCATTGATAGATCATATGTAAGTCCCATTAGTATGAGTTCACCCGATGGAGGAAAGATAAAAAAGAGTGAGACATTAGATATTGTTTTTCACTCAAATTTTAGTTATTGGTCTTGCTGGTTGCACTCATTTATCTTTTAACATTCCCCCATCCTTTTGTCTTAAAGATTTTTATTGTTGTTCCTAGTTTTTAACGTGTGATGGTTTATTGATGCATTTGTATATTTTGTTTTGGAAATTTGAGACAGACATGAAGCACGGATCCAACATGCAGCTTGTGGAGGACGAGCTATGAATTTTGGGTGATCGGATCTGTCTTTAATCCATAAGCATGTTCCAACAGAAGGAACCGACGGCGAAATATGTGATGTTCTGAATGCTAAGCCTTTTTCAGCTTCTGGCAAGGAGCCTTGTCTTTGTTTAGTCTCCTTAATAGCAGGTTGGGAGAGTGTGACTTTTCCTGGTTGTGTTTGTTTGGTATTTCTTTCTCCCATTTTTTTGTTTGTATATTTGGTACTTCTTTCTCTCATTTTTTAATGCTAAACTAGCTGCCAAATAACAGGAGCAAGAAAAGAAAAGATAGTCCAGGGATTGTGAAGTGTTCTCTCTCTTTTTTTTATTTATGAGTGATTTGAAGGGGCTTGTGTACATAAACCCTGAAGGGGATTTTGTTTGAACTGTCAATATGAATGGTAATCATGTTTTCTTGTACTTATTTTTTTTTTTGGGTGAATGTGCAGTGGTGGATTGTTAATGACAGTTAGGTTCCGTTTGGGAAGCCTTATCTTTTGCTTATTCAATGTTGTGTTTTTTTTTTCCCCCCCAAAATGACCAAATTTTTTCTCTTCTATTTAAACTTCTTTTAAAGTCTTTTCTCTTGTTCAAAGGGCTTGCAAGTGGACTTTTGGTGGCAAAAGTTGTACTTCTATTCCACCCTGATTGTATTAATTTTTAATATTTGATTTGTCTTATCACTCGGAGTGGGATAATACTAGCCCTTTTTTGTTTTGTTGCCGCTAATTCCTGAACAGTGATTTTGTGAGATCCAATGCTTGTCCTCGTGTGTGGAAGTAAATTCAGTATAATCCGTGAACAAGATGTTCCAATGCGAGTGGCTAAGAAACAAACCAGTGGTTTTCGTATAAAAGTGATAATATAGATCACAAGTCTGATTGCCTTTGTTATTGTGTGCCTTGAATCGGTTTCTGACTCGGATCGATTTGATGAAATTTGTGGCGACTCAATGTGGGTTTTTCAGGGAGATCTGTGATGGTAGTGCGGCCCAAGCCCGGAGCCTAGCATTGATTTCAGCGGGGATGCGGGGGCGCAGCCCCCGCGGTATGGATCTACTAGATTAGATTTTTTATTCAGCGGGTCTTAATATATATATATATATGTGTGTGTACGTGGAACTAGAGTTTATCCTACCATCTTTGTACCCTTTGATTTTACATAGTGAATTGCAGTCGTCTTCGCCAGTGGTTTTTCCCGAAAGGGTTTTTTACGTAAAATTTGTGTTTTTTCGTTTTCAATTACCTGCGTGAGATTGCTATAGTTTCTAGTTTTTGTTCTAACAGTCTTTATTAATTAACATTATTAAATTTATCAATCAGTGTAGCATAATATTTAACTAATGTATGTTGTCACTCAATTTTACCATATAGGTTGCGTTTGTTTTACTAAAAAGTTTTAGAAATTTTTAGAAATTATTTATTTTTTATTTTATTGCATAAATTACAAATTCATAATATATCTTATTTAATTTCATTTTTTATCGTTCTAAACACACATTTAATTTGACATTTTTATAATATCAAATTTTATCAAGTTCACATTTTTCTTATTTATTTTTTTGGTATGCTATCAAAATCTACCAATTTTACCATAGAATTTCCATTTTCCAACAAGGATTCAACAAGTTCTTCAACAATACTCTCTCTCAAGAGACCGATGTGTTAAGGAGGAAAAAAATTATAAATCAGCTGAATTTAATAAGTTATTTCTCACTGATTTTTCCCCTTCAAGGAAAAATGGCCGAGAGGAAGAAATTTCAAATAATTGTGGTAAATTTTCCTTAAGGAAACAATTACTGATCAAGAAAAAAGTTGAACTCCAGATTAGCCAATCAGACAATCAGCTTTTGTTGCAGAGCTCGAGAAGAGTTCTTGTTGCTTGCTTTTTCACAACCTTCCCATAAACTCCTCTTCCCAGTTTCATTGCCCTCTCCATCTCTACCATCATCCCAACACCGCCACGGCAGCCGCCATTTCTCTTCAATCCATCCATCAACACCTTCAAAACCCTCTCATCACTTCCGACTGCTTCCACAACAGTATCCACCACCGCCTCCATGGCCGGAATTCGCGTCCCCCACCTCCTCATGGCCTTCTCAGATTCAAATGCTCGAGAGTAAGCTCCCCAAAAAGACGCCCTCAAATAACCCTTTTCCTCCTTTCCTTTTACCATCCATCTCCTCATTCCTTCCTCCAACCTGTAAACTACACCACCCACTTCTACTCCCCTGTCAATTCCCATCTCAATCTCTCTCATCCCCTCCTGCTTAGCCCACATCTCCCCCTCAAACTTGCACCTCTTACAACAACAATTGAACCCCCAGGTCTTCGCCATTTCTGTGCGATTGCTCAATGGCAAGAGCACATCGAAATACGCGAATGTGATCTCCTCCCCTGCCTTGATATCTCTGGAAGCATTGATCATCACATAATCACCAACGTGCAAGCGCCTGGCGTTGGGATTACAAGAATGGTTGATGAAGGAGGCAAGTGGCCACAACCCAACTCCACAGTAATCCCTGTTTTTGCCCAACACTTTGGCTGAATTTGAATCCTCGACTAGAGAATTCACATCCAAAATGCTTAGTATTCTACCCATATCAAGCTTCTCATTTGGAAAGCAACTCTCCTCTGCATCGGGCCTGAATAGACTTATATGAGGCACTTCAAGACCATCCTCCTTATCTTCCCCAGCTGACAACCTAGAAATCAAATAATGGGTTCTGTGGCATTTTGTGGCCGACTCAACAACTTTATCTATAAAATTCTTCCACATAACTAATTGTGCATTTTGATCAGATTCTTCACTTTTTGATGGGGGCAATATACCCCTTTCCGTGGCAATTGCCTTGGTGACCAAAAACAGAGTACCGCTGTCAATGTTCTTCGTAGCAAATAGGCCACGCCCACCCATCTCGGACTTCTTGATCTCCACAGCACCAATGTACTCCGCGAGTTCTGGGGGCTTTCCACGAAACCCATTGACGACCCAATCGGAGAGATCGAAGGCCCCAGTTCTGGACAAGAACTCGAGTTTCTTGCATTTCTCGAAATACCCATTAATGGCTTCGGAGTTGAGACTAGCCTGGGGATCAAGAAGAGCTGCTCTGAAGCAGTCCAAAGCGGCGCTGTACCGATTGAGATTGAGCAAGATCTTACCTTTGCAAAGCAGAGTCTTGAAATGGGCATTCTCGATTCCCAGTGCTTCTTCGCAGTCTCTCAGAGATTCATGGAAATCTCCCTGGCGGAACCACGCTTCGGCTCGGTTTGAGAGAGCCAAGCAGAGGGATTTGTGGAGCTTGGAGAGCTGATCTGGGTCTGGGTTTTGAATTTGATGTATCTTTGAGATTTGGTCTTTGCAGAGTGAGATGAACTGAGAGTAGGCTTGTGAGGAATCCTTCCACTCTTCTCTCAGAAGAAGCTCAGTGGCTTTGGATCTCAGTAGTTGCATTCTCTCTTCTTCCATTTCTGGAGGTGGTTGTTGCCGTTGATGTAGTGCTTCTCTCATCTCTGATGCGGCTCTGAATCTGTCTATTTTTTCTCTGCTGTTTTCTTCGGAAGTTTTAAACGAGGGGATGCGTAACGGTCATATTTCCTATCCGTTATTTTTTAATTACCTTTATGGGTCTCCCGTTTCGTAACGGGCTACGGCGATTTCGGCGTTCTTAATTACTTGCTATTAAAATTCAGCGTAAATCACTTTGAAGGGTAAATTATGTTTACTTTCTTTTTAATAATATTTGATTAATTATATTTATCACTCCTTTAATATTTACAAATTATATTTTTTTATTTATTTAAAAAAATTTTTAATTCTGACCATTTTCCGTTTATAGAAAATGTCAACATGATTGAAATTTTAACTATATATATTTTTATTTTACTTTTGTCTATCCTTAATTTTTTTCTTAATAACTACTTTTTCTATCTCAAATTTAAAATGAAAATCACTTGCATCTCCTAAATTTAAAAAATTTATTTTCATACTCTTTGTATTGGAGATTAAAATAAAATTATAAACAAAGCTAAGTTTTTAAGTGAAAAAATAAAAATACCAAATGAAAATCAAACAAAATCAGGAGTGTAAGTATAGGTAATATAAATTATAAGGAGTGTAAGTATATTTTTTAAAGTTATTAAGAGTCATATTTATTATGAATTTTTTAATAATTTCACTTTATTCTAAAGTACGAGGAGTATGAAGATGGATTTTTTTTTTGAACATAGAGTATAAGTGATTTTCAAGTGTAGGGATATAAAAACAATCAAACCCCCCTATATACTTAAGATATATAGACTATTAATCCTCAGGGTTTTAAAAGTTAATGATTGAGTAAGTTTTTTAGTAACTTTAAAGACTCGAATTAGTGACAATTGATAATTAAATATCATCTCAGTTAAGTTACCATGTAGAATTTTACATATTCTTAATTACTTTGTTAACAATCAAAACATATTATAGGAAGGTTTAATATATGATTAGGTAATAGATTCAATAATTTCCATCAATATAGGATGTAAATCCCTAAGGTGATACCCAAAAATAAAATTGTGACAATAACTATATAAATAAATTGCATTGCTCCTTAAAAAGTTATACCAGCTAGAATATCTTAAAAACAAATTTCAATATGAACCCAAATATATTCAAGAGGAAAAAGAAAAACTTTGCTCCATATTTTTAAGAAGTCTAATCAAACCCATTACTATCAGGTTATATTTGGTACGTGAGAATGAAATAGAATGCAATGAAATAAGAGGTGAGAATAAAAAATGGTAAGAATGGAATGGAATGCTCATTCTATTCTTTTGTTTGGTTGCTAACATGAAAATAATGGGAATGAAATAGATATTTAAAATTTCATAATTTGCTTACATATTTTAAATATAATGAAATATAATAAAAACTACTAACATTATTTTTTTAAAAAAC
>JAVXUM010000001.1:15887728-15900804 GCA_035590655.1 Pouteria glomerata
AAAAAAAAACAAAAAAACCAAATTAAATAATAGACATAGTGAAGAAGAACGAGGGAAAACACAACTACAAATTTGATTAAAACTATTGTAAAGTTGATTCCAATATGATACAATTTGGTGTATATGGGGAAAGGGATATTGCTTAACAAGGGTAGCCACAAGAGAGCAGATTCATAGAAGTTCTATTTTGGTTACTCTATTGGCATTGCTTTCTGATCCTTCATTTTCTTTCCCCCCTAGGATATAGAATGATGGATTTGCCACATAGATAAGCAGCTGAACCCTCCTCATCCTAGTTTTGTGTATAGGATGTTTAAATTTCCCTATCCCACCTGTTTACATGCATTGAACGCCTACCCTTTTACTCGTTTATGAGCTTGGAACCTCAAGCATGAAATCCTAGTTCCGTACGTCTTTATGTATCTTCATACATCAAATCCACACCTTTTACTCTTATGCATGAAACATAACAGAATTAGGCATCTTCATAAATCAAAAGCACCTCTGTGAAAATAATCCATGCACTGACCTTGTTATATCCATTATCTATAAAATCTAGGATCAGTTTGGCACCTCACTTATAATTTTGTCCTGAAACATATTGGTATAGTGTTGACTTCTGCTTTTTGTATGATGAGTTGTCTATTACACAAGTTTGGAAAGAATCATAATTTCGTGCCTACTCCTATTAGAGCAGGTAGTTGCAAGCCCTGCTGATCTTGTTAAGGTGAGGATGCAAGCAGATGGTCGTATGGTGAGCCAAGGTCTCCAACCGAGGTACTCAGGGCCTTTCGATGCTTTAAGTAAGATCTTACGAATAGAAGGCTTTGGAGGACTTTGGAAAGGAGTCTTCCCGAATGTCCAAAGGGCGTTTTTAGTGAACATGGGAGAATTAGCTTGCTATGATCATGCAAAACATTTCATTATTCAAAACCAGCTTGCTGGTGACAACATATACGCTCATACGTTGGCCTCTGTCATGTCCGGGCTTGCGGCAACTGCTTTGAGTTGTCCTGCTGATGTTGTTAAGACGAGAATGATGAATCAGATGGTGACTGCGGAAGGCAAGGTTAAATATAGAAACTCCTTTGATTGTCTTGTGAAGACGGTTAGGGTTGAAGGATTGAGAGCACTTTGGAAGGGGTTCTTTCCTACGTGGGCAAGGCTTGGTCCTTGGCAATTTGTGTTCTGGGTCTCCTATGAAAAATTCAGACAAATTGCTGGGCTTTCTTCTTTCTGATCATGAATTCTTTGATCCATCCAAAATTTGCCATTCTTTTTGTATATATCTTTAGTAGTCCAATGATATATGTCCTTTATTTCTAGCTTATTAAGTTATTATTCTCTCAATTTCATTTCGGACTTCCAATTCTATCAATTTAGATACAGCTTGTGTAATGGTTAATAATCAAAATATCGGGACTGGCGATTAAGTGGCTCTCTGAAGATTCCTTATTTTAGAAGAGCAGCCTAATGCACCAGGATATACATATATATATATATTATATGTATGTATTTAAAAATTGTTTGCATGCATATTTCAACCCACGACATTGATGCCCAAAACTGCAATTGATATAAGATCGTGGTTGCGAATATGGGAACGACCGACTGGGGCTAAATGTGATCCAGAAAATTCATATCATGAAAAGCTTGGCTTCTATAATGATGTGCACATTGATGGTTGTGTAATCTGGACATTCTATTGATAGGTTTACATTGGGTTCCATACAAATGAACGGTTCCGTGTTGTTGTAAATTCACGGGGTGCACCAAACATCTGAGGTACCTAAAATTGAGTACAATTGCGGGCTCAAAAATTATCAACACATTTATTTCGATTCAAGTCTCGGTGAACCATCTAACTTGAGTTTGCATGCATATTTTTATATAAAATAGAATTATACCATGGAACTGAATCGACCCAATCAAGATTGAGTTGGGTTATT
This sequence comes from Pouteria glomerata, assembly GCA_035590655.1. Taxonomy (NCBI): domain Eukaryota; kingdom Viridiplantae; phylum Streptophyta; class Magnoliopsida; order Ericales; family Sapotaceae; genus Pouteria; species Pouteria glomerata. The sequence continues at coordinate 15,889,678 of JAVXUM010000001.1, forward strand.
TCGGTTCTGTAAGGTAATTAGTTTGGTTCTAGTTCTGAAAGTTCGGACCCGATAAAAATTAGTTGAACCCGAATCAACCAGTCATAGCCTTCCTCTTGCATTATCTTTAATGAAAAGCTTAATCTCTGTAATTACATTATTTTCATTTTTTTTTTTTATTTCTATTTCATTCCTCGCTGGTTCCCGCTTTGATCCACTAAGACCACCAGGCCCATCTGGTTCTCGATGTCCATTTTGAATGCTTGGGCTGGACCGAATGGCTATCCATTCATGGCTCCTTTAATTTACCGACAATAACTATTGCTATCAATCACAACCAAACCCAACCAAACAAATACGTATGCATACATATACATATCTATATTAACCATCTTCTTGTCCAGTTCATATATATATATATATATTTTTTGTCCCAGCTTTGCAAATCAATTAAGCATTCAAAGTGAATTACTCCCACCTAATTATTTGGCTGGCGGAATTCATACATTGAGCATTCATAGTGAATTAGCTACACACCTAATTGCAGGTGAAGTTTTGATATATATATTTACAAAATCATTTACTGTGCTCTAAATGTGTTGAATTAATTTATTCATTTAAATAAAAAACGAAAGGTAGAAAGCACACATAAATGTGTTGAATGAACACATAATCATGTACTAGCAATGGTAGAAAGCACATTACACAATTGCATTCAAACAATCCCTAAGCATATACACTTAAATGTGGCTGAAATGCGTGCGAGGATGCAAATGTACCATGCACAAGTTGAAGCCGACGTTCAGGGGCAACGAATACTTGTCCGTGGCTCCCGTCGGTGTTGGAATGGGCGTCCGGTTGCCTCGCCTCCGCCGGAACTCTCGCTCGTCGCCTCTGCTGCTTTCCTCTCGGACAGATACAGAAAATATCTCAGCTGGTGGGTTTTATTTGGGGGACGAAGAAGACGCCAGATCATTTGGCGTGTTCATGTTCATCATCTGCAAGTCGCGCTGTTCCAAACGGCGACTTCATGTGGCGCTGTTTCAAACCCCGCCTTCACCTCGGCCGTATGATAGAGCCACTTCAGGCCGCGCTGTTCCAAACAGCGAGTTCAGTTCTACACTCATCCACACTGAGTAAGGGATAAGGAAGACGCGAGATGAAATGGCGACTCTGGTGGCGCTATTTGAATCAGCGACTTCATTATCGGCATTCTTCAAATTAGTTTCATTCGGGCTGTATTCACCATATATGTTTGTCCTTCGGCTGTAAAACGAAAAAAAATTCTAACTTTTTAAATGGCGTAAATACATACAATTATTAACTTCGTGTGGGGATGAGGTCTGAAAATCTTTGCCTACTCTAATACTATGTTAAACGTCAACTACTACTTCATTTAAAAACTTAAACTATTAAAAAATAGGCGTAACAATGTATCAAGCTAATTTAACATTTACAATGGTTGCAACGAAAGTAATACCAAAAGTGTTAAAATCATAAATCTCTCACTAATGAATGGTTATTTTCATATGACAAAAGTTTTTATACATTGTATGCTGACTATAGGGACAAAGTCTTAATAGATTGTTGAGCATATTTGTAAGGTGCACAATATATGCATATGCTAAGCATCATTTATGAAAGAAAAAGAGGAAAAAAAAGTAAAAAAAAGGAAAGAAAAAGTTCTCAATCTACATGTTTCTCCACCATAATAAGCACTCACCTTTTTTATTTTTCTCTTTTTCATAATTTTCATTTCTTTAAGCAAGTATTCAGCTTTAAATAATCTTTTCACATATAATTACAGATTAAAATATCAAAATGTTGGTCTCAACTAAGAGTGTTACTGTCACTAAACTTAAAAGACTGTAAAGCCACACAAAGGCATCCCCAATTGAGCAACACCTAATTATTCGGCATCTCAAGTCATTTGGTTTTGAAGGACAGATCCCAAGACTTTCTGACCTCACAACTTTGAGAAAGTTTTTTCTTACTTTCATTTGCAAGTAGCAACATACACGTAAATTAGACAATTAAATGTTAAAGTTTGCAGATAAACTTACCGATTCACATGCATAAGCCAGATCCATTGAAAAGCTTGAACCAGCCTATTATGAATTTAAGCAGGTATGAGAAATAGTAGTTATGTCCAAATTACGACTAACAAATTTATACCTTCTGAATTATGTCCAAATTCAAATATTTCACTTGCTCTAGAAAACGTCTAGCAACGCCAACTTCAAATATTTTGTCCACATGTAGGAGTGAATGTATGCCCCACAAAAGAAGATAGAAAATGGATTATTAAGCCAACTTTATTGGTACTCAAAACTAAATCTAAGTTTCCAAAATCTACACTGCTAAGGGTCAAATTCAACAGTTTAAATACGTAAAAACAAAATGTATATTTGAAAACTACAAAAGCCTATTCTTATTCATCAAGTTGTTTTCTCTTAGTCATGGCTTTCTCAGTTGAAAAAAAAATGAAAATAATCATGTAATTATAGGGGGGAAAAGAAAGAAAGAAAAAGAAAAAGTGTAGTAGCAAAGCAATCTGACAATTTTGTTCATTGAGTACGACCTGAACCACAAATAGTTCAAGGGCCTTCCATGCCTCGTAAATATAAAAATAACCTTCTGAACAAAACTAAAACATTTGGAAAAGGAAATTGTTAGGCTTTAACAGGTACATAGGGAGTTGGAAATGAGAATTTCTCAGATACGGATGCATGTGTAACTTTATTCTGAGAATATATAATTAATGTTCATTGAGCTCATTTGAATATAGGAGATCAAAGGAATTAAATAGTAAGGAAATTCATGGTTTCACAATCAATTACAAATAGAAAGGCATGACCTATTCGCTTATCTAACAATTTAGGGTAAGCAAGCTTCCAACCCATACCCTGAAAACCAATCATGAGCAAGTGGTTTCCGACCTATAATAGGGAAAATACCAGAACAAATTTATCAATACACTGATGGGATTATTTTATGATGACTTTAGTTTTTTGGCAGCATATATTTTGTCAACAGATAACCATAGGATCCAACAAATAACCTCAAAATTGTGGAAGACTCGAAGCACCCATATATTGACAAATAACACCCCTCGACATATGTAAAGTTTAGACAAGTAAAATAGATGAGCTTGCCCACCTAACATCTATAGCTATTCACATCAGAAAGATTTCAAGAAAGATTTCACCCAATGTATCATCCAGTTCAATGGAGGAATCATAGGGGTGTCAGTAGAATTAGCATCTAAGACATCAATCTCAAGAAGCATATCTCACATATACTTGCATTGACAAATGGAAATACTCAACAAGGAACGTGCAACTCAACACCCAGACAGTAACGAAGCCTACCACGATCCTTAGTATGTAAATAAGTACAAACACCAAATGGTCTACAATAGAAGGTTAAAGTCACATCAAGAAGAATAAAACTAAAGTGGGGAAGCCAAGCCTAAGGAGACTGCTTTAGTCCATACAAAGATTACTCAAATGACACCAGATGCTCACTACTACGAATAGCATATCCTGAAGGTTGATCCATAAAGATATCTTCCTGAAGTTCACTATTGATGAAAGCATTCCTATGTCAGCTAGTGTAAAGATTAAAAATGGCTCACTGCAACAACAAATGAGAATGGAATTAAGATGGACAGCAGAGGAGAATGTCTCTGTGTGCCCGACATTTGTATATCCTCAGGCTACCAAATAAGCCTTGAGGCACTCCACGAAACCATTAGGTAGATGCTTTAACAATATAAACCGATCGACAACAAACAATTTGTTTGAAAATGTAGAGAGGTGAGTTCCCATGTCAACAAAGATTATTCATTTCTTCATCCATAACATATTTCCAGTGGATTTATTTATTGTCCCATACTACCCCGTTACTATATATATTATGATTTACCATATTTGTATACTTTTTTTTTCATCACCTCGGAATAAGATGGGCTTGTGTATAAATAGGAATAGAAATAGATGATAATACCAAAACAAATGAGAAAAGAAAATAGATAAATGATGATACAAAATAAAATTACTAACAGCATACAAGTGCACTTATCCTTCTATGAGGCAATAGGCAATTAAGTAGAAGGAGAAACACGATCTTAGACGAAGTGGAAGTATCATTAAGTGTCGGAATGACAACTTGTCTAGCACAATCACACTGGTAAACCCTAAAATATGGTGCAAATATCTTTGAATAAGTGACGGAAGAAACAATATAAGAATAGTCTCAAAAAGGAGTAGAGATTCTAATGATGCTAGAGAAGGTGAAATGTGCATTGGAGGGAAGATAGCAGAGGAAAGAGGAGCTTGGAGTGTAAGAGAAGATGGGATCGTAATTAGATCATGAGACAAGTCATCCCCACAAGGAGAAAGGAATGCAGTGGACTCAAAATTTTGAACATCAGCACTCACAAAATAATGGTGAGAAGGAGAATGATAACACCAATAATCTTTTTGAGTCCCAGAATACCTAAGAAAGACACTTGCAGGAGCAAGGGAAAAGTTTATTTTTTTTCTGGATCAATAATAACATGAACAAACATAACACATCCAAAAATAGGAGAGGAGAGAGGAAAGAGAAATCGATTAAGGTAAAGAAATAGAAAAGGACTTGTTGTGAACACAAGAGTGGTACATGCACATGAAACATCAAGGTATGATTAACATCTAATAAATGATGGTGCTTGAGTTCAACCACGTCATTTTATTGAGAAGTATTGAGGAAACGTGGTTTAGTGAATAATGCCCTTATTAATGCAAGGCATGAAAAACATTTTGAATGTATTCTGAAGAATTATTAGATCGAAAGACTTTAATCCTTTTCTCAAATAGGAATAAAATTTAATTATAAAAACTAATCATGATAGAAGGTAATTTAGGTCGTTATTTCATTAGAAAATTCCACACCATATTTGAATGGTGTTCAATAAAGATCACAAAGAAAGAGAAACCATTACCATATTAATACCAGAAAGCTCCCAAAAAATGGTGTGAACTAGATCAAAAATTTCTAACTCGCAATTAACACCACGACTAGAAAAGAAACTACCATGATGTTTATCAAACTAACAAGCTTCACATTCTAGAGTGGAAAATAAACTCAAATCTGAATGACTTTCAACCAAGCTAATGACAAATGACCTAGACGAAAATGCCACTGAAGGCACAAGAAATGAGTGTTAAGTGCTACAAAAGAAATGGGCTCCAGTGGACGATCTTGATCAAGATAATAGATATTGTCATTCTCATCCCCTAGATCATTCACCCTCTTCATCGTAAGATCTTGAAAACCAGAAGTAGGAAAATAAGTTACAAAGCAATATAATAACGTAGTGCAATTTAATAATGTACCTAACTAACAAAAAGTAAATTAAAAGGAAACTGAGGGACATAAAAACTAAATCTATTAAGGGGTGATAAAGGACATAAGTTCCCTCAACGAAAAATAGAATGAGGTGAACCATCATCTAATACAACATTATAATGAATACAATAGAGATCAAAGAATAAGAATTACAAGACACATGGGTACTGGCTCCAAAATTGATGATCTAGGAGAAAGAGGAAGAGGCAATAAGTTTCTGATTACCTGAGTTAGCAAGCTAATAGTGAAAGTAGAGGGGGTCAGAGACATGCAATAACTGAATGAGCTTTAGAGCTATTAAGAGCTCAAAATGTATGTCTTCTACGAACCAGAAGTGACAACTCTACTATCAACCCAAAGACCTATGATGAAGAACAACGATCGGCAGCAAGATGTGCCTGCTTAAGTTTTCCATACTTATTCTAATAGAAGGGCTCACAATGATTGGTGCTACCACGAAAATTGCGCCTTTTGTCACCATGATAGGAGGATCTCTCTTCATCACAAGAATCACCACAGGAGCTACGCCCTCCTCCAAGACCACAAAAAGTCTCTTGAGAGGTCCCTCCACAGTTATTATGATTGCTAACAAGGGCAAAAGGATTGGGAGGTATTGAAAAAGTAGTCACATACTACTTACCTAAGGAGGACCATTGTATCCAAGAGTAAGCACTACTAGCTATATCTCGAAGCCCCAGTAAAGCAAGATTCAAGCTAACTAGAAAGTCAGCAATCATAAACTCCACCCAAAATTTCTTCTGCTAAGTCAAATCCTCACTTAAGGGGCAATTGTTGCAATAATTATTCCCATAACCCTTTAACATGGTTGTAATAATAGGGACAAATCACCTTGTTTAGCAAAAAAAATTTCCTCATACAATTCATAAACTAGAGAAAGGTTGCAGAATAAGACTCGACAAGACAATCTCAAATCTTCTTAAATGAAATACAAAAACTCAATCTTGGTGGCAACAAAATCTTCTAAGCTATGCCATATTTTTTTCTTTTGATAAGTACCAAGCTTCGCTAATTTTTTTTCCCTAATAAGTACCAAGCCATGCCAAAATAGACCCATGACAATGGCATCCTCACTCATTCCTATGAGACAATGGAGATAATAGATTGAGGTCGATCATCAGTGATACATTGTAACTTGTCATTTTTGCACAGAAATGTCTTAATCGCTTAGGCCCAACTTAAATAATTTGCACCAATTAGCTATAGAATGAGGAATATCATTGACCTTTAAGATGACTCTCAAGGGTATGATTTGGGTAGAGAAAAACTCAGTCTCAGGTTTCGACAAAAAAATCAAATCGATAAACATACAACAAACAAGCAACAGACAACAATCAAAGAAAAGATAGATCCTCAAATCGACTATGCATAGCCTCTAAATACCAGTAAACAAAGGGCATCTAGTAATCTGAATATCCAATCAAGTAACAAATAGTAACAACAAGTAATAGAAAAAAAAAATGGGGTAGAAAGGAGAGAGATCAAACTTCAATGGACCAAACTTATCATAAACCAAGAAACATAATCAAAAGGCATACAACGATGAACTAACAACAAAGATCGAAAGCTATGTGCGTAACCATGTCACAACGAATAGAGATGAAGCAAACACTAATGATGGGTGCCCTTTACATCAGACATGAAATGGACAATTGTTTTGCCTTGTCACCTTACATCAAACGTGTGACATTGCCAACAGACGACATGTGAGGCCGTTGCTAGGTGTTGATAGGGATGGCAATTTTGTGTCGAAACAAATATTTTTAAAATTAACGAGTAATGAGCCAAGTGAGGGGACAAAAATAAAATATTCGTCGATTAGAAGTTAGGGACTATAAGCATAATGTACTTGTTGGGTATTGGCCTTTATTATCCTATACAAAATATGAATTTTATTTTTGTTGTTGATTTACAAGATATTTGGGGGCAAAAAGTGTGAATGTATATGTATATTATAGACACCCTATATTATATTTTATTCAATATACATTTCTAGAAAATGTTAATTTATTGTATCAAGTGAGGGAGGTGGGTAATTAGGTACCCGGAGATGGAAATTGGTTTAAATTAACCATTGGACATAAGTATGTGCATTGGATATGAGTATGTGCATTTTTTTTTTATATAAATGGGTACGGGTATAGGTAGGCATACTGCCCAACCCATTGCCATCCCTAGTGGTCAAGAAAGGTCCTTATCAACGAAAAACCCCAAGGTGTGGGTGGTTAAGGAATGTTCCATTGACGGGCTTTCGTTGATGCCAGTGGTGGCGACGATGGGAGAGTCGTGACAGTGGCTAGGGTTTAATGATAAAGTTTTTTCTTTTTTTAATTCTTTGAGTAGCACTCTAAAATCAAGTTAAAAGAAAAGAGAGATTAGAATGGATTGATTTCCCCACCTCTCTAGCAAGTGTATTTATATTATTACATACAGAAACACTATTGTATTGGTGAAGTTAAAAACTTAATGAAGATAGGCAAGTTAACTGGGGCAGCTCGACCCACAACCAGGCCCACCCCACTCCATCCATGCAGACTCGTCCCATAAAGCCCAAGTCTGAGTTTGGGCTATCCTTGCCCTAACCCAACTTGCCCCAACCCAACTTGCCCCGCTCGGCTGTCAATCCTCTACTGTCTCCCTATTTTGCAATTCAAAAGTCAAGACTATTCCCTGCATTGAGAAATGATAACTTGATAAGTCATCATAACTAACGATGAGATGACATTTTAATTTCTTTTTCTTTTTCCCGCAGCAGGCTTCAACCCATGTGAATAATGCCACTTCCTCTCTTCCTTACCCTGGCCCCCACTCCCTCTCTTCCCTACCAGTCAAATTCCTTTTCTCCCCCTTCCTCTCCCTCCTAATAAACAATAATTATCTGACCCTCTTTCTTTATCCCCTCTTCATTTAACCATAGCTAAACGGACAATTACCATTTCTTTTCCATAATTCTTTTAATTACTATTTCACTCTACCTGTTCTATAAATACCCTCACCGCTCCCACTTCACAATCCACACCATTCCAAATCTCTCTGAAATCTCTCAAGCTTTTAAGCTTCAATCAATTTTGCTCGAACTCAAGTGATTTAGTTTGTCCATGTGGGCAACACCACTCTCTTTCTTCCCTACCCTGGTCCCAACCCCCTAACTAGTCAAAATCCCTTCCTCCATCTCTCTCCTAACAAGCAATAATCATCTGACCCTCTTTATTTTCCCTTTTCATTCGACCATTGTCGAATAGATAATTACCATTTCTTTTTCACAATTTTTTTTAACTACAATTTCACTCCACCTCTTCGATAAATACCCTCACTGCTCCCACTTCATAGTCCAAACCATTCTCAGTTTCACTCCAATCTATCGAGCTTTTAAGCCTCAATTCTCTCCATTGTTCTACTAAATTTTGCTTAAATTCAAGTGATTTAGCTCTCTCAAGTTCAACAATTCAAATTTCTATATGGTAATTTAATTTTGTTTAGCAATTATATTTATTGTTTAAATGTTATTATATTTAATTTTGTTTTTCTATTATCCTTTTTTTTTTCCTCAAAATGGACCACAAAAAATTACACTAATTTTAAGACCAATTGGATTATTATATGGAATTAATTTAATTTACACATCTTTAAATATTTTACATAATTTATTTAAAAATATTTTTAAAAAATTAAAACAAAAATAAGGTCAAAAAATTAGGGGCAGATCTGTCTAACCTAACCCATCTTGATTTTCGCAGGGATAGCCAAAGTCAAAGGCAAATTGGGCCTGGCTGACCTAATTTTCGAGTTGGATTACGGTCAGGCCAACCCATTTATATGCTTAGGTGAAGCCAATCATTTGGTGATTCTTTTCTATTTCTTCCATTAATACTCTTCAACAATTAAGCACCACCAACAACTTAAAAGAAATATTTTAAGTAAATTTTAAAATTCTACAAGTTAACTTAATTTGAGTAATTTTACCTTTGTATTTTTTTATTTTTCTAATATATCCCTCAACTTCCCATTACTTTAGTTTCTTTTTAAATACTCCTTCATTACTCACTTTTTACCTAAATGCCAATATTTATTATTTGAGATAATTGTTTCAATATTATTAATTTTTTTGACAACTTAGAAAAAAAATAGAAACAAAAATGAAAAAAAAAAAAATTTGATGAGTATTTTTTCTCTCTCACACACTAAGTTTGTGTGTCCACTTCTAGTTTATAATAAAGGAATCACAACACAAAAGGAAATATGCTCAACATAGCTATCAAGAATAATGAACGAAGCAAATCAATTATGATCAATCCACAATCACAACATAATTATTCTAGACTACTACAACAGTTACTTAACATCATAGAATAGGAAGAGAAATAAACCAAAAGCTTTAAACTAGGGAAATAAGAAGGGTCATAAGAACCTAAAGTTAGTCTTCTATTGCCATTCTACATGAATAAGAAACAAAAAAGACGAGCAAATTGAGGTTTTCAAAAATGTAACAGACTTTGTCCTGAAACTTTCCAGGTCTTACTCCTTAGTTGCCCAAAATCAAAAAATGATAACTAATCTTTATCCATTAAAATAAAGCCAAAAACAGCAGAAACATAAACAAAAACATATAATTTACATAGAAAGCCCAAACACCACAATCATTTATAGTATTTTCATATATAAATAAATAAATTTCATCATGTAATAAAAGAAAAAGTTGGATGCATACCTTTCCAATCAATACATCAACTGGAAGTTTGCCAAATGATACCCAAGAGGTGTCAACTCTTCATCCTTTTCAATGGCACCGACCTAAATCGTGGCCCAATGATATGTTACACGAATTACGATACTGATTTATTTAAGGTAGAGTGGCATCTAGCAGACCTTAAAGCAATCATAAATCATAAAATATACCTGCAGGTTACTTTGAGAATGTGCATAGTGCAGAGAATTTATCAGAGGTAAACAAACAAGAATATGAATAGATTTTGTTGTGATTCATAGCATATTATGGCATGATATAGCCAAAACAAAAACAGTGTACAGGAAAGATTACGATGACAATTAAAGGACATCAGGAGTGGGTTTGCTAAACTTTCACTGAAAAACACCATAAATAGACACCGAGGCATAATGCCAAAAGGTTTTAGAAACTTGACAAAGTTCAATGTGACATCAGCGCAAAAAAAAAATATATATATATATGAATAAAAGAAGGAAGAAAAAATGGAATGATTTGTTCAAGTACATGAAAAATCAAAACTAATGGGCCACAAGTTGGGAAAATCTAATTTGATGAATTTATTTTACTCCTTTAGAAGCTTACAATGTGAACCTAATGGAAGGGAAATAATAATCTTCAACTTGGAGGAGCTTGGTCTCCACCAATTGCTCTATCCCAGGGGGCTCAACAAAGTGAGAAAAATAAGCACTTTCTAAGGTCAAATGATATTTTTTAGTAACTAAAATAAATTGCATTAATATAGCAACAAGGGATACTACCAAAATACAAAGGGCTCTACAAACGGCTAACACAAAAGCAGACCACTCAAGACACCTCCATATAACCAATATAATGCAAAAAAAGTATGAATGTCTGGTTCTTTGCCAATCGACAAATTTCAAAAACGCTTTAAGAGGCGTTATTAATGGATATTCACTGCATAATCGCACTCCTAATAATCTGATTTGTTTGCAACATCTTTGGCCTACTAGGTACCTTTTTGCAATCGAAACTTTAAAAGTTATTTTTAC
>JAVXUM010000001.1:15912094-15930579 GCA_035590655.1 Pouteria glomerata
AGATCAAAATATGCATAGTTATTAAGTATTATAAAAGAATATTTTTATTAGTTTTTCAAAAGTCCAAAATTTAAATTTGGAAAAAAAAAAGATCTAGGATTAAAACAATCATTTTATAGCCGAGGTTCAAATCTAGCTCAAAAATAAGGCCAAATGGTAAAATGGTCATTTTACAACCTAATGGAGTAATTGAGAAAAAAATTTTATTATAAAGTAGTTGCTTTTTTTATTTTTTATTTTTACAATTTTGGAGTCAAATTTTGATGTCAATGGAATGTTTTTATTAGCTTTTCAGAAGTCCAAATTATGAATTAAAAAAAAAAAAGACCTAGACTTAAAATAGTCATTTTATAGTCGGGATTCGAATTTAGTTTGAAAATAAGGTCAAGAGGTAAAACGGTCATTTTACAATCTAATGGAGTAATTGAGAAAATTTTTTTATTATAAAGGAGTTGTTTATTTTTTATTTTTTCACTTTTTGGATTAAATTTTGATGTCAAAAGAATGCTTATTCCATCATTTAAAGTGTGGAATGCCTTTTCCCACTTAATGTGAAAATGGTTATTTCCATGAAATAGCATTCTAACTTAATTTTTTAATGCCAAACATGAGAATAAACTAAAATAAGAATGGATTCCATTCCATTATATTTCATTCTTACGTACCAAACATAGTCTTAGTGTATTAACCACTTTCTATGTATGTATACACACACTTATTAATTAGTTTTTTAAGTACTAGCTATATCAAAGAAAACAATTTGGTGGTCACAACAATGTCTTTTACACCACTGTGTAGAAATGCATAAATTGAAATAAATATTTAGGTGCGATTTAATACACATGATGTAAATACTAGTCCTTACTTGCCTACGAAGCATTAATTATTTTACTACCACTGTCCCTTATTAATATGAATAAATCTCTGAGTTCAAATCTTTTCTCATTATTTTACTACTCGTGGATGATCCCTTTAGTTTAATCTTCAGTAGGGCTATAGGTTTCATCAGCATAAATACTTCTATCTAACCAATTCACCCAATTCAATCCCATAAATATGTTTACACGTAACAAGTTCTGATTCTACAATTTTTTTTTTTTTATAATGAGCATGCTACAAAGTTATCATTAGTTAATTACCCCCTCTAAAAAAAAAAGAAAATTTAAAGTTAAACTTCTAGATCAAATTGGAGATGATATCCATATGGACTCTTAGTTTCCTCATATTATAATAATCTATTGTTCACCGATAAATAAAAAAAAAAGTTTTAGTACTAATAAAATAGTCATTCTCTGATACAATATATATATATATATATACTTATCACCAAGGCCCCTACATGCATGAAAGGAAAAACGATATGTATGTATGACTGAACAATTTGTTACGAAATTGTGCTATATGTATACACGTTCGCATCCAACATAGGAAGCCCTTGTACCTAAAATGTGAAGAAATTAAGGAAGAATATTGATTCTGATACATTATCATCTAAATAATCATTTTTTTATATGACCATAAAATGCATTTTGGTCTCTATTAATAACAAAAATGGGAAAGCACGAATGCAGGTTATAGCCGTCAAACTAAATTAAAACTAGTTTTAAACCTGCAGACCAAATGTATTTTAAAAGTATATATCAATCTAATTAAGCCCTTTTTGGTATGAGAAATGTATTTCTAACAGTTTAATCTTTTCAAACAATTGGTGGGTATCAAAATTTTAACTTTAAGGCGTCACGAGTTCAAGTTTGATCAACGTGGCATTATGTTTTGTTTCATTTAATTTTGAGATAGTTGTCTTAACAAGAAAAATGCCCGAAATTTCCCTTAAAAAAGAGTCAAACCAAGGTAGGATGAACTTTTTTTTTGGGGGGGGGGGGGGATTATACTAGTTTTTTCAGTTCAGAAAAAGTTTAGATACAATTCTGCACAGGCATCCAGCTGATGCAGCTGATTTATAGGAGTAATTAGTCACATAGTTATCTATTTTCTTAAAATTAACGTCGATATATTATATATACATATACTTGGATTGTTAAGATGTATTAATAATAAAAACTTGATTTTTCCAACAAGCACAACAATCGTGTCCAATTGCGTTATATTTGAATTTACAATTCGTGTTGATTTATATCATTTTTTTGTCAATCTATGGTTACACTTAAATATATTATAATTTAATAAACATAATAAATAATTAATTTACTTTAACATAAAATAAAATTATATCAATTTCAAATCAATGTGTTTGTGTCGCGTTGGATTCGTATTTTCTTCAAATAATTATGAACTTGTGCCAACAGTGTTCGTGTTAGATTCTAAGTCTTGTTTACATGTTGTGTCTAATATTCCCACATCTCCCACTGAAGACAAGACATGTTTTAATTATTTGTGTTATTATACATGCAGCTATTCAAAAATGACCTATGTAATAAAAGTTATACATATTTTGACAAAAGTAATATTATATAATTACAATTTTTCACCAGATCAATATGGTATGATTACGTGGTTAACATGTTGAAAGAAATAGCTTATCACAATACATTATTATAACAATATCACCCTCGCTTTATTTTTATTTTATAATTTGATAAAAAATTCTTATAGAATAAAAGAATACAGTTCGGTATTTAATGTACGTCATTATTTTTTTTCGTTAAGAACATTAGATATATGCTAAAAATATATTTCGCCTTCATTTGAAATCTCAAAATTTTTAATTTTCTTCAATTAAATTTTACACTCGTCACTTTTATTTTATTTTTTTACATTACTTTAATACTAATTTTTAATTTTTTAATTTCTTCAAAACTCCCAATGCCCATCCATTTGGGAACATAACAAGTGAGTCAATTTTGCATGGATGATTAGCTAGGCCAGCTGGCTACATGACGAGTGTACCTAGTTGTTATTCCTTTTAATCATTAATTGTAGTTAACAAGAAATCAATATTGGTAGTGTTTGGAGTAGTAAAAAATAAAATAAAATATAATATAACTTGATTTTAAGTATTTGACATTTGATATTTCAAAAAGAAAATTTTGAAAAAAAATAGTGACACTTTTAGACTTTTGTGCTAAAAAGTAAGAAAGAGAAACCGTAAGAACAATTTTTTGGGTCCGTTTCCATGAATCTATGTCGGAAGTTTTTGACTTCGACAGCATCAAAACCTTAGAAATAGTTTTCCAAATTTGTTCTAATGAATTCAAAAAAAATACTATAAAACAGTGATAACAGTACTCGTTTGAAAGTTTTTGATTCAAAAAATATGATTATCAAAAAAAATTTACGCAATTAGTTAACCTCTTTCTAAATATTTTATTTTTTTAGTGAAATATTAAAATTTTTTGAATATAATAAAAGTAAAAATGTGTAATAAAAAATTTTAATAATTTATAAAGATTATTAAAGATTTATTTTATTTTATTTTATTTGTTGGCACTCCAAAATTTTGTTTGTTGTGAATGAAGATAGATTATGAAAACACCAAAGGATATTGCAAGTGGCGACATCGAAGTGGTAAGTAAAAATTTTAGAATAAAAAAAGACCGACATATTTATTTTGGTGGATAGCTACACAGGAGGCTGCATTTATTCTGAAAAATGATCTATTTGAAATTAAAAGAAAAAAGGTGAGGGAAAAAGGACGAGAACGTTGAAGAAGTTATGGATTTGATTATTAAAAGAGTTCTATTTTTTTTTTTAATCATTTCTTAATTAAATTTTTGATCAGGCCAGAGGAGTCATCCACACTTTGTGGTGCCTAAAGTCTAGTTGAATTGTCTAGCTAGCTAGCTATAGCCCTGAACATAAATAAACAACCACAAACATATAATCTTCCTTTCGAAGAGATATATAGAACAAAAAATAAAAAATAAAAAACAGACTTGTTTTGCCTTTACACACTTCTTATTAAAATGCTGTAAGATATATATCCTTGTGATGAATTCTATATATGATACATACAAATTATTATTAGAGTTGTGCTTCAGACTGGTTACTCTCAAATATTGGAAAAAGGACAAATTCCTACACGCAGCGAGTGAAGTGTTTCGTTATTTCGAGGGAAGCTCGCTAGAAGCCAGTGAGAATATCGCTCTGATCGATAGAAAAATACCGACAAGTTTTGAAATTTTAGCTATATAGGAAGGTGTGGAAAGCTCATCCTCTTACCGTATTTTCTTATTTTATTATTGAAGTTTATAATAAAAATCAGATCATACCTAACTCATAAAAATAGACAAGTTGTGAAATCACATAAATTTTGTATTCTTCTATTATAACTATTTTGTTGTGTTTGTTTGCCATTGTTTGCTAATGATTTGCATGACAGTGATCTGATATTCCACACAACAATTATCTTACTGCATTTGCTCATGGATACGAGGTTGTGTGGTACTTATTTGAATAAAGAGCTAATGAAAACTATGAGAACTAAACATAAACTTTTAAAAACATAAAAATACTTTTAAGGTTTATATATATCTAAAAAAGTTAAAAAAAAAAAAAAGGCATTTACGTGGATAGGAATTACATGCCTTTCTAAAAGGTTTGATACATTATCGAATACGCTTTTAAATTTGTTAGTGAATTATTTATTTTTAAAACAAGTTTGTTTTCAAATAATTAGAAGACACGAGTTTATATAATTTAAACTCGTTTATGTGCCTTGATGTTCAAAACTTATCGAGTTGGTGTATCATCATGTCAGTGAAATTAATTGTCGTAATAATTAGAATGTAAGAATATGTTTCACTTCTTATATAAGGTTGGTTTCAAAGTGCAGGTTTAGGCAAGGTTTAGTTTGGAAAAAAAAGAAAAAATTATTTTATTTTATTTTATTTTTGTAATTGGTTACTAATTAGCCGTTAATTTTTATTTGGGAAAGAAAAAAAAGTTAACTTTTAATAGTTAATTTTTTAACTTTTTATTAATTTAACATTTTTACATTTTATAATTTAAAAAATTTTAAAATTTAAGAAAATAAATTTAATTATTTTAAAAAAATTCAAAAAAATTAATAATCAAAAACTGAAAAGTCAATTAGGCTTCTCAATGGAGCTTGACTATAGTGTATGATAAGAAGTGGTGTTTAGATAAAAAAAAATATAGTAAAAGTTTAAAAATTTAATATAAAAGTAATATGAAATTTGATTAGAAATAAGTATAAAAAATTAATAAATTTTAATTAATTTCAATAAACCCAACAACTCTAAAAAGATAAAAAAAAATACTGTAATAAATGTATTTGAAATTATATAAAATTGTATAAAATTATAAAGGCTAATGTCTTATATTTTGTGTAATAAATAAAAATTTTAAATTTAATAATTTAGTAAGTTTTTTTATAAAAATTTATACAATTTTATATTTATTTTTAACAATTCCAAACGTTATCGACATTTTAAGGGATCAAAAGTCACGGGCAGCCTTTTTCAATGGCTATTATTATTAACCCATTTATAAATGAACAGTTAATTGATTAGACTGTTCCATACATTTGTTTGCATTTCTTTTGGGAAAAGAATCCGAGTAAATAGGTAGGTCCATGTTAGGGTTCTGTTTTGATATTGACCTTTTACCTTTCACGCATGTATATACACACTCGCACATACGTACACTGATCAGATCGTCCTGCTTGTAAGAATTGAATCTGTATTTTAAAAAAAATCTGGTAACACTATTACAAGGAAGTTTTAATTTTTAATAATTTGAATTTAACTGCATAAAAATAGTTAGGAATAGAACCATGCATTTGAACAATACAGGGTGTTAGTGCAAAGAAAAAATATTTGGAACATTATTGCAGTAAGCAAAAGAGGCATCGATTTCATATGTTTTAGATTACAATAATGGAGCCCCACAAATAAATGACGTATGAAATAATGGATTTGGTTCATATATTACTATCTAGTTCATTTATTATGCTTTCTTTCACTTTATCATACATGTGATAGGTGGATGTGACATTTAGATATTTTTTATGTCCAAATCACACCACTTACCTGACTTTCGCCACACACACATTTAACACTACAGGATAGGTATTTAATGAGAAATAAGTAGCCGCACAAGCTAAGTATCTTACGTGGGAAGATTGTGATCCTCTCCTATTATTTTTGTATTTATTTATTCTCACTATCACACTATAAATAGAACACTTAATTTTAAAATTCAGGTATGTTCACTATTGTCTACAAAGTTATTACTTATTTTTATTAGTTACTCTCTCAAGCCTCTATTAACTTAAGTATCGGAGGGATTGTGGTCGGAGACCCTCTTTACTCATTTCTTCTGACTTTATTTCCTCTGCAGGCTTGATTTCACTCTCTTTCAGTGGGCGTGGTGAATACATTGGGTGATATTTTTTACTGTCGAACACAAAAAATATATATACACACATGTTGGTACAAAATATACCTTAGATACGTGGCAGAATCCAGAGCACTTTCCTCGACCACAGTAATTGTGTCCCACAAGAAAAGAACGTGGATCCTAGTTTCTCTAAACCATTAATGATTTCAAGTAATAAATTTAGTTCGTTTACTACTATCTCATTCATTTATTATTAATTTGCTAACTAAATGAGTTTATTATTTTACAAGTGATAAATATGATGTAACATTCGAACGTTCATTATTATCATATTGCACTCACTATCCTGATACCTATCATGCGCATTAAATGCTAAGTGTAGAGTATTAAATGTAAAATAAGTTGCACTCACTATATATGTATATATATATAAGGATTATAATAATATTATTATTTTAATCATTTTCCCAATTGTTTAATGATTTTATCTTACTATAAATATAACACTTCTTACAGAGATCACGAATGTTCACGATTATTAACTGAAATTTTGTTATTTTTATTATTCTCATTCAAGTCATTTTTAACTTTACCATCGGAGGAATCTTAGTCGGAGATTTTCTTTGACCATTTTCTTTTACATTTTCTTATTTTACAAGCTTGAATTTTCTTCATTCAACTAACATGATGATGATGCATGACGAAAATTTTTATTGCCGTACATTTGGCGCCCATCGTGGGACTTATTTTCTGTGTACCCCATAATGTTTTATTCTTAACAAAAAAACTTTTCTAGTCAATGTGGTTATGGATAGTAACACAATACCCCCACCGTCTCCCTGTGTGGGAGATGAAACAATGCTTTCAAAGCTGAATGAGAGTGTGTTAATCATGCAAACTCTGGGGCAAGAATTAAGCAGACAACAAAGAATAGATAATCCGGTAGTTGTTAAGCCCAAGCTAGCGCAAAATAGGTAGAGTTAGAGAAAATACTCCAAAAGTTGAGTAATGAGAAATGAAATGTAATAGTCCGTGTTTGATCCAGTTCTGATGATCCAAGATCTAGTTTAGATGAAAGTTATAACACCCTATATGATGATCTAGTAAGATGGGATAATAACGAAGGAAGAAAAGATGTTTGTGATGATGGACAATCGAGCGTTAGACGAGAAGTTGTTGATAATCAAAGTACTATTGGTTCTGAGCCTGTTGATATGTGTTCAGTGCAAGTTCAACAGCTAGAATTCTTACTATCACAAAAGGAAAGGCTATCAAAATGTTTCAACGGAAAAATGATGCCCTTAAAAAGAAGCAATCCAGTTAAATGAGGTATCAAGATGCAAGTAAAAGTTCTTCAAGTGATGATGTGGTGCTCACTAGAATCAAGATGTCTAGCAAGTCTAAAGTTGCGAAAAGTCGTATTACAATGAGTGGGGGGGATCTAATCAAACTACTCATATGATGGTAAGAAAAGTGTCGGAGAGGATTTCTACCTCACCATTTACCATGGACGTTTGTCAATTAAAGCCAATAAAGAAGTTTGTAACACTTTTTTTTATTAGATAAATAGAAGTTTGTAACACTTAGATTCGCTATTTATGATGGAAAGTCAAACTCGTTGGCACACTATTGTCATTACTTATAGGTCAAGACACTATGAAGTTGGGACAACAAGCTCATGTGTAAGATATTTCCTTCAAGTTTAGGGGATACAACATTATAGCATTTTCACAAATTACCTCCAGTCGGCATCAGTACTGGGAACAACTAATTGGTTATAACCAAGGAATTCGTCATGCAATTTTTGGCTAATGCTAAGTAACCAAAAATTACTAATGTTCTTCTTACAATGAAGAAAATGAGCAATGAGAGCCTGACAGACTATTTTCGAAAGTATATGGAGCTATACAATGAAGTTGAAGGGTGTACTAAGTAGCTGGCAATAACTTTTTTTAAGTTAAAAATATATAAAAATGACAAGTTATGGCTTCTCTAACAAAAAAATAAGCTGCGAATATGTCTGACCTAATGTATAGAATCGAGAAGTATGCAAAAGTAGAGGATGAGACAAGGCCTACCGACCAAAATGAGTTAAAGATTTCTGGTTCAAAGAAAAAGAAGCAAACAAGAGGAACATCTGAGTTTATTGATGGCAAAAAGTCTATCTTTGAGGCTATCAACATAGTTTTTAAGGAGTCAATATTCAAAATTCTCATTCAGATCAAAGATAAACCATACTTTACATGGCTGAAGAAGTTACCTAATTTCTTAAGAAAGGAGAATCGTAAAGATCATTACTTACATTATCAAGATAAGGGGCATCGTACCAGAGCCTGTCGATCCTTGCGATATTTCCTTAAAAGAAGGGTACTTAAAAGAATATGTAGATGAGACTAAGACCAGACCAGCAGATGATTGACCCTGAGCGTCGACCGAAGATCATAAGAGAAGAAGTTGAATAAGAGGATTATGTTGATGAAACATAACCTCTACCCATAGTTAGACCAATAAGGGATGTCAAGATGCTTCTGTTGATTCATATCATTCATATAATGAGTTACCCAAAGAGCATAATTGCTTATCCTTGAGCAAATGAGCAAAATGTTGGTTAGTCTAGGAAAATTCTTGAAGTTACTGGATTTTTAAATAAATGCTCGAGAAGAGAATGTGCTTGGGAAATATCATTTCAAGAAGATAAAAGCATGGGCATCAAGCGACCATATAATGATGCACTGGTGGTCACCTTAAAGATTTTCAAGTCAGATGTTAAGAGGATCTTGGTAGATGTTGGGAGTTTAACAAAAAGCATGTTTCTCAACATATTTAAAAAACTTGGGCTGACAAATGAAGATCTAGAACCAGTTGAATGTCCATTTATTAGATTTAATTCTGTCTCAGTATGGTGCGAAGAGTTATTATTGCTGTTCAAGCTGGCACCGTGGAGTATGAGGTAGAGTTTATAGTCGTAGATGCATCTTCTTTTTATAATACTATTATGGGAAGATCTCAAATTCATATGTTTAAAGCTATCCCTTCCATGTGTTATCAAGTTCTTAAGTTTCCTGATGGAGATGAACTCATTGAGATTCGAAGGGATCAGTATACTTCAAAAAGGTACTTTATTGTTGCTTTCAAGCCTAAACCCTTGTTTGTTTTAGCTTAACTTACGAAGATGCTTGAGAAAACTCCAAAGGTTGATGATGTCAGTGGTGATCCTGAAAAGAAAGCTGTGGATTCCAACTAAGAATAATAAGTTCTTCTTAATTGGATCCAACTTGGGAGGAGAGGAAAAACTTGAGCTAATAAGATGTTGTTTAAGAATATTGGTACATTCGCTTGGACTCCACTTGAAATACCAGGTATTTTCTTTGATACTATGTGTCGTGAATTAAATATGAATCTAGGGATAAAATAAATGATTCAAAAGGTATAAAGATCTATTTTGCATCATGCCGAGTTAATTATTGATTAGGTTAGCAGAGTACTTGAGGCTAATGCATTTAGGAAGTGTCCTACCCTGAATGATTGGTTAATACAGTGGTTGTAAAGAAGAAAAGCAATTGAGGATTTGTGTTGACTACACAGACCTAAATAAATTATGCTTGAAGGATCATTTCCCATTGTTGAAAATTGATCAGCTTGTAGACTCAACAACGGAGAGTTCAAGAATGTCATTTTTAGATGCTTATAGGGGGTACCATCAGATCCTAATGCACAAGCCTTATGAGGAGAAAATTTCATTTATTACCCTTAGGGTATGTATTGTTATTAGGTTATGCCATTTGATCTTAAGAATACTGGTGCTACCTATTAAAGATTGGTTACGAAGATGATTAAGGATGATCACAGTAAGAAGATAAATGTTTACATTAATGACATGATGGTTAAGAGCAAAGAACCTGAGACTCATGTTCATCATTTACAACATGTGTTCATAACACTTGATGAATATAGATTGAAGCATAATGCTGCCAAGTATGTCTTTGGTATAGGCTTTAAAAAGTTCTTGGGCCATTTGGTCACCAGACGATGAATTCAAGCTGATTCTGACCAGATCTGAGCCATTTAAGTAATAGTCCCACCAGATACAAAGAAAGATAATCAAAAACCTACAGGACTAGTTGCGACACTTAATAGATTTATCAGTTGAGATCAAATAAGTGCCGACTATTCTTTAAGTTATTTAAGGGAGCTAATAAGATGGTCTGGGATCAGAAAGCCAACCAAGCATTAGAGAAATTGAAGGAATACCTAACAATTGTTCTAGTTTTGTCAACTCCCCAGCCGAGAGACATCCTACAATTATATTTGGTAGTGTCAGATCAAACAGTTAGTGCTATTTTTTTAAAAGAGCAAGATAAGAGACAAAAGGCCACTACAATGCAAGCAAAACTTTACAGGGGGTAAAAACTAAGTATTTGCCTTTCGAAAAGTTTACTTTCATGTTGGTGGTAGCATCTAGGAAGCTGGAACACTATGAAGCTAGAACATTATCTTCATGCTTATACTTAGATATTGATTAACTAATTGGCCAACTTAAAAAAAAAAAAAAAAACAAACATCACTGGGATTGTGCAGTGGTCGATAGTTTTGCAAGTGTTCGACCTAAGATTATTGCTGAGAATAGTAATAAAGGCATAAGTTTTAGCAAATTTTGTGACTAGATGAAGGTTATTTCAGAATCAGAAGCAGCTATTCTGTTGTGACAGATCGAAGTTAATGGATCTTTTTCTAAATGACGTGTTGGGATAAGTATAGTTTTGACGACTCTTGAGGAACCAATTATTGAATACACGATAAAGTTAGAATTTGAAGCAACAAATAATAAAGCTGAGTATGGGGCTCTCCTGATTGGGCTCGACATTGCTCAGTGACTGTTGCTCATAGGATAATGATAAAAATAGATACTCAGCTGGTGGTAAATTAATTAAAGGGGGGATGTACAGCAAGGAATGAAAGAATGATTGAGTATTTGGACATTTCGAAACAAAAGATAAAGAGGTTTAATGTTATTAGAATTGAGTTGATTGGAAGGGATCATAACATTCATACTAATGCTTTGGCCATATTAGCCACGTCCACAAGGACTAGACTGATTGATAATGTTTTCCTTAAAGTACTAGAAAGACTAAGTGTGTCTAAGGCAAAGGAAGTAAACTATGCCAAGTTAGGTCCATCTATCTATCTTGGATAGATCCAATTACTTCTTATTTGAAAGATCGAATTCTCCCCGAGGACAAGAAACAATCTAAGAAGCTGAGAATTAGAGCTATAAGGTCTTGGTTATCTCCCGATCTTAAGCTATATAAGAGGTTTTTCATTGGTCCTTACCTTCTTTGTGTCTATCTTGACAACGTGTAGATTTTCTTTATAAGATACATGAGAAGGTATATGGAGTTCATACTAGGGATAGGTCTTTAGCTCATAGAACCATTACTTAAGGATATTAGTGGTCGAGAATGGGAAGAAATGTGTAAGCCTACGCTAAAAAATGTAAGAAATATCAGAAATTTACTTTAGTACTTCATCAGGCTGCCTGGGAGCTTAGTCCTCTCATAAGTCCGTGGCCATTTGAACAATGGATTTTTGATATAGTGGGACCACTACCCACTGTTACTGGGAATAGGAAGTGGTTGGTGATCAGCACGGATTATTTTATAAAATGGGTGGAAATACAGCCTTTGGCGTATATCAAGGATGCAAACATTATTCGTTTTGTCTAGAGAAACATTATCACTAGGAATTGCATCCTATGAAAGCTTATTTCTGATAATAGGATATAGTTTGATAGTTTTCCATTCAGGGCATATTGTTCAAAGTATGGGATTAAGAATGTCTATCCATTGCCTGCTTACCCTTAGAGCAATGGGCAGGTTAAAGCATCTAACAAGATTATCCTTAGGACATGTCTGTCTTAGGAATAATGAGGGATAAAGGTTACTAGGATAATTTTTACTCTCCATTACATGTGTTTGGATGGGGGTAACAATTACTTTAGGGGTAACCATTACCCTCATATAGAGGTAAGTTTTACTCGGAATGTGAAAAACAAAGGGTAATAGAAATTTTATTCCATTTTTTTCAGTACTTCCATAAAATATATCATTACAATTTTCTATAATTAACTTTTACCCTTTTAAAAATTTTATTATTCCCAACATAATATAATTATTATTGAATAATACTTACTTTTTTATTTCCAACATAAGTGCCATAACATGTTACCCCAATAACTGTTACCCAGGTAACAATTACCTCCATAATCTTTAACTTTTAAATTTTTTACCTCATATCAAACATATCCTTAATCGTATGAAGAAAATCTAGAAGCAGCTAAGGAACGATGGGTAGACAAACTCCTAATAATGCTCTAGACATATAGGACAACCCCGAGAAGGTCAACTGGTGAGTCTCTATTTTCTCTTACTTATAAAATAAAGGCAGTTATTCCATTAGAAGTCGCCTTGCTAACCATACATTCATTTGCTTTTGATCAGGGGAAAAATAACAAAGTTATAGCTATCAGCTTGGATTTAAATGATAAACAAAGGGAATTAATACCAATAAGGCTTGCAAATTATCAACAAGAAATAAAGAAGAAGTATAATAAAAATGTCAAGCTTTAGGAATTCAAAATTAGAGACCTGGTGCTCAGAGAATTAATGAAAGCTAGAAAGGATCAATGGAAGACAAGTTCGGTGCTAACTAAGAAGGACCATTTCAAGTCATAGAGGTGCTCGGGAATAAAGCTTATCGTTTGTCTAATATGGAAGAAAGACCAGTCAAGTGGTCGTGGAACATAGCCCACCTAAAACTATTCTATTTGTAAGCTATTATTAATGTTTAATTATTGTTATTGAACTTCTTTCAAACAAGTATTATAAATGAGCAGGTTCTGATATGCGCAAAACTAAAGGAATATCCAATTAGGTCTCTTAGTTGTGAAATCAAACGAGAATAGTCCCATCGGGTTTTTTCAATGGTTGACTCTAGCAAGAATAGTCCTACTAGATTTTTCAAGTGGTTGCCTCAAGTAAGAATAGTTTCATTGGGTTTTTTCAGTGGTCGACTCTGGCAAAAACAATCCCACTAAGTTTTCTTAGTGGCTAACTCTAGCAAGAATAGTCTCACTGGGTTATCCAGTGTTTAACCTAAATAAGAAAAGTCTCACTAGGTTATCCCAGTGTTTGACTGAGACAAGAAAAGACTCACTCGATTATCCCAGTGTTTGACTCCAACAAGAATAGTCCCATTAGGTCGATCCAGTGTTTGACTCAAATAAGAGTAGCTCATTAGGATGTCTTCATGATTGACTCAATTTAAGATAATCTCTTAATTTAAAGTCAAATTGTGTTGTCATTTCAGTGTTGGGCTATTTTTAACTCTTTAAGTTCCAAACAAAAAGAATGAACGTTATCTTAACCACATTATATGAGGTCGGCCGAGTGAAAGAATAAATGTTATTGTGAATTTATTAAGATGGTATAAACCTCAACCACATTGTGTATAAGCAAAACTGATTAAATTATGCTTTAGCTTAATTCATAATGAGTAACACTTATTCAAATTATTTTCAAGTTTATAAACTTGATCAATTTATCATTTCTTGTGGTTAAACGTTTCATTCATAAGCATTGATTAAGGTTTTACAAGGTATTTCTTTATTAAAAGGTTTATCCTAAGCATGTTCTGGTCAGAAGTATTTCAAGTTATAATAACTTTTAAGTATTGAGTTCAAATACTTAAGTCTTTCTAATGAAAGTGTTCAATTCTAAAGTTTGACATTATGCTGCATGTTAATATTAAAAGTATATCATATATGATGAAATGCAATAATCTTGACAGAAAAAGAATTTCTAAAATTCATTTCTTTTGAACTTTGAAAAAGTTTTAGATGATAGTCAAAGCTTAGTATAGAAGATAAAAATAAACATAAAATGGCAAGAAGTGGAGGCCTAAACTTCATTGTTCATCATTATCCGTTGAACCATCTTTCTCAAAATCAGCTATAATTGCTTTGGTTACCTTAACAATCTTCTTGCTTGGGCTTTGAGTAGAAACAGGATCCTTAGGGTCAGTAGTGGAGGTTGTCTGGACAATGTAACCTTGGCAGCACTATTAACCTCTACCTCACCCTCTTCAAGGTGTTCTCTTCCTAATATGTCAATAGTGGGCATTCAAGGAGGCCGTTCAAAGTTAAACAAAGGGATGACATTATCAGAATTGGGGAAAACCTCTTTATATATTTGGGAGAAAGGCTCGATGAACATCTTTTGCATGGTAGCTTCTTAGTAGTCCAGAAAGTACTTATTCTATGTATTCTCCATCTGATGGTCAAAATTATTAAATTGAGTTTTAAGCTCTTCAATAGCCTTTTCTTTAGATATCTGTAATATAAGATTTTTCTGTTGTAAGGCTTCATTTTTGCCTCTGAGCTCAATCTTTATTCTAATTTTTTTCTCTTTCAAGTTTGATTGCTCCAACTTAGATTTGGTTAGCTTTTTACTCATCCCTTCTTACTCGGTATTGACTTGAGATAGTTTAGCCTTCGTCACTGTAAGTTGACTAATCTTCTCTGATGGGTGCCGAATCCACCAAAATAATTTCCTACGTCTAATTACAAAATTACTTGTAAATAGGGGAGTAGGGTCGTATCCCACAAGGAATCGCTTATTAAAGTATTTTTCTTAACAACCGGTGACAAAATAAAGTTGATTTTGATTGAGTATAGCAAATGTAAAATAAAATTAACCAGAAATTAATTAAAAGAAGAATCAATAGGAGAA
Organism: Pouteria glomerata; assembly: GCA_035590655.1. Taxonomy (NCBI): domain Eukaryota; kingdom Viridiplantae; phylum Streptophyta; class Magnoliopsida; order Ericales; family Sapotaceae; genus Pouteria; species Pouteria glomerata. The sequence continues at coordinate 15,927,202 of JAVXUM010000001.1, forward strand.
ATACCTAGCCAATGGCACATTTCAGTTGTGATTCAGCAAAATCGATCATCGATGCAAGATATACAAATCAATTCAATTCCAATAAATCGATTATAACCTTTGGGAAGCCCCTCCGATCAATCTCTCCTTAAGTGTAGGTTAAACATGAGATGTTCTATGATTAACCCTAATTAATTAACAGTCCCTCAACACACGTCTATTGGGATTCAACTAATTAATTGCATTAGGATTTAGAGGGACCTGATTCTAACTAATAAAACCAACCTCTATGGATTTATTCAAATTGGATTGTCTAATTCCACAATCATGAACTCAAGAGCTATTACCCTATTGAATTATGTTGTTTATCACTTGTATCAAAATTAAATAACAATTTCAGATTACTTAATTTTAATTGACAATCAAATATTCTTTTTATCATGCAATAGGCTTTCTTGCATAAACAATCAGAATAAAAGATGAACACGCAAATGCAGGAATTATTCAAATATCAGATCAAAAAAGATTAAATGAATGATAATTCATAGATCTCACAACTTTACTTGAATCACACTTCAATGGCCTTGACTAGATGAAAGATATTTAGCCACTCATGATTTGCGCCCTAATACAATGAATTCCCCCCCTTGAATGTATCCTGTTCCCCCATTTTTATCCTCAGAGAGTTCTTCCTAAAATAGGTAAATAAAGGGATCAAAGGAAATATTTTTAAATTCAAATTATTCTGTAATTGAACCCCTAATTTCGTCCAATTTGTCCTGTGTAATCTTCTAGAAGAATCATAATCTTATCAGATTCTGTTGTGTAGGGTCCACTGCAAATGTCCAGACAGGCGCTCCGCCTTAGCCTTGCCCAAGGCTTAGCAGAAGACAACAGTGTACAATTCCTCTCAACAGTCAACAATTATTTCCAGCAGCTAAAACTTCATACTTCAGCAACACCATCAACCAGGTTATAATACTTCTTCCAAAAATCAGCAATTCCTGTAGAAATATCCAAAAACCAACAAATCATGTAGTATTTATCCACAATTGTACTTAAAGAATTAATCATGAAGTATGTAAATTATGCACACTATCATTCTCCAATAGTTCTTCATTTTTAGAAGTCAGGTACTTTTTCATTACATTCACTTTTTTCTCATTGGCTTTAGCCCTTTGCACGACGAGGATAACCTTAGACTTGGCAGCTTTAACTTGTTGTTTCATTTCTTTTTTATCTTCCTCAAGCTCTGCAATCTTGGTCTTGAGGTTGCTGATTAAAGCATCATTAATGTTGGTTTTTTGATGTATGGTCTGAGTTGGGTAAAACCTCGAAAGAATATAAGGTTAACTACAATAAAGTAAAAGAGTAAGGAGAAAGTAATTCAAAGATAGGAATTTAGATGTAAAAAGTAGAAAAAAAAGAAACTCACTGTGATTATGCTTTCATGAGGTTGGTGTGAAAATCTTTGAAGTGGCTCTTTCTTATTTTTTGTTGATCGTGTATATACTCTATTGGATAGTCAAGGGTAGGGTTCGAAATTATAAAAGAATGCCCAGTAGAAAATTCCAAAACTTAAAATTAAGAACTTTAGAATAAAATGAGGAACATCACGAACTGGATTTTGTAGGAAGATGGTTTCCAAGAAAAGTGGCCCAAATCTTTGCTTTTCTGAAAGTAGAGAACTTGATTGCCAAGAAGAGGGTGGTTAAGGAGCATCTGGTATATCCTTTGCTTATCCTGGCAACCACGACAATCTTTTCACTTGGGCTTTGAGCAAAAGTAGGATCCTTAGGGTCAATAATGGAGGTTGTCTGGACATTAGTAACCTTGACAACACTATCAACCTTTACCTCACATTTTTCAAGGTCTTTTCCTCCCAATGTGTCAATTGTGGGAGTTCGAGGAGGCCGTTCAAAGCTAAACAAAAAGATAACATTATCAAGATTGGGGAAAGGAACCTTTGTATACATTTGAGAGGAAGGCTCAACGAACATATTTCGCATGGTAACTTCCCAGCCATCCAGAAGGTACTCATTCCGTGCATCTTCCATATGATAGATGAAATTATTAAATTGAGTTTCAAGCTCTTTGGCAGTCTTTTCTTCAGATATCTTCAATGCAAGATGCTTCATTTTTGTATTTAAGCTTGATCTTTAATTCCTTTCAGGTTGGATTGCTCCAACCTAGACTTGATTAGCTCTTTAGCCATCTTTTCTTACTCAGCCTTAGCTTGAGATAGTTCAGTCTTCGTTGCTGCAAGTTAACTAATCTTCTCTAATAATTTTTCGTCTTTAGAAGCCAGGTGTTTTTCTATTATGTTCATTTTTTTCTCACTAGCTTGAGCCATTTGCTCGGTGAGGGTGACCTTGGACTTGGCAGCTTTAATTTGTTGTTTTATTTCTTTTTTATCTTCCTCAACCTCTAGAATCTTACTCTTGAAGTTGTTGATTAGATCATCATCAGTGTTGGCTTTTTGATGCATGGTCTAATTTTGAGCAATGACCTCAAAAGAATATAAGGTTGACTACAATAAAGTGAAAGAGTTAGAAGAAAGTAATTCAAATGCAAAAAGTAAAGGAAAAAAAACTTACCGTGATCATACTTTTCATGAGGTTGGTGTGGAGATATTCGATGTGGTTCTTTCTTATTTTTTATTAATCATGAAGAGTGGCAACACCTTTGATATACTCTATTGGGTGGTTGAAGGCAGAGTCCCGAATTGTAAAGGGACGCCCGGTAGGAAAATCCAAACTTGGAATTAAGATGTTTAAAATAAAGAGAGTGATTACATTTGAAAAGTGTAATTACAAGTCTTAGTTTAAGTTAAAAAGTATGTAATTATTGATAATTTTTGAGTAAATTATTTACATTTGAAGTTTAATTTGTTTTTATTTTTGAAATGCAATGAAAACTCAAAAATCATTGAAATTAGTGATGATTCAAATGAGGAATAGGATCTTACTATTTGGACACCTCTACAGTCGGTCTAAATAACAATGAAGCAGCAGTTGGTAGAAAAAGAAGAAAAATAAAAGAGAGCAGAATAACAGTTATTGTTGACCAAACACCTTGATCGGGTAGTCCAGATACCAGCGACTATTTTACACAGAATTCTAAGTTTCGGGTTTTCAATTTTGTCTATAAATACATCGTGTTGATGACTGTATTTGGGGGTTTCACTTTTTTATTCTTTTAGTGTTTCAGAAATAATTTAAGGTAGTTTTGGGATTGATCTTATGCCTCATTACTTATGGATTGCATTGTAACGTTACTTCAAAGTACGGTTGATTATGCTTGAAAAGTATAATTACAAACTTAACAAATTAGTATACATTCATGCATTTATATTAATAAATTTGTTTATTTAATGATATTTGATACTTATATGCTTTT
>JAVXUM010000001.1:15938576-15951223 GCA_035590655.1 Pouteria glomerata
TCTTCAAGGGAGAGGTTTCAACCCCCTACTTATTAGGCAGGCTTCGTTCTCCTCTCCAACCGATGTGGGATCTCACATTTATTTTATTATAATAGTTTACAGAAATCAAATATTAAATTTTATCTCTTGCTCAATTACCCTTATTCCAAACACAATTAATTTTTATCCTTTCAAAATTTTTAACATTTCAACCATAATGTAATTATTATCAAATAATATATTACTCTCTTAATCCAATCGTAAATATAATGAACTTGTTACGTCATTAACTATTATTGAAGTGGCAATTGCCCCATAATCTTTCAACCTCAAAATTTTTTTGTGCATTTGGTGAAAATTTAAATTTTTTTAGTAATTTTTAGTATCTTTTTAAGTTTTTGATAAAAGCTTAGAGAAAGTTTTGGGTTATTGCCAAATGAAAAAAAATAATAATAATAAGAGAAAAGTTATCAAAAAAACAGGCACTATCAACCATTGCCTTTACCTAAGAATCAAATTCCAAATCTAAAAGAGAAAGTAAGAAGTGAAGTTTATGTGAAACTTGTTGCTAGCTTATCCACTTGCGTTATAAGTGGAATTGTTAGTGGACAAATTGATGTCTCTTTAGTATTTTGGACCCCTTTGATTGGGGTACATACCTTTTCTAAGGATGTATTGAGTCTATTGTAAATCTAGTTTTTTGATAATAAAATTAATACTTATTTACCGAAAAGAAAATTATTTTTTGAAAACTAAACGCAGACGGGTGTTACAAATAAAATGGAACGTTTAATCCTCACAAGTGATACGCATTTTTGTTTCCATTTGATTTGGTACCAATCGTGAACACTCCTTGGTAGAAACAAGAAAGTAGTTATGAAGTAAGTACTGACATTTCGTTCACCGCAAGTACGTCATTGTATTAATTTAAAGCTCCAAAGAAAATATATGTATGCAGACTTTTCCTTTTTGGGTTTGGAGAAGAAAACCCATCAAGTTTTTGCGGTCAAAATTCAAGCTTTCCAAGCCTAATTGCTGTTGATAGCATTGTTCACTAACTCAAATAATATGTATTTTATTAAAATTAATTATTATTAAAATAAAAATATTATGATGATTTATTTTATTATAATAGTTTACCAAAATTAATTATTAAATTTAAATTTTATCGCTTGCCTAATTTGCCCTTATTGCAAACACAATTAATTTTTATCATTTTAAAATTTTTAATACTTCAAACATAATATAATTATTATTGAGTAATATATTATTCTCTCAATCCAAATATAGATATAATGAACTTACTACCCCATTAAATGTTATGAGGTAACAATTACCTTATAATTTTTTACCCTCAAAAGCTTTTTTGTGCATTTGGTGAAAATTTAAATTTTTTAGTAATTTTTAATAACTTTTAAGTTTTGGGAAAAACTTAAAGAAAGTTTGAGCAACTTTTAAAAACTTTTATCCTTATGATAAAAAATAATAATTTTTAATAATTTTTAGGTTGTTTCAAAATACAAAAAGAAAAAAATAAGAAAAGTTATTAAAAATTTTAATTTTTTTGAAAACTAAACGCAGACGTACGGGAGTTACAAATAAACTGGAAAGGTTTAATCCTCACGGGTGACATGCATTTTTATATCCATTTGATCGAGTACTAATCGTAAACACTCTCTTGGTAGAAAGTAGCTGTGAAGTAAATACTTACAGTTCGTTCGCTGCATGTACATACGTCATTATATTAATTCAAAACTCCAAAGAAAATATTGCAGACTTTTCTTTTTGGTTATGAAGAAGAAAACCCATCAAGTTCTTGCAGTCGTAATCCCAGCTTTCCCACAGAAATCTAATTTCTGTTTATAGCATTGTTCACTAACTTTCATGGTAACCCGTAGCAACTAACAGCAGTGAAGTCTACACCAGAAAAGCAACAGATTACCCTAAACACGATGATGTCAAAAAGATGACAAACATTTACACCTATATGTCTTATGAACCCAAATTAGTTAATTAGAATATCAAATTAATTAGTTAGCTAGTTTAGTTGTTATAATACTCTATAAATAAAGAAATATTATAAGAAAAAAAAAATGAATGAAAAAAATTATTTATTTTGAGATTAACTTTTTAATTAGGAGAATTTGGGTTGTTCTCGAATCTAATTCAACTTTATTTGTTTCTTTTTTTAAGTTTCTTTTATTTTCTCACAATTCAAACACCAGGAAGTAGGTTTACTTTAATCGGTATCAAAGTGTTTGATCCTGCAATAACAAGTTTCAAGATTCAACAATAGATGAGGAATACATGACTAAAGAAGAGTTCCAACAATTTCAAAAAGTTAACAGTCTAATAATTACTAATCTCAATTTGATGGAGGAATGAGAAAGCAAAACGGGAAAGGAAAGGGCTTTGACGAATAAGAAGACCGATGCTTTACTTTTGGAAATTGATAACAAAATAACATCTAGAAAGAATAAGGGAGTTTCAAAGGTTCAACAATCACTGGTGGCGAGTTACAATTGCCAGGGGCAGACACAAAAATATGAAAATAAAAAAAAAAATGACGGATTTACACCTCAACATCAAGAAAAAAATTCAATGTATGATCAAGGTGTTTGATCTAGGCCCAAAATCAGAGTTCAAGAGAGTGATCAATACAACAAATTCAAAAATCAATCCACAATATTCACAATTCAACCAATATCTTTTATAAAGGTAGAAAATGCAATTTTACAAGTATCTAGAGGGTAAAAAATATAAGAATTACAGATTTATCAGTTATAAGTGATGGTAGATGACAAACTAGGTGGGAACAAACTCCTCAACTTACAAATACTCGAGCCTTGTGGTATTTTAGATATCAATATTCAGAAAATAGGGTCTCCTTCGTTCGCAAGGCGTTGGTGTGATACAATCCTAACGTTCACGGCAAAAACAAAGAAGCTATTTTGGGGGGGGGGGGGGGGAATCAATTTATTGATTATGCAAGTTGCAAAATTTGCTCGTTGTCAGAAAGGAGACTTGCAGAACATTCGATAGTACCTTTTTGTTTGACAATACATCTGTACTTCGGACCCGTGATTTCCACGATGAGGATGCAATAATGGGTGGCAACGGAGATAAACTAGATCGATGGGCTGTTGGGAATTTTTCTCAACGAATTTCTGTGTTCTAAGACAACCATGGAATAGTAAGGAGGAATCGAAGAGGAGATAGAGAGGAGCAGTGGAATGGAAACCAACAATTCAGATCAGAGGCTCAACAGTGGAGGTAGGTGGGATAATTGAATGAAGCATGAGAAATAGCTAGATGAAGCTTCTAAAGCCGGGGAAAAGACTGTAGGAGTTGTAGTGTTTAAATCAATAACTAAGATGTAATTTTATCAAATAGTATTTATTATAGTATTTATTAATTCAATTAAACTTACTTTAATTGCATCTTAATCGTTAATTTAAACACTGCAGTTTTTATAATGAAAAATCCACTACAACCCCTAAAATTTGAGACAAAAACTCAACCATCATACTATATCATACTAAATGATGGATCGACTTAAAGTCAGCTCATGGGCTGTAAAGAAGAATTGAGTTATGGAGCTTATAGGATTAGATTTTTAAGTCTAACAATCCAAAAAAATAATAAAAAAGAAATAAATAATAAAAAATAGCAGCAATAAAAATAATGATCTTTTGTGGTAGTTGCATTTTAACCTCGAGGATAAGGTCAAATTTTAAAAGCGTGGGAGTTATTATGAACCTAAATTAGATAGTTAAAATATCGAATTAGTTAAAATTTATATCAAATTAGTTAGTTAGGTTATTAATTGTAATACTTTATAAATAGAGAAATACTGGTAAAAAAAAAAAAAAAAGAATGAAAAAAAAAAATTATTTTAGGATTAATTTCTCAATATGAAGAGTTTGGGTTACTGTTAAATCTAATCCAACTTTCTTTGTTTCTTTCAAGTTTCTTTTATTTTCTCACCACCCAAACACTAAGAAGTGTTTCACTTCAATACGATTACAATTTTCTCTTGAAAGTACTCAGTTTTATTGATCTGTAGATTCCACAATAATATTTTTTCTTTGATAAGAATTTATAGTATGCTTTTAATATTTGTACTGAGGCGCTTGCTGGAATGGAATTGATTCTCACAGTAAATTCTACACCTGCCTGGAGGGTTCATATAAGTAGAGTATTTACTCAAAAACCGTCATTATTTACTCCATTGAGTATTGGCACAGTACTCGTTCTCGAGTACAATTAATACATTAATAATGTTTCTACGTGTGCAACGTCATTAATTTCTGTACTGCTACGCAAATAATCATTTATAATGTTTTGAAATTGATGTTTAATGGTGCATTTTTTTTCCCTTGGTGGAACACGGTAGAAGGAAGAAAAATCAACTAGTTCCATATTTTTCGGTACCACATTTTATAAAGTTTTTATTTTTATTTTTCCTATAGCTACACATATCACGAGAAAAAACTATCTCAACTGACCGTTATATAAAATGACGACCTCTATGCTTTTATTATTAAGGTATATATATATATGTCACTTGACAAGCATTGCTTCTATTATTAAGGTATATATATATTTCACTTGGCAAGAATTTGAATTATTATGAAAATTGTTTTCCTGATGACCAATTCTAGGGTTGATGACAACTTTAATATTTAAATGAAAGTGGAAATAGTTAATAATAGAGTGATGCAATCAATTGTGGCAATGGGATTGATGCATTGGGAAGCCTCTTTACTGGTTGATAATATAATATGTATCAAACACTTTTCAACTCAAACTTAACTCGTGTCTAGGACCCATGCCATGCTATATTATCGACACACCTATCACTTAACCTTTTGATATATGGGAAATTTTCACATACATACAAAACAATCTCTCCCTCGCAAGTGAATTTCTTTCCACATTACTAGGCTCACTTTTAAGCAAAAACTTTTCAGACTCTTTTATGTGTTTATGGGCTCTATGTACTTTTCTATGCTCATCAACTATATGCGCCTTCCATTGCTCAACTTCAATCTTATGGGCCAAATCTTCGAACTATGCTAAGTTTACTAGTGCACGTCATCCACCATACTCATTGCTCAAAGAGTGCTTTGGGGGATTTCACCGTGCACGCCTCCACTAGTTCATAATACCTCATATTTCATTTCCAAGACATATTCCTTGTGAGTCTAGTGGTCTTGGGATGCACCATCATTCTTGCACTAAATTGACATTGTCGTGCATTTCACCTATCCCATCCATAAGAACAAATAAAATCAAAACCCCACCACGCACTACTATTCATTACATGAAATGAATTATGTGCATTAATTATACTGTAAAAAGTACATCATAAACTTCAAATTGAGAAACGTTATGCAAATTATTACATTAAATGAATGAATATGTGAAGTTTCTTGCATTGATGAAGGTTTTATGTGATTTGCAAATACTTAGGAATAAAATGATAGAAATTGTATTGAAAGAAAGTCAATCTAGCAAAGTGGTTCGAACATGTTTGAAGGTGCAAGAGCTGGAAGAATAGAAAAATCTACTAAGAGTCAGAATAGGGTTTGAACTTTTGTTCGAACTACACTTTGAACCATTGTTAGAACAAGGTAGTGCAAGAAAAAGCAGAAGAAAAAGTTCTAATTGTTAGAACCCATGTTTGAATTGCACTTGGTTCAAACCATTGTTAGAACAATAGAATGTCATAAACATTTTGAAGTAAGAAAAATAGCGAAGTGTGAAGATTCGGTTCGAACACTTGTTTGAACAAGCACTTGTTTTAATGTGCGCTCGATTAACTGATGAAAAAGTTTTAAGTATAAAAAAAATGGCTTGAACCTATATTTGAACCACTCCTTGTTCGAAGCGTTCAAACAACAATAGGTGTACCAAGGTTTAGAAGAAGAAAAATACACAAGTTTCAAAAGTTTGTTCAAACCAGTTTCTTGTTCGAACAACTGCTTAAACCAACCTGCATTTTGGGAATTTCGTAATTCTGTTAGGATTTGAAAAGTTATTTAAGTTCTTTTGCTTCATATTATAAATATACGAGAGCAAGGTTGTTTTTGGAGTATATTTTTATACGTATATTTCAGTTTTATAATTTTCACTGTAGAGAGAGAAAGTAAATCAAGCTTTCATTTAATTGAATTTTGTTCTAGAATTTCAAATTATGAATAGAATTCTTTTTTTTCAAGTTACTTCATTTCAATTGTGTGAGTAGATTTACTTCGTAGATTGAAGGCAAGTTTTATAGTTGATTTATATTTATATATATATTCCAAGGTAATTGGCTTAATGTTATATCTTTCATTTGCCAAAGTTCAATTTACATTTGATTTGAATTTTTATTGATTTGAGTTAAGATTTCAACTAGATTTTGAACTTGTATGGTTTATGGCTATTGCTTATGGAATTCTAGTTAGAATTGTTATGCATTTCTAGTAAAATTGTATGATGATTGCTAATCTTAGATTTCATATGAATGATCTATAGATTATGCATGTTAGGTGTTTGATTTTGTAGTCTCAACAAGATTTTGTACTTAATTTTCTATTCCAATCAAATTTTAATTGTTTTAACATTTTTTATATAGAAATATTGTCATACCTCAAAATTTAAAGATCAGACAGGTTGTGAACCACAATGTCTTAGCCTATGGCACACGCAAGTTTTCATAAATGCAAAGTACTAAATTTTACATTAGTAATAAAATAAAATCCTAATATCAAATATAATACTCTAATAAAATCAATCCACTAGTCATCAGCAATAACAATAGTCCCAAAATGTAGATAAATCAAAAGTACCTAAATTCTCAAATCCAAATAAATAATTAAATAATCCTATAGGAGATTACAAGCTCATGATATCACAACCCTAACTCAATCCAAAAATTCTAAACTATAATCCTTTCTTCTCACCTAAAAAATATTAAGAATGAAAGGTGAGCTAAAAATTCAGTAAATAGATTGTTAAGCCAAAATAATAATAGTAACAATGAAATAATAAATTTTTCAATAAACAATTCAATCAAGAAAATTTCAAGTAAATAATTTCATGCTTAATTTATAATAATTTAAAAATCGTACATGTCTGAGTGCAAAAAGCTCCATAATTAAACCTGTCAATCATAACACTGATGATAAATAGCAATGTGAATTATCACGTAGGAATTAAATATCATATGTGCCAAGGCAAATTCTCATGGGTAATGCCTGTTAGATCCAATATTGCAGTTAGAGTCACTAATATGGCTCCTAGGTTCTTCCTTAAGCCAATTCGATTGAGATCATTATAGTTTTCATGGGTCTGTTCCTATAACCTTTAAGAACTAGAGTTACCACAATTTTCATAAGCCTATTCCCTAGTTGCCAGAGTTACACTACGTAAGGAGTTTGTCTCCTGGATTTTTATTTCCATTCTAATAGTCACAAAATAATTATTCATTACAATCCCATAAATTCAAACTAAATATCAAGTGTTCAAATAGTTTTTCTTATATTTAATAGTATAAAACATTGAATTTCTTACCTAAAATAAATAGATTTTTACAAAGACAAGTTCAAAAAAAAAAAAAAAAATCCTTCCTTGAAAACATTATGCATAGAACAGTTTACAAAATTAATATTGACAAGATAAACCACTCACCTGATGTCAAAAAATACAAATATAAAATAAATTAGGATAACTTATCACGATCCTGAATATACAAAATTAAATACCTATTATTTAACGCCTACCTCAAGTTTACATTTAATGAATTACTAATATAAACTCTTAACCCCCTTAATTTATTTAATAATACTAATTACACTATTCTAATCCTTCGTTTACAACCTGCATAAATACCAAAAGCATTCACAATTTTTTTTTTTCCAAATCACTTAACTTTACATATATATGTATATATAAAATATAGAACTATTGCTACGCAACCTTTCCCAATTTTTTTCTTTTCTTTTTCTTACATCATGTCAACTGCATATATATCATTCATGTATATATAATTGCTGAAACACCATTGAACCTAACATAGCTGCACAATTCTTTTTTTTTTTCTACAAACCTAAATTTGATATATGCACGCACATATATGTAGATATACTAATCTCTAATCTTCTTTTTTTTTTTTTCAATAATCTAGAGAGAAAAATAATAAATACTAACCTTTAGGATTCTTTTCCACTTTTCATTCACATGCACAGCCTTCATCTCTATCTTCCCCTCCTCTCTCTTTTAATGTACAATAAAATAAAACCTTAGGTTACAAACTCATTTATATATATATAACAATTTTAATCCAATGTCATCACGTCTACCTAAATTATGGTGGATCTCCAGTCGTATTTCAATAATAAAAATCTCTTTAAAACATTCAATGGGCCATACTTACCCAAAAATAATTAATTTATAATTTAAATGTTGTTTAAATAAACCCAACTAATTTCCTAAAAATATAACCCATAAATGAAATAAATAATAAAAATTAAATAAATAACTAATTTCTAGATTATAACAAATATCTGATCTACTTTCTTGAGGTGTAGATTGAGTAATTGGTATCCTTAAAATTTTATCTAAATCGCTATAAACCTGTTTTGGATTTAAGATTTTTAAATTGTTAAAAAAGTTTAATTCAAACCACCATTTTCAAAACCAAATCAACTTATATTATTCATTGTGAGATTGATTTTTGCTTAAAAGCATTCCAAATTGTTTTGTTCATTAAATTTTGCTTAAGACTCTGTGGACACAATTCGGTACTTACCAGTTATTGTACTTCAATAGACACCCTGCATATAGGGTCAAGCCAATATTGATATATATTAGACAAGCAAGCATGCATGTCTACACATTCTATCCCTCTTTGTAAAGACACTCGCCACCAAATTGCAACACTAGTGTACATGCATAACCAACACTTTGATACCATTTTGTTGAGAAATTAATATATTTGGATGCCCCTTTTTGTGGGTGGCAATAGTATAACACGTTTCTACTTAAAAACTCAAGTCAACTAGTCTAATGCCCATATCATACCATACTAACCAATACACTCATGATCACTCACTTTTTGACATGGAATCATTCTTATGTGTATTTTCAATATTAGTCATTGATGTGTACAAGGTTTGTAATAAGACCAACAAAATAATTGGTTGAGATCGAACAGTCAATGACACCATTATTTATCTTAAACAAAAGCATTGATAAAGATTACGGCAAAATTGCTCTTGTAGAAATCCTTAAAGTATGAAATCTACACTTCCCAAATAATGATCAAGCCATCTCAGCCAAGCGACTGTTAACAAGGCTAACAAATTTAAGATTTTTTCTCCTTTAAAACTTAATATTAACTCTTAAATTAATTCATTAAGTGAATGTGAGAAATTTTTTTTTGCTAGTCTCCAAAATGGTTATGCATATAATTGATGTTAGGTTCATGCTAGTTTATTTAAGACAATTGTGCTTCAAAATGTGCTTTTATTTGTAGCTTAAGTAGGTTTTTCTGGTCTATAGTTCCTCGTTTCACAAACTTTATTCAGTACTTTGAAGACTTTATTCAGCATCTAAGCCCACGACTTCACTGCAAGTAAATTAGACATTTTATTTTTATCATCTGTGGAGATTAGGTGAAAACCGTAAGAAAAATCTGAACTTGCAGATCGAGTATATTCTATATTTAGAAATAACCCTTATCTTTTACAGAATAATATAATATTAATATACAAGGACAAAAAAAAGAGGATCTTGATAGAGCGTATTAAGGAGAAAATATATAGAACACATTAAGTTTGAGTTTTAGAAGATTGAGATCTTCTCCTCCCTCAGAGAACTATAGACTTTGGAAAAAATTTGTGCAACAATAAAAATTATAGTCATACATCGTCACCACGTCAACAGAATGAAGAAGATTTAAGTCTAAAAAACAAAAGAAAAAAACATCAAAGAAAGATGATCGGAGAGAGTCCTGGACTAAAATTTCTCTAATTGTAAAGTCAAAAATAGCTTTAATATAAGTGAAAGAAAAACGACAAAGTTTCAGCTAACAATAGTGAATATACCTGGTTTGTAACATTAAGTGTCATATTTATAGTAGGATAGAATGATTAAACAATTAGAAAAATAATAAAAAAAATAATGCTATTTTATTACTTGTATATATGTATGGATAAAGTACCTCATTTTGCACTTAATATCAGCCACTTAGTATTTAATGCTAGCGGTAGATACTATAAAGTCTATAAGGGATGTGGGCGATGTGATAATAAGAAACGTCCAGATGTCACATCATGTTTGTCACTTGTAGAATGATAAATTTATTTGGTTAGTAAATTAGTAATAAATAAACGAATTTAGCAATAAATGAACTAAATTCATTACTTGACATAATCAATGGTTCGAAGTAATTAATATTTACTCTCCTCGCTTATGAGACTTACTCATTATGGTCGAGATGTTAAAAATCGAAGTTAAGTTTACTCGGCATAATAGTACTTGAGAGGTTGCTACATGTCCAAGTATTTTTTTAAACCAACATTATGCCGCCAGTTTGGTTGGGATAATTTTTACTCGAACAAAATAAAAAGAATCGAAAATGAAACCTACTTACTCAGTAGAAATATTTTTATATCCCTAAGTGCAGCCTTACTTTTGACGTGTCACCTTTTGGTTAAGGGCCTTTTGGTTAAGGGCCTTATAGCTCACGGAAAGCCCATTCAATTTCCAGCACATCACTCACCGATAATCACACTGAAAATCCTAAAAGACAACCTATTATCTGTCATATTAATATTATTCCAAATGGCGGCATTAAATGTAAATTTTACCACCCATCCTCCTTTTTCAACTTCTCCATTTACATATATAAACTGTATCAGCCAGTGTTATCTTCTTTCAAAACTCTTGGGCTTCAAAAAATCTTATGCAAATTTTTAAGTTCTCTTACCTAAATTCTTTCTTGATTCGAAGTCTTTGTTCAGCGAGTACCAAAACTTTTTTCATTTTCTACTCTATCTTTTTTTATTCTCATTTTATTGGGGAAAAATGAGTAAACTGACAGCGGGATTGAAAACTAGAGAGAAAATTATTGTTTTCAAGCAAAACTATAATATCCTTGCAAATGTACATATTAGATTAGCATAAGAATAAAACACGAGTTAGATGTATTTCCTATAGTTGCTGTAACTAAAGGGGGTCTTAAATTTCATAGGATTAATCTTTCTCCTAAATACGTTACCCGTAACTTTTATAGAATAGTCAATGGTGTGGACAAAATTAATCGTCAATACGGATTTTATATATTTGAGTACGATTTGCTTTTTTGTTACAACATCCAAAACATCACAAAAAGATGAAAATAAATAGCATTTAAAATCCCACCTTGACAAAGCTTTAGGTTATATGCTTCTGGACAAAATCAAGGAATTAGGAGATGACATATGCATTGTCATGAGTCACTAGATGCACAACCCTAACAAGTATCCCTTCCTCTCAATTACTGCAGGGTCGCATGGCCCAAGTCGAATAACTTTAATGATCTTTCTTTCATGTCTACTTTGTTATTATTTATGTATAACTTCTTCTAATTGCACATTCTATCTTACAGTCGAACGAGCAAGAAAATCATGGATAAAAGGAACTCAAGCTGACTCGGTCCATTTAGCACAAGTATTCAAATTCCTCCGTGACCTAAACACATTTCATTTATGAGGTAGGCTCCAATTCTCTTTAATTTTGTACTGGGCTACCGATCTTTCATTTTTCCTTCCCAAGGTTTTTCAATCAAGAAGGCGAATGAGATTCTTCATCAGTGGTTTACATGGAGTGTCAAAAAGAAATTGGAAATTTTTAATACCCATCATCCTGCTTGGTGTCCACCTCTAAGCGTTATAATCCTTTTGGAAGAAACCTTTTCTCTCTTTCAGCCTATTCTTTTTGTTTTTCCAATATGAATTTTTGCATTTGTTAGCTGTTAGAAGTAGAAAAAGAAGAGGAAGATATTACTTTAACTTCCGTGGATGTTATCGAGTAAGATATGGCCCCAAAAAGAGATACTAAAAAAGCTGTTAAGATGAACACTAAGAAAAAGAAAACAGAAAAGGCCAAGAAAATGGCTGAAAAAAATTGAAGGGAGGCTGCCAATGCTTAGCTCAGGAGGAAGGTCAAACAAGAAAATATCAATAAAATAAGAAAAACTCTGGTATTATTATTAAGGAGCCCTCTAAAGCTTCACGAAAGCTCCACAAGGAGAAGACAAAAATCCTAAAGTGAAAAAAAAATAGAAGGTCGATCAATCCCTGGACATAAACCTTCTGGATGACTGTTTGTTCTTCTTAATTACTTCACCCTAAAAGGCAAATCCAAAATTAAAAACAGTGAGTGAAGAAAATTAAGATAGATTCCCCCAAGTACAAGGTATTGTTGTAGTAAAATTTAAACCGGTAAATACTGAGTCATCTTCCACAGGGATCTTTTGTGCAATGCTAGTGAATGATTCTAATGGAAGAAATTGGCAAAGCAAATAACCCACATGAATGTAAAAACAGAAATGAAAATCTAATTTGGGTTCATTGTTGATTTTTAAGAAAATGCTCAGAAATGAAGATTAAAGTTAACTATCAATTAATTGTGAAAAA
>JAVXUM010000001.1:15956150-15967026 GCA_035590655.1 Pouteria glomerata
GGCTACTGGGGGTCTTTTTGGAGAGTGAGTTTGTTGTAATTTAATTTAATAATATTAAATTAAGAAAAGTATAAAAAAAAATTTAGATAACATGTGATAAAATTTTAATTAAAAATTTTTAAAATTTTATGAAACCTTTTTGTACAAATATCAGTCAAATTTTTTAACAAATATTTTTAAAATTCATTAGAACGGATTTTGACAGATTTTGGAGTTTAAAAAAAAGTAAAAACTTTTGAAATGTTTTTTAAATTTTTTGAATTCTTTTGAGTTTCAAACACCCTTTTACACGCCAAATTATATTTGTGTATTTTTTTTAGATTTTTTTAAAGTAGCCAAATTTTTTATTTAAAATAAATATGAATAAATAAATTAAAATAATTTATTTGCTAAATAATTAATTTTTAATATATATAATTTATACTTCAGTTATCTTTTCGGTCACTTTATATAAAAATACACTCTCCTCTTTTTTTATAAATGCTTTTAAGCTAAATTTTTTTTTAAATAAATTCAAATAAATCAATAAAATTAATTAATTTACTATATAATAATTAATTATTAATTTTAATTATTAATATAAAAATTAATTAATTTACTATATCTATGTAATAAAATACAATCTTTTTATTTGACAGTTGTCTGCGTGTTAATTAAAAATAATATTTTTTAAAATTTTAATTTTAAAGAAATAAATGTTTATATTAAAAATTTAATTTTTATAAAAAAATTTCAATTTTAATTAATCTAAAACTTAAAATTTTAAACACATACACTTTTTCACTCTTTGTGTCAGAAATTGAGCTATTTGTGATAAAAAAAAAAAAAGAAATTATATTTTTTTGAAAAAGAAATTTATTTTTATATCCTATAAAAAATTATGAAAAATTATATAAACTAATTTTTATAAAAAATTAAGATTTTTGTGTCATGTATATAATAAATAATACCTAATTACTTAAAGTAATAACTAACATAGAAATCTCTAATTTAATTACTTGGGCCCAATATAAATCAATAATATTAATAATATAATATTATTAAGGAAAATAATAATGCTATAATTAGTCAATGAGTAAAATTAAATTATAATGTTAGATTAATAATATTTAATTATCCTTAATTATAATCTGACACAAAAATTTTACTTGGACCCAATTCAATATCTTACTTGGCCTAATTTTAAATCTTATTTCGGCCCAATTTAATATCTTACGCCCCCTTTCTAATATCATAGTTGGGGCCAATTCAATATTTTTCTTGTGCCTAATCTAAAACTCAATACAAATTCAATTCAAATTTCAATCTATTCTAAGTTAGGAAGTGAAAACAAAATTAGAACTCTTTTATTTTATTCTATGTTAGGAAGCAAAGACAAACTTTAATTTTGTATTCAATTAACACGTGAACTGCGTAGGTTTACAATCTACGAAGCACTGGTTATTTTGCTTTGACCCATGAGATCAGCCAATTTGTTGATGATCCTTATATGACGGCCCATCGTTACACAACTTATGACATCAATGGGTATTGATTTCGCATCAAGCAAGTCGATGATAGGCGAGCTACGTAAAATAGTGGCATCGGCTGTCGCTCTGTCAATGGTAGCTACTACTATAGGCAATTGAACAATATTATTGAAGTTGTATATAATCGCGGGGTCAAGATACCTATTGTTCAAGTATGACTGGGCAGATCCAATTCGTGGGGTTAAAAATGATAAGTACCAATTCAAATTGGTAAACTTTAACAATTTGTTGTACCGGGATGCACAAATACATTATGAACCCTACATATTAGCGTCAATGGTAGAACAAGTATATTATGTCAAAGATAGAATTGATCCTAATTAGGAAGTTACGGTTAAAATGTCAAGAAGGGGGTGCATCAAATTGAATGCGATGAGTCAGATATTGATACATTTGTCCAACAAATTTTACCCAGAATAATGTTGTGCAATGTGATGAAGATGTTAATTGGGTTAGGAAGACTGTCGAATAATATTTACTTACCTCAGACATAAATGGTTGTGCACTTTTTTAACTACAAATTTAATTAATTTAAGTATTTATTTTAATAAATTATAATAAATTTAATTTTTGAACAAATAGACGATATGTCCGGACGTTCTAGGAGGAGATCTGGTCCTCAGATGATGGCCGAGTGTCTTGGTATGCTATGCGTGGGCAGTAGCTCGTCAGATGCCATCCCACCATCACCTATTGCCTCCGCGCATCCATTGACAGACAGTTAGACACCGTCTGCCTATGGAGCACCAGATATAAATTATTATTTTAAGATATTTCTTATACGTTAAATTTTTTCCTTTCAAACTTAATATTTTGTGCATTCAACAGAGTCTTTCACTTCGAGCAGGCCTTCCAGGTCCGGTAGAGGGCCTTCTAAGGCATTGCAGTAGTGGATCTACGGGTCATAGTGGATGACCGTACAGTGGGGTGACACGCCCCACCCAGTGGGGAAGGCGGGGCGCTCACTCATCTCCCAGATTGGACATATGGTCTGAATCTGATCAGATATCCACTGACTCCCCTAGATTGAGAGGTTTTCCCGCCTAATGCATTCGAGGGCCTCTGGGCCGAGATCCAGGTATATTAGTTTTTTTTTTCGTTGATATTGTACGTGGTGTCTGTGTTATTTTTTCTTATTAAACCATTTTGTGTTATTTTGTCTTTATAGGCTAATGTGATTGGGGGCCCTCCAGACTTCTGGGACATTTGCTATGGTAAATACTGGAAGATGTAGAAAGATCATAAGAACAAGGTAAAGTCTACTCATTGGAAGGGCTATGAGAATGACCCTGACATCCTTCAGCGAGTCCCGGACGACATCCTCCTCCAGTAATGGGCTGAGTTCGTTAGTTACTGGTCGAGCGAGGGGGCACAGGTTAGTAGATTATAATCTCAATTTGTTGGTTTAAGTTTTTAAGTTGTAAAGCATAACTTATAAAAGTCAATCAACTAATGATTAAAACAGGAGGTTGCCGCGAGGAACTCGCGGAACCGAGGGACGTAGGGTCCCGGCCATAAGGAGGGGACTCGGTACTTTACGCAGGTCCGCCATAAGGTAAATGTTAGTTTAGCATGTAAGAATTTCATTTATTATAATTTAATTTCGTTCAATAATAATTTATCATTCAATAGTTTTTAGAGCGAGGCCAGAGAGCTGATCGGATAGCCGATCCATTACACGAGCAGAGGCTTCCTCCCAGGTCAGACGACGCGATCAGGACCTCCTCTAGATAGTTCGTGCTAAGATGGATGCGCGGTAGGTGTCATTTCGGACTGAGATAATGGCCGAGATGGAAAGGCATTTATCTCAGAATCAGAGCCATCACCATCCTCCACATGTTATAAATTTAAATTTTATATTTATTTATAATCAATTAAAATTTTATAAATTTATTTATTTGTTTCCGATTCGCTTATTATTTTATTTTAGGATCCAGATGATGGTGGTTGGCCTTCCTGGAGTGAACTTGGGTGATCTGACTAGGGCGTTACATACTTCTTAATTTAATTTTTTGTCTTTCTTTCTCTTTTTGTACAGTTGTATATAAAAAAAAATTTACTTTCTTTGTAAATATAAATGAAGATTTTCAATTTTAATATTTAAATATTCTGTTATTATATGTGAAATTTAAAATGTATCAAAAAAAATTTAATATTAATATCAATATTTTAAAATATAGTATAAACAATAAATAAATCTAAAAATATTAATAACAAATAAAGAAATTTAAAAAAAGATTATCAAAATATTGGCGATCGCTTTGGACGGTCGCTAATAATGAAATTACAAGTCGTTAATTACTTCCCGCCACATGGCAAGTATGGGCGCCAATAAAGTGAGAAAATATTTGCGGTCGCTTTATATCTTATTAGCGACTGCCTATAGCGGTCGCTAATAGTCTACAAAAAAGTTCATTAACGATCGCTAATACGGTTGCTAATACTTTAGCGACTGCTCTAGCGGTCGCAAAATCTTTTCAGTGACGATGCAATTACGACCGCTATAAAGCGGTCACTTGATGGTCGCTAATATCTATTGCAACCGCTCTTTGTTCTTCAGCGCCTCTTCTCTAATAGTATTGCATGAATTATAAATTTATAACTTATTTCAATCTATCTTATTTTATCTTACTAAACATACCTTAAGTTGCATCACGAAAATTAAGCAAAGGTTCTATAATCCTGCAAATGCTCAAGTTTGTTAAAGATGTGTCATTTATGGCTTAATTGCCTCTTCAAGAAAATATAATACCATTTTAAGCGGAAAAAATAAAAAGAAAAAAGAAAAGATAGTAAGATAAGCAAAATTATTTTAAATAATGGTTAACACATAATAATTGACTTTGGGATACATTTTACCTTGCAGTTCTAAGCTTTATTTAAAATTTTATCTCAGAAATTGAGTTTTCCTTTTTTTTTTTTGAAATTAATTAAGAAATTAAAGTTTTAATTAGTTACAATCTCCTCCATAACTAATTATTTTACTCAACACTCTCACTATTAATTATTTAATTTTCGAGGATGATCACTTCAAAATGACATCACAAGTTAGCAACTAATAAATTTAAATTCGTAATTATTAGATAAGGCTAATATACATATATATATATATAGAGAGAGAGAGAGAGAGTTAGTTCCAACATTTATCTACCCAACTACACAACCTTGGGAAGAATGCATGAAAACTCAAATGCAAGCATGATTTCTTAATTACATGCATGAATATACGCCCGATTTTTGATAAAATGAATACAGCTAATTATTTCACTTAACGACTTACCCTCTAAACAGTTGTTACTAACTACTTCTACCTGATTAATTCGCCCTTACTAATATATTGGTACATTGCTACGCACAATTAATTATTACGACCATTCCCTACAACTAACTATATTACTCTCGCGCATACTTATTTAGAACACTGGCGAACCGAATGGTGAACAGTTCACCAAATTATTCAATAAGCTGTTCCAATAAGTCTTGTTCCCTTCTACATCGCCGCTGACATTATTATCACAGTTAAAGGCATTCGTATTACCATTCACGAGCAAAATATCTGTAAGCCCCTCGATGAAATTCGGAAGCAGTAGTCCGTTTCCATTTTCTGTCTTCGAGGACGTCTCTGCCTTAATGCATCCGCCATCAATGTAATAATCATCCATGTCATGGAAATGCTTGACATCGTTGTTCAGTTTTCCTATTTCAGCTTCTATTTTCATGGCCATGGCTTGGCACGCACCGAAATTGTTGATATATTCAGTTCCTGCCAAGACGTTTTGGACGAAAATTGATCCGTCGGCGGGGATTGGAAATGGGTTTTGTGAGAAGTTCAAGATTGATGCTGGGGACGACTCTAGATTGGTATTACAGGCGGCGGCGGCGGTAGAATAGATATTGCTAGTACGTGACCCTCGCCACGCGGTTAGAACATCAAGACACGGGGACTGTGGCCGCGGCGGCCGTGCGACAAAATCAGTGACGTTTTTAAGGAGCTGATGAGGTGAAGCAGAGTTTCCGAGGTGAGTTTGGAGAGGATTGGACTCATTGAGGTTGGAGACTCGGACGAGTCTGGCCTCGGCTTCGAGCCTGGCGCTCTCCCACTGAGCCATGTGGCTAAGGTTGGCTGCATCTTTCATCTGTTCAGGGCCGAGGGAGTCACTGCTCTTGGGCTTGTGAGTCACTGGATCGATCCCCATCTTTGTTAGTCTTTTCTTCAGATGGGTGTTCCAGTGGTTCTTTATCTCGTTGTCAGTTCTCTTCGGCAAGTGAGCTGCTATGGCAGACCACCTATATCAATGTGAGCAGTAAGTAACATAATATGTATATACAAATAGATGGAGAGAGAGAGAGAGAGAGAGAGGTTATATGTAACTCAGAGCTGAAGCTGAAAGTGTTCGTGTTTTACAATTATAACCCAAAAAGTGAGGCAGTGAACAACAGAGTATTTTTTTTTCCCTAAAAGGAGCAATGGTGCTATGATAATCATCAGTTAATTCTGAGATCACATAAATGACTTCTTGGTGAAGTAAAGAGACTAATCCTTTTCTTTCACCTGTTACCAACAAGGGCGTGTAGTTGGATAATGGTCTGTTCTTCTTGCAAGCTGAACTTTCCTCTCTTGATATCAGGTCTCAGATAATTAATCCACCTCAGTCTGCAGCTCTTCCCACATCTCTGGAGCCCTATCAACCACACAACATCCCCAAAAATTTATATATATACAATCAAACGCACACACATTTATGCCCGTATACCGAGTGTATAGATTTATATGTATGTAATATATTTATATTACCTGCACTTGCGGGCAGGGCACGCCAGCTTCCATGGCCGTGTTCTTCAATGTAAGCCAAGAGCTTCCGATCTTCTTCAGGTGTCCATGGCCCTTTCTTCAACCCAACCTTTTCACAGCATGGTGACCTCCCCATTTTAGATCAACACAAATAAGGCATAATACTATCTATACTAGTTAAGGGCTCTATAGCTGCCTATATATAACCCCAAAAGGCAAACAAAACTCCTACAAGAGAAGATTGGAGCGTGTATTGTGGTTGGTAAAAAGGTATGTCTCAATATCTAAGAATGAAGAATTAAATATGCTGTCGTGATGCCGTTACACCCTTAATTTCCCCCGCAGATGGAGTTATTATATTTTCCCTCGTTGGATCACTAACTAGTGAAAGTTTCTCAAAGGACAAATTCTGACGATTGGGGTTAGTTTCCATAAGAAATACAAATAATTAATGCATTCGATTAGTCTGTTCAATAAATTGCTAATCCATAAATGGATTAATATTTATACAACACAAAAAAAAAAAAAAAAAAAAAAAAAAAAAAAAAAAAAAAAAAAAAAAAAAAAAAACAAAACAAAACAAAACAAAAAGCAAAAAAATGCATATTTACCAACTTTTGATACTAGGGGGCGTTTTGTTTAAAAAAAAACACCAAATCAGAACTTTTAACAATTTTTTTTTCAATTTTTTTAAATCAAATTTTGACACATTATACTTTTACTCTAAGTTTTTATTTTATTTTTTACCATCTAAGCACTACCTGAAATGGAAAGTACTAGGCAACTCAAAAGTAATATAAGAAATAATTATAATAATGAGATGTCAAACATTGTAGTTGTGAATATTGTATCATGCAGTGTATCGATTTTACTATTGATACCTTATGTATCAATATCGATGCGTTTTGGGCTACCGTTTCAAAATTATAAAATTATATACCTATAAAAAAAATATATATATCTACTCAAAATATTTAGTATATCATTTAAAAAAATATTATTTAATTATAAAATATAAGTTTTAAATACTATATGAATATTAATTAACATAAGTGGTCATGAGAACCTACTTAAATCTACTATTCAAGTCAGCCAAATCCTTCAATGTGTCACAAATAAACAATATATTCATATGTCAGTAGGATCCGCTAGTGTCGACAAATGTTAGTCATCACAAAAGATATGCTGACCAAACAAATATTTCGTTAATGAAGGTGTAAGATTTTTCAACCAATTGATCACTGAAACTGCCTTTTCCAACTGGTTGGTCGTTAAAAATAGGCCTTTGACAACTAAAATATAGTTGATCAAAAAAAATTTATCCTTTAATTACCAAAATTTGACCAGCGAAAGGTTTTTCAAAAAATTAAAATTTTCTTCTCCTCTCAAATCTCTATCTTAAGTTTAGAGTATTTAACTATCAAGTTAAGTCAATAGTTGTATATCTATGTGTATATATTTTATATATATTAAATTTTTTGTTGACTAAAACTTAGTTAGGAAAAATAAACTTTTAATCGTTAAAAATAAAATAAAGTAAAATATTTTTTATCAAAAATAATAAAATATTTATTACTTTTAGCAACTAACTGGCTAGTAAATGGTACAATTTAACTAATCAACTTTATTTGATCGAAAAAAATAAACACGTTATGAAGTAATTTTTATTTGCTCCGTGATGGTTTACCTTTATCAACCAATTTGCACTGATGGAATTAAATATTTAATTATTTTTTATCCAAATTTTTGTCGGTCGCCAATTGATTAGATCTAAAAATTAACATTTTAGCGATGAAATTTATTTTGATTGTTAAATGGTAACTTTTTAATGATCAATTAATTAGTAAAAACCAATCTTTAACTATCAATTTTAATTTGATAATAAAAATAAAAACAAAAAAAGAAGCCTGTCTTTAACCATCAAATTTATTTTTGATCAGAGAAAGTGGACACAAAGTGCGTTTTCTTGTATTGCAAATATTCCATCCTGCTTTGGTAGATCTTTGTGAAGGAACATATGATGTGTTATTATAGATTAATTACGCTCGTAGATATAGCAAATTTATGTACTTAAAAAACAAATGAAATATGACGTTTGCACACTACTAAAAAAACTGCTATTGAAGACCCCCATATACGGTCGACTGGTGTAAAGCGATCGTGAAAATTACTTTTAACGACCGCTTAAGAGATACGGACAACTGTCTTAAGGCAGCCATTGATGAATTCATAAAATTCCTCCCAATTTTCCCTTTCTCCCGCTTTAACTCTAATTTCTCAAAATTAACCCTCAAAATTGACCCACTCTTCCTCTGCTCTCTCACTCTCGTCTCTTCCCCCATCTCTCTTGCACTCTCTCTCTTCCCTCCCCTTGTCTTTCCTGCACTACCTCTCTTCTCTACTTTTGCTGGAGCTGCGTGCGCCAAAGTCGTTACGAGCAAGAGGGACGTCGGCTGGAGCTGCCAGGTTTTAGGTTTCTATTTTCTCGCCCTTTATTGAGCAATGAGTTCAGGTATGTTGAAGTTTAGGTTTTCTTTTTCCTTTTTTTTTTTTTTTTTTCAGTTTTTCATGAATCATTAAGAGATTTAATCACATCTTTCCAGTTTGCAGTAGGAGGAAAATCATTACACATCCTTAGATACCACATGACAGATTTTCTCAGGGGGAAAAAAAAACCACAATTCCAAGTTCGTACCACTCGATTAAGTTGATCACAGCCACGATTCGTCTGAATAATTGTTCATTTTCGCCTAAATTTGATACCATCATGTATACCTATATATAGCTATACATATACACAAATATACGAATATATGTGCGTATATTCGGTATGTGTGCATGTATTTTGTCTTGGTATTGATTTGCATTTCTGGTTCCGGTTTAGGGATGAAGTTGAATTGAATTATCTGCATTGAATAGCTACCATCGAAGAAGATTGAATTTTGTTTGATGTGGATTTGAATTTCATTGAAAGGGCAAACACGTTCGTGTGCGGTTTGTTAGGGTTTGACTTTTACATTCTTGATTAGTGCGTTTTACTCAGATTAGTAGATTTGTTTAATTTTTCTCCTTGTAGATGTATGATCTATTACAGGTGATTTACATTTTTGAATTGATCGAATTTTTGGTGTGTGCGCTGTGTTTGTAGAATTGTTCAATAAATCGTGAAAGTTGGCTTCCCAACACTGATCACAGTGCCGCATGGGTGGCCAAATGCAGCAAAGCAATTTTGCGGCAATTTCTCGGCAAGATCAACCTAACAGAGGGTCCTTGCACAATGCGGGCCCTAGGAGCGATACTGGTGATGCAATCATGGCACGCTGGCTCCAGTTCGTTGGGTTGCAGCATCTGGCCTCACCCTTGGCTTCCACCGGGATCGATCATCGGCTTCTGCCCAACCTTCTCATGCAGGTATTTTATGGTCGCATATGCATTCTCAAATTTCATTTCCATGCCTAATTGCTTACTTCTTTTTCATTTTTTATAAGAATATAACAATAACAATTGCTAAATTCTGAATTCTTATAGGTGCATTGTGGTGCTCACTCTATAAGTGTGATTCCATTGTCCTTTTTATTTTGACTAAGTAATTTCTATTTCGCTGTCACCATATTAATGGTAATTAAAAGAAAATAAACAGATCTGCAATGATATTTGAATCTTTTTAATTTGATTGCATTTTCTCTGCAAAGTTCTCTAGGATGTATTATGTTTAGTTAGATTGTATGTTCATAACTTTCGTGATTTAGTTTAGTCTTACTTGCAAATTTATACATCCTTTATTACTTTATTGTCTATGTATTTTAATGTGGGATAGCTGTAAACTATTTGAAGGATTATGGAGCATAGTCTGCTGAAGAGAAGCAAAGGCTTTTCAAATTAATGAGAAATCTTAATTTCAATGAAGAATTAGGTTCTGAGCCATACACTCCTACTGTCCAAAATTCTGGCAGGATGAGTACATTGGAAGCTTTTTATTCTCCCGAGTTTAGGGGAGTTTTTGGAGCAGGGCTTTTGGATCTTCATGCTATGGATGATACTAAACTTCTTTTTGAGGTATGGATGCATTTGTGATGTAATTGGGCTTTAGAAACTAAATCTGTGAACTATTGTGACCACTATAGAGGATAAATTAGGTGTTTTATATTTTGTAAAATTCTTTAGGTAATCTTAGGTTTGAACTTCAAATTTATTTAGGTTTTATCCTTTGCTGCTTCTTGCTATACGTCTTGCCATTCTCTCCCAACATTTTTTTTTTTTAATCTTGTTGCAGTTTATGTTTTTCAATTGGACACTGATAAAATTATTTTACGAGATAGATATTATTGACCGCGTATAAATAGTGCGTCTAAAACGAACCCCCAAGTGTAAGGGCGTACGGTGTAGTTTTACCTAGTGGTTTCTAGGATCGTATCCACAGGGAATTCTAGGTTTTAATTTCTAAGTTATCAAAGTCTATCTAGTTTCAATGCTGCAGAAAAATAAATCTCTAAGTTTTGGTGTTTTTGAATGTTGTTTAACTATCCTAAAAATAAATTAAATAAATTTGCACTTA
>JAVXUM010000001.1:15996435-16006499 GCA_035590655.1 Pouteria glomerata
ACACAAATTACGAAATTATAACTTATTTTACTTTTTATCACTCCAAACACACTCTTATGAGTCGTGTGAACAAATTAACTTTTGGATGTAAACATTTACGTAGAAAATAGAATGAAATATAAATTTAAAAATATTTACAAAATAAATGCCTATTATTTTCTTGTCTAACTCAATTAAATAAGAATGTGTACAATGTCATTAAAATCTTAATTAAAATCTTAAAATCTTACAATTTTATGATTTCGAGTGAGAAAATTTGTTCGATCTTAAGTAAAATCTTAGTAGGGGTAAAATAGATAGAATCTAGATTTTAAGATATAAAATTAGTAAAATCTCAATTTTATAGGAAATCTTATTGATTTTAAAAATTGAGTAATTTTTGTTAAATAAACTATATTTTTATATTTTTTTTTTCAACTGACAAAGAACAAATATTTCACATACTATTTTCTTTTAGATTTTTTTGATTTTATAACACTTATTTCCTAAGCTATATTAGTCGAATACCATGTACATTTTTACGATGTAAAATCAAGAGATTTATAATAAAATATTACAAATGCATTTCAATTCTTACAAAAAATTAAGATAAAATAAAGTCTGCTTTTTAATATCAATTGTATAAATCAATCAAAATATTTTGAAAGTCTTAATAATGTAGTTAGGTAAAGAGAGTATAAAATTAGATATAGAATCTTTTGTGAATTTTGTTGAGAATTTATTTTATTGATACTAGATGTGCGTTTATCTTTAACTAATTTTTTTATTTAAAGAATTAAAAACGTTATCTCAAATAATAAATAATAAATAATTATTAACTAAAAGTATTTAAGTAGATAGTAAGTAATTACAGGACATTTAAATAAAACAAATTTGGCAAGTAAGATAAAAACAAAAAAAATTTATAAGAATAATGGGTGGTTAAAGGGGCATTTAAGAAAAAATAAAAAATAAAAAGGTAAAATTATGTAAATAACCTAAAAATAATTAAAAAAAATTCTTATACTTTTAAATGTTAAGTGATTGTTGGTGATTAAGAGTTATTAATGAAAAAAATGAAGTGGTATAATTATCATTTTACTTTAAGCCAACTCAAAAATTGCTAAATTTTTTACCAAATACTTAAAAGTTAGCAAAAGTTACTAAAAATTTTTATTTATTTTACCAAACATATAAAAAATTTCATTTACTAACTTTTACTAGAGATTATAAAAAATTATTACAATTTGACTTCCAAATAGGGCCAATATATTATTATTTTTAAAATTTACTTTTTTGGAACGTCGTAATTAAAATACAAACAAAAGAGAAGATGAGCACACAAATTTTTATATTTAATTTTTAATTTTTGTGTTCAATTTTTTGATTTTTAGTTTTTAGTTTCATGATAAAAAAAAAACAACTTGAAAACACGTTTAGTAACAATAGTTGATAGTTATAGTTAAGCCTATCAACTAGTTGGATTTGATCCAAATTCGATCCGAACCAAATATAAGAGGTGTTTGTTCTGTTGAAAAATTCTGAAAAACTCTAAAAGTCTATAAAGTTTATTCACTTTTTATCTCACTGTACGAATTACGAACCTATAAATTATCTTATTTTATCTTATTTTTTATCATACCAAACACTCCGATAATAATATTAGTTTAGATCTGACAGAGTAAATTCGTGATCCTAGATCTAAATCCATTGGATTTAATGACTAATGAATTTAGATTCGGATCAATCCGTTAGACCTATTATTTTAAATATAAAATAGTTAAAAATAAAAAATAAAAATTTTAAAAATATTTAAAAATAAAATATTTATGTGCAAATAAAATAAAGCATTTTGACTACTTTACTCTACTATTATTTTGTTTGCATGTAAATTTTTCTAATTTTAAGTAGTTTTCAAAATTTTTTTAAATGATACGATAATATAATTTATCATAACGTGACTTATTGAAAAAAGAACACACAGGAGCAAAAATATATTGATGTTCATTAAGAGACCCGTTAATTTATATATTAATATATTTTTTATTTTTTATTTATTAAAACATCTTTCTATTTTTATTACACCATATTAAGATAAATTATTTTATTTAAATATTTTATTAAAATAAAATTATTTTTAATAAATAATATAATTAAATAACTTAATTAATAAATATATTTTACATAATTAGTTAATTTAATAAAATACAATGGTTAAAGGTTAATACCAGTTAACTAACAATGCTTAGATGAGGGTGACAATCGACGACAGTAGTAGTAAAAGATGGTGGCCGTCAAAGAGGAGGTGGTAGCAAGCCGGTGGTGATAGTTGGAGGTGACAGTCAAAAGTGATGGTAGTAGCGGAGGGCGACGGTAACAGTGGGCGACAAATGACACTAATTGGAAATAAGTGAGGAACTGTAATTATTGGTGATGACTAGAGATACGTGGAGAGAGGAGACGGTGGTTGGAAGTTGAGGGAGGCAATGACCAAGTGTAAGAAGCGGCCGACTGACAGACGGTAGTGTTAATTGTAAGCGATGGCCATGCCTGGTAATGATTATGAAAGAAAATAAAAAGTGAAAATAAAAATTTGAGAAAATGTATTTTCTATGTTTTAATATTTTTAATAATTTTGAAAATAATTTTTATTTTTTGAAAATTGAAAAGTGAAAATAAATTTATTAATTGGGTTTTCATGTTCAAATTAAAAAAAAAAATAAAAAAATAAAAACTAAAAATTGAAAGCTGAAGGATTTGTCAAACAGAGCCGTTGACTGCTTTCATAATTATATAACCATCACTTGAAAATAGCTTCGGTCAATATAAATATTCTTCTAAACACTTGAATTCAATGCAAGACACGACATTTTTCCACAAACTGACGGTCTTCTAAATGAAATTCTTATGTACAAAATGCATCAACCGGATTAGCAATTAAAGAAGTTTCAAATTCCTGAAATGCTTCCTCCAGGCCTCAGTCCTGGTTAGGCTACTAATTTTGTCAAGACATGGGCGTTTTTGCTTTTATAAATTTTGGACCATGGAAAGAAGATGATATATATATATATATAAACGATTTTAAGGTTGATTAAGTAGAAAATCAATTTGATAAAGATAAATAATCTACCATTAAAAATTAGTAAGTTAAAATAAGGTTAACTAATCATTAATTTATATCCTAAATCTCATTTTTTTATTCATCAAGTTTAAATTATCTCACTTTATTTTGTTATTTCAAATGATACAGCGGCAGGACGTTAGCGAAATAGCGTTTTCAAGTATAATGACCTGCTCTTGAATCCGCAATAATTAAACAAGAACTGAAAATTTTTTAACTAAATACATTAAATAATTGAATTGAATATCTTAAATTAAAAATATTTACAAATGGCCCTATTTATAGAAAAAGTTAATCTTAAATTTAATCTAAATTAAGATAAATTTTCTAAGAGTTTTTCTATCCCATCCAAATTTTATTTGAATTATAAATAGTTGTCTCAAAAATAACTAATAAAATTCATTCCTAATTAAAATAGGAATAAAACAAATCTAAAGGGACTAAAAATATCGAATCTATCCTATATTATCAAATTATTTCATTTTATTCTATTTCGTTAAATTTTTTGACAAAAAATGTCCAAAGCATATTGAAAAGAAACAAAATGGGACAAATATAGAGATAAAATAAAACAATTTAAAAGACAAAAATTTAAGTTAAAATTTTTTAATGACGTACAAAGGTGCAAATGTTAAGTGTTATTTAGTTTTTTTTCTTGCTATTTACAGTTCTACGATAAACTACATCCCCCCCCCCCCTCCCTCCTCTCTCTTTCCAAGCAGGGAGCTCTGAACTGAAAAAGACATAACAGCATTAAGCAACTATATAGCTGAATGGAGTTTTTGTGTACATACTAATTAAAATTCCCACCTAACCACATGGTACGGTACTACATAAATGTTTTTAGAAATTAATCGGTTTGTTTCAACGCGAAAAACATTTATACGATCAAGCATGAGTAAATATGTTTTTTCACTAAAAATTAATGTTCTAAAACAAAGTTACTTAGGCCTTGAATAACGCTGCAACAAAAATTTCATTAAGAAGTTGGTCACCATTTTACCTATAAAAATTTAGAAATAAAATGGTCCTCAAGGGAGGATTTTACGATAGTGGAAGATAGAAACTGAGGTCCTCTCAAATGAAATAGTAAAATAAGTTTAAAGCTACGTGGTTTCCTTTCAATGAAAATGATAATTAACGAGACTTGCTCGTGCAAGAACCTAACAAGAGAGATAGAAATAAGGAAGAATGATAAGGGATTCAAATTCAATGATGAGGGGTGTTTTGAGTGCCAAAAAAAATGATAAAATTTAATAAAAATTTTAGATTCGTAATTCGTGCAGTAAAATAAAAAATAAATAATTTTTAAAAAATTTTAATATTTTTTAACAATTTTGAGTGATTCAAAGGAAGAAGTAGAACAACTAGTATTTATATATATTATATGTGCACCACTTTATAGTTAGACATCATGATACATGCATATAAGAAATACACTTGTATTTAATTACACTCTCTTTGAGATAGTGGATTCAATGAAATTTGATTTTATTTATAAAAATTCCCATTAACTTTTATATTTGGAATCAAAATAAGATTATATGAGTCGCATTTGATTGCATTTCATAACTTCAATTTTGAGATTTTTATATTATTTAAAATCAAACACAAAATAATAAAATTTAAGACGAGTTCATTTTTTTCTTAAACTATTTAACTAAGTAGATAAATTTATTTTCATATATCATATTTACTTTTATTTTATTTTTTATTAATATTTTTAAATTTGATATTTTTTAAACCAATTAATTAATTTAATTTTTAAATTTAAATAAAACATAAGATTTTATTTGTAAATCAAATCAATTTTTTACTTTAAAATCAAATGAATTTGAAGAGGAAAAATGTTTTTAAACAGAATGTTAAGATAATTCACATACACACACATATATATATATATATATATCAGTTTAATTGACAAGTAAGGAAAGCAAGAGCTAGAGGCTATATATATATATATAATTAATTTAAGATAGAGCGAGCAACAATTCTGTTCAAATGATATATTATAATATTATTGCCATAAATGAAAGTGAGATTTCTTATCAAATAGCTGGGGCGAATCTCAACATCATAGAGTGTGTTTGGTAACTAAAAATAAATTTACTTTTGTACTAAAAGTTGTTAATATCGTCATACACTTAAAGAGTTAGTTTTTAATTACTAAATTAATTGATGCAAAAATGAATTTTTTTAGTTACTAAGCACAAAAGAAGATAGACTTTTGTACCAAAAGTCATTAATTTGGTAAGAAAATATTAATATTTTATTAAATACATAAAAAAATAACTTTTTATCAAATTAATAATTTATTATGCAAATGTCAATTTTTTAAGGTTTACCCATCACAGTCTCACTGTCTTTGCTTTCTTCAATAATGGCGTTTGGTTTATCAAAAAAAAATCCAATTTTTATCAATTTTTTTTAACCAAATTTTGTAATATATCACTTTTATACTAATTTGTAATTTTTTATTTTTTTGAGTCAAACGTCACCATTTAAATAATTATGTGGCCAGGTAATAAACTATGGACCAGGCCCATACACTTAAGAGTCGGCCTAAAGCATCAAGGATGGTTTTAAATTTAGGCCCAAGCAATAGCCCTTTCAGTGTTGGCCAGCTTATATATATATCGGTGCCCATCCAAGCAATCCAAGCCCATTATTATTATTATTAATTTATTAATTTAAGACTAAAACTTCAAAAACATATAAGCACATTATATTCTCCTTTAACCAAACGATAATTTCTAATGGATATGCCTGGCATATATATATATAACCATATTAGATTCAAATAACTAACCTTAGAGCAGTTGCATCATCTCTTTTGAACCGATTTTTTAAAATTCACCCAAAAAAGTCACTATTTTAATTTATAAATTCTCAATTTAATAATATTATGCATTAGATACTCTAAACTATTTTTTGTAATATTTAAATATTTATTTTGTAATCATTGTTAACTCTTTTTTTCCCATTATTCAACTATTCACTGCAAGAAAAGTTAATTACAATGATGAATTTTCAGTAACAATGAAAAATATTGTTATAATATATGTTCTTTAGTGACATGTTTTTTTTTTTGTTGTCATTGAAAATACATTTAAAGTTTTTTTATTTGTGACAAGTAACATAAATTTGTCACTAAAAGTTTAATATTTAGTGATAAAGATATTTTGTTGTCACTGAATCTCGTCACTGAAACCTACGGCACAATTTTTTTTTTTTTTTGTTTTTTTTTTGTTTTGGCGAGATTGAAATTTTTTACTGTGACATTTTTTTTTTTCTGTTACTAAAACATATATAGTGACAAGTTTTATCATCACAATAGCATAACCTTTTAAATAATTAATTTTATTAATTAAGATTTCAAAACCTGAATAAAACTTAAAACCACTAAGATATGCATCTTTTCCTTCCTCCCACTCTGTGCCATACTCCCACTCCTACTTCATGCCTTTCCTCATGCTCTGTGCCTTCCATCTCTATTCCCAAATTTACACAACTCTGATTAGGGAAATAGATATTCTTCAATCGCTCATCAATGATTACTCTTGCTTTCTCAGGTATGTTGTCTTGAATTCTCTATTTGATTATTCTCCCTCTTTCTCAGTAACCAATAACCTTTGATTGTACTATAAAAAGTACAATTACAAACTTCAATTTAAGGATCAAAGGGAGGATTTGTGTATTAAAAAGAGAAATTAATCAAGTTTAATATATTAATGTGAATTGTGGTAACTTACAAGTGTTTGTGGAGGAAATAGTAAAAAATTGGACTTAAAATAGCAAATCAGAATAGAGGTTCGAACCTGGGTTCGAACGGCCCTTTGTTCGAACGATGGTTCTAACAACAGAGAGTCCAGCAACTGAACATTAGCAAGAATTGGCAAGTATGAAGAATATGGTTCGAACCTTCGTTGCAACATTTAGATGCTGTGAAAGTCCAGAAGATTGGTTCGAACATTGGTTTGAACAGACCTTTGATCGAGCGTTGGATCTAACAACAGAGATCCCAGCAAGTTGAAAACATGAAGAAATAACTAAGTGTTGAAAAATAAGTTCGAACATGAGTTTGAACCATAGCATGTTCGAACCCTGGTTCGATCAATAGAGACTGCTGCAAATGTTTAAGACAAGAAATATTCTAAGTGTTTGAAGAAGGTTCGAACCTTTGTTTGAACCGTGGTCTGTTCTAACGCACGTTCGATCAACAGAATGCTGTGCAAGGTCAGAAAGGAGAAAAAAAACTAAGTCCTAGGAATTAGTTCGAACATTGGTTCGAACCATTGGTTTGTTCGAACATTCATTCAACCATTTTGCAATTTACTGTAGTTTGTGATTTAGTCTGATTGGAAGGGGTAATTTTGTATTTACATTTTGTATTGTATATAAACACTAGAGAGGTCGTTTGAGAAGAAGTTTTACATACGTACATTTTCGTTTGAGAATTTCATTGGTAGAGAGAGAGAATTTAGAGAGAGAAAGTAGATCTAGTTCATTTCCATTGAGTTTTTGTTCTAATTTTACTAGAATATGGACAAAATTTGTGTTTCTTTGAGGAGATTATCTTTCATCATGCGTGAATAGTCCATTTTCTTGGATTCAAGGCAAGTTCTGTGGATGATTTATATATGAATTTCACATTTATGAGTTTAATGTTAGATTTCATGTTTATATGAACAATCCATGTTTGAATTGAGTCAATTTCGATATGGGAATTGAGATATTAATTTGATGTTTGGTTTGCATAATTTATAGACATTGTATATGGAATGATGGTTAGATTTATCATATATTCTTATGAAGAATGGTATGATGAATACTAATTCCAGATTTTATATATATAATCCATAAATCATGCACTCAAGGTATTTAATTAAATTTCTCTACCATAATTTGTACTTAATTTTCAATCAATTTAAATTTGGTTTGTTTCAGTATAGTTTTCATGGAATTATCTTTTGATATATTTCTTTAAAAGTAGAGTAAGTGGATAAAATTTGGAAATTATATATATAAATCACCATAGACTTGTTTTGAATTCAAGATTTTCCTTCAATTGTTTAATTAAAAAAATTTCTCAAACAACACACTAATTGCAAAACCAAATCAGTTTCCACAATTCATTGTGAGATTAGTTATTCCAAAAACTTTTCCAAATTAGTTTAGTTCATTATTTTTGCTTTTGGCTCTCTGTGGACACGATCCAGTTCTCACCGGTTATCGTGCTTCAACTAGACACCATACACTTGGGGTCAAGCCAATATTAATTAACAATTGGACGGGCAAACACTTTTGGCGCCATTGCCGGGGAGTCTTAAGCAACAGTGAACGGACTTTTTGGGAAGCTTGGGCGGATTGATTTTCACCGCCATCTCCAACAACAGAATTGCGCACTTTTGGGTAATTTCATTCCATACTCTTTTGATTTTGATTTGAAATAAGCTAGTGATAGTAAGAATTCATAAATTGTTTGTGCTTTTGCATTTGTTACATTTTGTGCATGCATCTTAGGTCTGGTAGAGTAGTTCAGCCTATATTACGTCCACAAACTTAAAACACTGAAGAATTCATTGAGTTTTCATTAACTTCATCATCTATATTATCTGAACCACAATCACCATCATCATCATCATCAGTTTCTACTGACTTAGCATATTTCATGGAGAACGAAGGAGGTAATGGGTAAGGTGACCCTGATGGGGTTGTTCCTTTAGATGCACGACATTTGAGGGAATTGTTGCACCCAGTGCGACAAACCACTCTTTCATGCATAATTCTTCCTCTAAATCAGAGGAACTTCAGATTTAAGCCTGGCATTATACAATTGTTACCCATATTTCACGGCATAGATTCAGAAAATCCATACACATACATGAAAGAATTTGAGGATGTGTTTGCTATATGCATGGATCAAAATGTTAGTAAGGACACTGTAAGGTTGCGTTTATTTCCATTTTCATTAAAGAATAAAGCCAAAATATGCCTCAATTCCTTGAGACCTCGCTCCATTGGCACATGGAGAGAAATACAAGCAGAATTTTTGAAAAAATAGTTTCTTGCTCATAGAACTTTGATGATGCAAAAACAAATCATGAACTTTGCATGCCAACATGGAGAGACATTATTTCATGCATGGGAAAGGTTTAAAGATTTATGTAATGCATGTCTTCATCATGGATTTCCAATTTGGCGTTTGTCTAGTTTCTTTTATGGTTCCTTGCCATCTGAACTCAAACAGTTAGTGGGTACCATGAGTAATGATCAGTTTTTAGATAAGTCTGCAGAGGAAGGTTATGAGTTTTTAGAAGAATTATCTGAAAATGAAAAGTCTTGGGAGGTCATACCACCATCACAACTTGAGTCTAGAGGAACACTAGCACAACCTAGTAGGAGATTGAGGTAAAACGAAAATGATGATTTGAGTGCTAGACTGGTGGCTCTTACTAGGAAGGTAGAGTTACTTAAGACTAAGAAGGTGAACAGGTGAGTGGGAGGGAAGTGCAATGTGTTATATGTGAGGTGTTAGATCATAGCACTGATGAGTGTCCCACAATCCAGCTTTCAAGGAAGTTTTATATGGGCAAACCTCAAACATAAACACTTCACACACCTTCCCTAGGCAATATCCTAATCAAGCTCAAGCCCAAGCAGGACCTCCTCCTCTTCCCAATCAATATCATCCTGGGTTGAGAAATCATCTGAACTTTCATGGAGGAATGACCAACCTAGTGTACCCTATCCTCCAAACTTCAATCCACACCATTCTCAAGGTCAGGCCTAAGGTCGGTCCTCTAGTTTATTTCAACTTTCATTTAGGAAGTCATCATTAGAGGATACCCTTCAGCAATTTATGCAAGGTCAAATTGGTATTAATAATTGATTGAGCATCAATATTGACATTAAACCATGATCATATGCGTACTTTAGAGCATCTTATCTTCACATATACTTT
>JAVXUM010000001.1:16008423-16019182 GCA_035590655.1 Pouteria glomerata
AGCTTAATCCACTTTAACTTAGGCCCTTCTTATACCATTGAAAGAATCCTATTACACCAAAAGTGAGGGGTATTACACTCTTGAACCATCACATGCATATTTCCATAAAAATGCTCAAGCCAAACAAGGTCCTCCATTCTAACTTCCAACATTTAGATAAAGTTTAAGACCATGATCATTTCTCACAACAACTCTAAGCTCATTTTCCACAATAAGAACATTAATAATTCTTATTCACACCAAAGGTGAGGGTATCACATGATAAATCAAAGCAGCCCAAGCAAGTTTTCATATAGTCTTGCTGACATGTTTGCCACTGAACTTCTTTATAGCCCATAAGAGTTCATCTTTCCACGGCTGGCTAGGCTTGGTAATAGAGTATTTCCTAAGGATGATCTGTCGTAATTCCTTAGAAAAGGAGCACTGAACGAATAGATGATCAAGACTTTCCAAAGTTTGCCCGCATAGAACATAGTTGGGATCAATATTTAGGCCCCAAGCTATCAATTTATCCCTTGTGTTGAGTCTACCTCAGATAGCTAGCCAAAGTATGAAAGTGTGCCGTGGTATATGATTTGGGAACCAAAGGAGCCTGTTTCCCTGTTTTGGGATTTTTAACACATAAAATAGAAAATAGAAAACCAAAAATAGAAAAACAAACCAAATAGCACCTAAAATTTTCAAAATGACCATACAAAGTTTCAAACGGTGCCATGCTAATACTAGAATGAAAATTACAATTATAAGCAAATTTCATCAGTGTTAACAAATCATCCCAATATCCTTTAAAATCTAACACACAAGTTCATGGCATATTTTCTAAACTCTAAATTGTTCTCTTAGATTGTCCATCTATCTGAGAATAAAATACAGTACTAAATTTTAAAGTTGTTCCTATAACTTGTTACAAACTAAGACAAAATCTAGATGTAAACTTTGGATTTTTATCAGCCACAACAGATATAGGTGCACTATGCAATCTCGTAATCTCCATGACATACAGTGCAGCATATTTATCAGTTGTATAATTGAATTTTCCAGCTAGGAAATGATTTAACTTAGCTAACCCATCAATAATCACCCAAATAAAATCAAAACCTTTCTGGGTTTATGGTAATCTAACAATCAAATCCATAGTGATGTGTTTCCATTTCCACTTTGGCATAGGAAGTGACTGTAGTAATTCTGTAATTTCTCGCTTCCTACGATCAAGTAATAATGGTCTCACTCTCAATTGAGAAGTCAAAGTATCTATTTAAGTTATAATAACTTTACACCCATATATGTCAAATCATTAAATATTTGAATTCTTCAACACTGATTACAAGCTAACAAGCCCACAGTCTTGCTATTCAGAGCATCAGTTACCACATTTGTTTTACCTGGGTGATAATGTATATTATAATCATAATCTTTCTGTAGCTATAACTATCTACTTTATCTCAAATTTAGCTCTTTCTGAGTAAACAAATACTTTCAGCTTTAATGATCGGTGTAAATATCAATAGTCTTACCATATAGATAATGTCTCCATAACTTTAGAGCAACATAATTGGAGCTAATCTAAATCATGGGTTGGATAATTCTATTCATGAGATCTCAATTGTCTTGAAGTAGATGCAATTACCTTCCTATTTTGTTTCAAAACACACCCTAACCCTTGTCATGAAGCATCACTATAAATCACATATCCACTACTACCCGATGGAAGTGCTAACACTAGAGCTGTAGTCAATCTAGCCTTCAAATCCTGAAAACTTTTCTCTCAACTATCATTTCATTCAAATTTAACACCCTTGTGAGTCAATTGTGTCATAGGTAATCTAAGAGAAGAAAAATTTTGAATAAACAACGATAATATCCTACCAAACTAAGAAAACTACTTACTTCTATTACGCTAGTTGAATGCTCCCAATTCAATATTACCTCAGCTTTCTTAGGATTGACACTGATGCCTTTATTTGAAATCATATGTCTTAAGAATGCTACTCGATCGAACCAAAATTTGCACTTATTGAGCTTTGTAAATAGTTGTTTCTCTCGTAAAGTCTGTAAAACTATTTTAAGATGCTATGCATGTTTTTTCTTACTTCTTGAGTAAATCAAAATGTCATCAATAAAAACAATCACAAAAGCATCAAGATAAGATTTAAATAATCTATTCATCAAGTCCATGAAAACAGCTTATGCATTAGTCAATCCAAAAGATATAACAAGAAACTCATAGTGCCTATATCTTGTTTTGAAGGCTGTCTCAAGCACATCACTATCTCATACTCTAATCTGATAGTACCCAGATTTCAAAACAATTTTAGAGAACACAATAGTACCTCGTAACTAATCAAACAAACCATTAATTTTTGGATACATACTTGTTCTTTACTATTACCCAATTTAGTTGATGATAATTAATGCACAATCTCATAGTACCATCTTATTTTTTTTTTTTTTCACAAATAACACTAGTGCTCACCATGGTGATACATTGGGATGGAAAAACCTTTATCCAACAAATCTTGTAACAGAACTTTTAACCCCTTCAATTCTATAGGTGCCATTTTGTAAGGTGCAACTGAAATTGGGGTAGTTACCGACAATAATTCAATAGTAAATTCTACATCTCTATCTAAGATCACTCGTAACAACTCATCTGGAAGCACATCTGGATAATAGGGAGGTTACCAAACTTAATCTCTAGCTTTTTAGCACAAATTACATAAGCAATATATCCCTGGCATCCCTTACTTAACAACTTCAAAACTTTTAATATAGATATCAAGTAATAAGGCACAACCCTACAATCACTACTGAATACTAAATCCGACTCTCCTAACACTTTAAACGTCACTTTTATGTAAAATAGTCAATAGAAGCATGATATCCTAACAGTCAACCCATACCCAAATTAATGTCAAAATCACATATGTCCAAAGGTATTAATCGACACCTAAACTCTTGCCAGTTATTTGCACTACACAGTTTTTATATGCATCCGATGCTAACATTATATCACTAGTAAGAGTAGTCAAAGCCAAATCAGAATCTAACTAGAAGAGTAGTTGGTTTAAATGCATGCAGAATGCTCAAGATATAAAAAAATGGGTAGAACCAAAATTTAGCAATACACGAGCAAATCTACTGGTAATGGAAAGTAACCTATAATAGTATCAAAAGATGCCTAAGCATCCTAATGTGTCGTTTACCTTTCTGTGTAGTCATTTAAGGAATCTAGGTACCAGTGGCTGCCCTAGCCATAGATGCTGCTAGAGTAGGAAAAGTACGACAATTTCTTGAAATATGCCCCTCTAACCTCATAGAAAACAAGTAAAAGGTCACTGAACTATGCATTCATTGGCCCGGTAGGCTGCACCTAAAACATACCACATTTTTTACGCTTTCTCCAGTATCAACTCAAGTGGTGTCTGCCTTAACCCCTGTCCCGGAGTCTTGCTATAACTTAAGCTACTATTTCCCTTTAATTGGTTTATACCTTTGTAATTCTGAAAGTCTTATCTTTTCTATCTATAAGACTTACCATTTACTCTGCGAGAAGTAGGAAATCAAATCTAGCTTTTTTACATTGTTCACGCTTTCCAATTACCTCCTAAATATCTTTTTCTTGAAATATGTAATAAATTAAGTTTCATACTCTGTGACAGACATCCTCCCTTGCCTCAAAGTAAGAAACTCCTATTCTTTTTCATATCTATACGACTTAGGAAAATACTTATCATTGAAGGCATCAGTGAACTGTTTTCAAGTCATTCTAGCAGTTGACAACCTTTTCATATC
Organism: Pouteria glomerata; assembly: GCA_035590655.1. Lineage (NCBI taxonomy): Eukaryota > Viridiplantae > Streptophyta > Magnoliopsida > Ericales > Sapotaceae > Pouteria > Pouteria glomerata. The sequence goes on from JAVXUM010000001.1 coordinate 16,012,216, forward strand.
TTCTCACCAAGGTCTGGCTTGATTTTTTTGCATTAATGCGGTTAGAATAATTTTATCCTCGTCAAAAATCTTCATTATCTTAAAAATTACTTTCATGCTCTTCAGCCAATCTTTAGTTTCCAAAGAATTAACAAAACCAAAGAATAATGTCAATCCAAGTTTAAAACATTATTCGTAAATAGTACCATTTGCTTTTAGCCTGAACCTCTGCTCTGTCTGAAGCTTAACTAATCTAACCACGGCCTAAATTACCCTTTCCACCGGGTCCAGTTGGTTCTAAACTGGAGCCTGATCTACTTGACCCCATGTTGTCCTAAAGCTTGTACTATTGGTGGAATCTAACCAACTGAGCCTTCTTCTTCCATTTCCTTAAGATTGTGCTTAATATCCATAATTTTTTTTTTTGTCTGGCATCAAACTCAAGTGAGAAGTAAAATATAGTTCTATCATATTTTATAATTTTATAATCCTTAATATCCCTGCAAATCAATACCACACCACAATTACCCAACTCTATAATGTTTTTCATATAATTGGTTGCAAGTACCAAGTGTTGACAAGTATACAAAACCTTCTAACTTGGCTCTAATACCAAACTATTGTACCCTTATTTTGTGATACACATTTAATCCCTTAAATGGAGTAAACACCTTTAAATCCTCTACCCAAATGACAATTTATATAAATACATATTAAAATAAAACACAACTTGTCAAATTTATATAACATTATATTCATAGGTAAAATAAATAGAAACCTCACAAGTAATTAAAGATATAGAAACCTATAACTTTTAAAACCCATTAAACAAAACATCTGTCTAATACTGTTGGAACTCTAGGTTTATTTACACAAATTTCGAACTACATAGTAGGGAAAGGCGACACTATTTCTCTCAGGTACTCACATTGGCACCCTCAAGGGCCTTTAATCACTAAGTATGGTCAGTGTGTGGCATATGATGTGCGTCTACCAAAAAATGCTAAAGTCTCAAGTATCATCTGAGAGGTGCAATGGAAATAGCCTTACCCAAACTCATGGGAACTAAGGAAGATTATACTTGATAGCCCCCTTGATTATAACCCAGACTCAACTCGGGAAGATACTTATGTTTGGCTAGTCTCTAAATCCAATTGCTACATGGTTGCTACCGCCTTGGAAGCTATACGGAAAAGAACACCTAAGGTATGTTAGCATAGTCTGCTTTAGTTTCCCAGTCATATTCCTTGGTACAGTTTCATTTTATGGCTTGCAATCAAGGAACAACTTAGTACTAAAGACAAGCTTTCCAAATAGGGGTTAACTTTTAATCCTCTTTGTGTTCTTTGTGGGTAATGGAATGAAGACATGGATCACCTATTCTTCCAATGCCCATTCTCTAGTGAGGTGAAGAAGTCCATATTGCAAAAATACAACATTACCTAGCCGGTCCAACCATGGAAAAAGGAGATAGCATGGGCCGTGGGGAAATTTAGTGGAAAGTCCATAAATAAAAGAATTGGCAAGCTTGCATGGGTGGCTATGGTGTACCACATTTGGAAAGAAAGAAATATTAGAGCTTTTAAGGGCACCTCCTTTACCGTATGTCATGTTGTCAGCCGAATCAAGTATAATGTCAAAGTTAGAAGCTTTCATTCACTTGCTTACCATGAATCAAGAATAGGGAGATACTTTTGTAGTTGATTAATCATGTAAAGCAGACCCCCTAAGATGTTGTAAATATATTTTTTCTCCCATTAATCCAAAATACTCACAATTACCAAAAAAAAAAAAAAGAAAACTTCAAATACTAACTCAAGATTAAAACAAAGAAATAGACAACTCAGGTTTTTCTCTAAGCATTTGCAGCCAATTCTAGACTTAACCTAAAATGTATAAATTTAGGTGTGAGTGTCACACACTCAGTAAGGGTATTATATTTAAAATAAAAGATAATATATACACACTAAAGTAATCCATAGTAATTATAAAATCAAATATCTTGTAAGTAAACAATAATTAACTTCAGTGTACCATAACTGATAATGATAAAAATATCTCAATACACAGTTCATTTTCACTTTTCGTTTATCAATCATCATCATCATCATTAAACCTCAACTGGCCGTCTCATAACACATTTGCATGATAATCAATTTAAATAATAATGCAATTTATGTTTGGCTCCACCTGGTATATGAGTCAAGCTTTCAACTATGGACAGTAGTTTTAATTAGTGTGTCCTATAAACTCATCTGGCTTTATTATTATTTTTTTCTTTGGCTTCACCTAGCCTCACATTTTTTTTTTATATTTTAGCCCCTCAACTGGCTTTCATCTGACCACAATGTAAGCATAATGCACATAATTTATGTTGATATGTAATAATATTTTTTCTCTCAAATAAAAAAACTACTTCTCAAGTTTATCATTCCATAAATAATTACAATTTACCATTAACACAAATAATATATAAGTAGCTAGCATTCTTTATCAACACAAATATTTAATAACTAAAATTAATAAATAAATAAAATTTATTAATCCATATTCAATAACTTTTACCTTTAAGCTTAATTCACCCACTTGAATAGTAAATATTCTGCAAAACTCAAATTACTGGAGTGGTTGCTACTGATTATTCTCGGGTCTTAATTTTAACCTAAACAAATTACACAAATCAGGCATTGAATAGTTAAAATATAATCCAAAACCATTTAAGAATATAAATCTAATAAATAAAATACAACCATTATCCTTTCAACATGCTTAATTTATTTAACCTTTTATAAATTTAGTTTTAATTTGACAAAATAAAATAACTTACATCAATTATCCAATCAAAATTCCTTTAAGTTTCCTTTTCCTTACTATTCTTTTCCCTCGAATATACTTTACTATTTTTTTTCTTTCTCACTATTCCTTACAATTTTTCTTCAATCTCACACATATGGGATTATATCTATATGCATGGGATGAAGTCTCCTGGCCAAGTTCCTCCATTAGTTTTGTCATTCATTTTCAATTTTTTTTTAAACTTAAAAATGAACCACATAGACATCACCAAAGTTACACAGTAGACCCATGTACATATCCTAGCCATGTAACCAAAGCATGTATATATATATATATAAATTTATTCATATCATCATTAACTTCAAATTAATTAAACTAATTAAAATCATCACTAATTATTAATAGCTTAATTTGTAATACCATAGAATTTTGAATGAAAGTAACCTATGAACTTTGAAACGCCTTGGAGATAATTTTGTGTTCTAAGGTTAGGGACTAGTTCTAGGATTCAACTTTGTTTAAGGAAGGTGGAAGTAGGGACTCGTTTAGAACCTAAATTGGATTAAGTTAACATTGGTTCAAGGGGTAGTAGTTTAAAACCCCTAATTGGTTAATTTAATTTTAGTGTTTGAAGATTTAATTTTAAGTGTTTAAAAGAGTAGTATTTTGCTTTAAGTGTTGGGAATTATTTTAAGTGATTGGAGAATTATTTTCTAAGTTTTCAAATAGTGTTATTTTACTTTAAAGTGCAAGGAATTTAGTTTAAGTGTAAAGAGAATTAATTATTTTAGAGGGGTAGGATGGTAATTTGGATTTAAGTGTGGAAGAAGACAAATTGAAATTTTGACCACCAAGTTGGCTCAATTTTGACTATTATACATACACCTATATATATAAGTCTTGGAGGTGAAGTGGAAGAAGACAAAATTGGTAGAAATTGACCGGCCATATGTATGGAGAGTTGTTTAATTTTGACCACTAAATTTGGCTCAATTTTGACTACTATATATATAACTATATATATAAGCATTAGCAGTGAATTGTGAAGTAAATGACCGGCCATGTGTGAGGGGAGAGGGGGGCTAAGTCGATTGGTGGAAGACTTTTTCTATTCTTCAATTAGCATGTGGTGTATTAGGTGTCCAAAGCGGTAAATGAAGTGGGGCCCACATAATAAATTCAATTTAGCCTAGATGTAATGTTTTTAATTATTAGGAAGACCATGTGAAGTAATCTCATTGGCCTAAAGAATCAACTTGGAGGGAGAAAGACAAATTAGGCCAAGCCTTTAATAGGACCATTTAGCCAAGTGTGGTGGAGACAATAGAGACCATTCGGCCAAGGAAAATAAAGGAGGAAACAAAGAGAGAAAGGAGAGAAAAAGGAAAGGAAAAGAAGAAGGAAAGAAAAAGAAAGAAGAAGAAGAAGAAAAGATAAGAAAAAGGAGAAAAAGAGAAAGAAGAAGGAGAAGAAGAAAACTAAGCAAAGAAAAAGGAAGAACTTGGAATCAAAGTGAGTCTTTCTTGTTTTACAATTTTGAGAATTTTAAGCCTTAATTTCTTGAAGTGGAATCAAGTAGAAATATGATTTTGAAACCTATTTTTAGGGTTGTGTTGATGACTTGAGTTAGAGGAGAACAAAATTGGAAGAAAGGAGCTTGAAACCCCTAAATTGGAGAACTAGGATCAACATCAATTCTTCTTGAAGTCTTTGAAGCTTTTGGCCAAGATTTGGGATAGGGAACTTCCTTTGCTTCCTCTAATATATGTATGAATGAAAACATGCATAAGATTGCAAAGGTTGGAAAAATTAGGGGTTTTCATGTTATGTAAGTTTAGAAGTGTAATACCCTGAACTTTCAAGTAAATGTGAATGGAGTAATTGGCGTATTTTCAACCCAAACTCGAAATCTAAGATAGGAAATTTTCCTAAATTTGAATTTAGCTAGAAGAAGAGGATATTTGAGCATTTTGAATCCCTAAGTTAAGTTAAGATAATTTTTGTTTCAAATTTAGGGGCTCGGAAACCCTAATTGGCCGAGTTGAACTTAGTGAGTCGTTAAGTAAATTTTTGGAGTTTTAAGCTTCTAAGTGCCAGGGTTTTGGCACAAATTCGAAAGAATTAATTATTCTAGCGGATTAGAATAGCAATTAGAATTTAAAAGATAAATTAAATGAGGAATGAGAATGTAGTCGGCCAAGTGGAAGAAAGTCTCAACATTTGTACTTTTTAGCCCTAGTTTGACCTAGGGACATAAAGGTAATTATGTAAATTGTTGAGGGGCAAAATGGTAATTTGACCTATGATGGAAAAAGGAGTCAAAAATTTCATAAGCTTAGCCCTGTAAGAAAAAGAAAAATGAAAGCAAGAACATTTTAACGTTTAAGGCGAATTAAGTTACCGGTGATTCGGGGTTTAGTCGCAATATTCCGGGAAATTTGAAATAAACACAAATTATGATTTTTAAATTATCTCGAAGACGATTATGTGACCTAGAGATGATTTAGAGGCTTAGATAATGCCTTAAATCTACAATTTGGTTTAGGGAGGAAATTTAATCCCCTAAACTTTTGGGAGAAGAATATGTGAAGAAATTTCCATGTTTCGGGAGCTAATTTGTATTCGGAATTAGGGGATACTTCAAGTGCTCAATTTTAATGGAAGAAATGGAAATATGAGCATACTTAGAGCCTCAAATAAATTAAATCAACATTGGTTTATAATTTAGTACATTAGAACCCCTAATTGCCGGAATTAGGCTAAGTGGTTAGAAATTGATTTTAAGGGTTGAAAGTAAGCTATTTTGCCTCAAAGCCTTACAAATTTAATTTAAATGATTAGAGAATTATTTTCTAGAGTGCTAAAGGAGAATTATATGCCCTTGAAATGTTAGAAATTTATTTAAATTATAATTAGGGATGTTATGTTTTTAAGAGAGTAAGTGGAATGTTATGTTAAGTAAACATGATTAATTTGAGAACCAACTTTGACCATTTTATGAGTTAATTGTTATTTTAATTTTGGCCACTTGAAATAATTTAAATTGGACCCTTAGGAGGTTAATTGGTTGGCCATATGGAGGAAAGAATAAATTAAAATGGTTAAGGTAAAGAAAAGAATTCAAGTAGCCATGTAGGAAAATTTTGCTTCAAATTTGACCAAGTCCAAGCTTTTAATTTTATTTAATTTTCCATGAACCAATTAGGGACAAGGAGGGAGGTGACATGGAGAGACTTGGCCGGCCCTTTGATGAAGATAAAAGGTTAAGTCGGTTGAGGGAAATATGAAGAAAGCAAAAGCCAATTTGGTTACATGAAAGTTACCAATTTTGACTAAATCAAAGACTTGAATTTTGACTAAACTTTACACATCAAATTTCATGAACCAATGGTGGCTTAGAAGACTCATTGACCGGCCCTTGGTGAGGCTTAAAGGAGTAGGTCGGTTAAGCAATAAAAATGTGGCCGGGTGGAAGAAATTGTGCCATTTGCTTGATTGTCATTTAGTGTATTAAATATCTATGGCATTAAAACTTGGTGGAACCCACATATTAATTATTTTGGCTTAAGTGGAAGAATGCAATTGAAAAAGAAGACTTTTTGACCAGTTATAAATAAAGAAGAAAGCCTTGAGTCGGTTCATGAAGGGTTAGAGCCGAATGGAGAAAAGTAAGGCCATTTGTTGGTTTTGTCTTTTGTTATGAATTTTCAAGGCTTTATAATTAAGTGGAGCCCACCAATTTGACTAAAATTAACACATATGCATATAATAATGAAATGAAAGACCCTTTGACCAGCCTTGGTGAGCATTGAAGGGGCAAGTCGGTTGAAGAGAAGGTGTGGCCGAATGGGAAGGAAATTGGGACCATTGGAGGGTGTTGTCTTTTGCCAAAAGTTGTCTAAGCTTTTTAGTGTGTGGAGCCCACCTAATTGGCCAAATTAACACAAATACATATTATAATTACTTGAGAGACTTGAGAAGCATGTCAATTGGCTAATGCCTTGACTTGGTGGGGGGAGGAAAATCATTTACCCGGTTGCACCTTAAAGAGGCCATTCGGCCACCTTATACTACTTAAGGCCTTTTGGCCAAAACAATTAAAGAACATAAGGGAGATACTCGGCCAAGACTAGGAGAAGGAAGAAAATGAAGGGAAAAAGAGAAGAAAAATAGAAAAAGAGAAGAAAAGAGG
>JAVXUM010000001.1:16021824-16039487 GCA_035590655.1 Pouteria glomerata
CCTATGGCTAGTTTGGCCTAAATTCAATCTCTCAACTTCATAAACTCTCCATAAACATAAAAATTCAGATTTCCATCCATCAAAATGAGCATAAAAATTAGGTTTCATTCAAGCAAAATTTTAGGTGACTAGTTTCCAATTTTCATTCCATAAACATAACACCAACTTCTTTAACACACTATTAAGTTTCTAATTACCAATTTAGCTTTGCAAATGCACCATAACTACTAAATTTCAGATTTAAACTAAAGGTAAATTAAACATGGATTGTGTTCCAATTTCCTCCCAAAATCACCCCAAATTCTAAAGCTTATGCAACCAAAACTTAACCAATTTTTACCACTCTAATTAGGGGTTTTTCTCCCACTTTTAATACATGATTATGATCATAATTTAGAGTCAAAATTACTGTTTTGGTGCTGGAAATCCAGCACCATACCAGCTTATGTTTTCTATGTAATCTTAGGCTTCCAAGTTACCAAATGGCCTCATTTTAATATGATATCTTAATTAAACATTAGGGAACTTAATTTCAGTTAATTCTAGCCCCTTTAGGTCCTCTAAATCCAGATTTCCATCCCCTAATCCAACCTGCATTTTTAGCACATTTTTAGGTCTTCAAGACTACCAATTTGTGATGTTTTGTTATCAAAACTTAACCAATTGTGGGGGCATCCGAATTTCATCAAAACATAAAGTTTCTAAGTCCATTAGGCTCTATTTTCCAGCCCTTAAACCCTGATAAATTGATCCTTAATGAAGGCCACGAAATTAGGGTAAAATTTGTGTTTTTAGGTTTCAAAAACCAAAATTCTTGCATGATTTATTAACCAAAGATTAGGGAATCAATTTATATGAAACCAATGGGTTTTAGGCTCCTAAAACACTGAAATTTAAGCTCCAAAAATCTGAAAAATTCAGTCCTCCACCAAGATAGGTTTTTAGCCATTTAAAGTGAACATGCCTCAATTTCACTTATTCATCTTCCTATTAACATTTCTCCTAAACTTTTCAAACTCAACCACACATAATTCATATAAAACATCCATATATACATATATTAAGAGGAATAGGACTTCCCTACCTCAAGTTGGCCAAAATTTGGAGGAAGTTGGAGGAGAAAGAAACTTGATTTCTTTAACTCCAAATTTAGGTTTTCCTTGATCTCCTTCTTCAATTTTCAACTTCTCTTTGAATTTTCTCCACCAAATTTACCTTAAACATGATCAATCCTTCTTATACCTCATGTTTTATCTACTAGAAAAATTCTAACTTAATTTAACTTAAACTAACAAACTAATTGGAATTAAGGTTAGAAAACCATACCTTTAGGTTCTCAAAGCTTTCTTTCCTAATTCTTCTTCTTTTCCTCTCCTTCTTCTACCTTTTTCTTTACTTTTTCTTCTTGAATTTATGCTTGGCCGAATGGCCCTCTTGGTGTTCTCAAGCTTGGCCGAAAATGGAGTCTTGAAAGACTTGATTTGGGAGTTAGCAAAATCAAGTTATTTTTGCTAATTCCCTCCTCCTTTTTATATATATACTTAACCAATTAAATTTTTCTATATTTATTAATTAAATTACAATTTTATGTGGCCATAAAATTATCATGTGAGGAAATTTAGAAAATGCTAGGTTTTTCTAGAAGATTAAAGTTTGCTAGAATTGTTTGGGGGTTTCTAGAATCCCCCTAGAAACCATTCGGCCAAGGGGCTTTTTCCCCCAATTTTTGACTTTTCAAACCTTATACTAATTACCATTATGCCCCTCAACAAATTAAATAATTCCCTCCATGTCCCTAGGTCAAAATTAGGTCAAAAAGTCAACATTTTTACCAAATTTAACCATGGCCGAACCACCCCCTCTTTGGCCCCTTAATCACTTTTTAAGCCTTGATTACTCCTCTAAACATCTAATATAATGTTTTTATATTAAGTCCGAACAAGTTATTTCACATTTTGAGGCTTTAAAATGCTTAGATTCATTTTTCAGCTCTACCGGCACGAGTTTGGTCCACCCGGGTTTTCAACTTCCTAATTTCTAATTTAATGCTATTTGGACCAAGTTTAGAGTCTAAATGTACTCTAATAACACTTTTCTAATGTAAAAATCAAGTTTTGGGAGGATCCCCCATCTTAGATTTCAATTTGGGCACTAAGCTTCCTAATTACTTACTTGAAAACTTCAAAACGTCGAAATATCCCTTTCCCGGAAATCTTTATTCAATTAGGGTTTCCGAGCCCCTAATTTCGAAACAAATATTGTCTTAATTTAACTTAGGAATTCAAAATACTTAAATATTCTCTTTGTCGAGTTAAAATCAAATTTAGGGAGCTTTCCTATTTTAGATTTCGAGTTAGGGTTGAAAATACGCCAATTACTCCATGCACAGTAACTTGAAAGTTCGGGGTATTACATAATGAACGAGCTTTATTACCTTAATATCCTTGTTTTTGTTTTCTTTATTTAATCGGTGGTTAATGAACAAAAATGATGACAAACAAAAATTGGCTGAAGAATTACATTACTCTGAAATATTTGTGTTCTTATTATTTAAAAATAATAAATTTATATAAGTCTATTTTAATTAAAAATTTATCTTTGAATTTTATAACCAGTGCTCATCCACTTCTGTACTATTGGCTCCGCCGCCTGTCGGTATCCTCTTTCCTAATTCAACCACGCTGTGACTCACGTGGGTTGAAAAGTTCATTTTCCTTTAGCACAGTGATGAAAACAAGCCAGTCCGTTTAAGCACCTCCGCACATAACTAGCTAAGTCCACAATGGAGCAAGAACTATGATATGTAATATACGTACATATATATATATATATACACACACATCCGAATCCTTCATTAACAATCTTCATACACACACACACATACATAACTATACTTGCATAGAGATAGATCTCTGCTAGTTTCCATGTCCATTTGAATCTCCAAGAACAGATACATACATATATATATAACATATACATATATCTCGATGGCGAGTAATGGTGTCTCCATTGATCCTCCGCAAAAATACATTTATCACCACTTTTCATGTGTACCACTGTGTATAACGAAAAACAACGAAAAACGTAATTAGAGTGATTTTTGTGTATTTGATGTGAAATCACGTTTTTCAAAAATAAATAATAAAATTTTTTGACTTTTACAGAAAAATTCGTTGGAATAATTTCAAAATCTCTTCATGTTAGAACAAAAGTTAGAAACTATGGCAATCACACGCAGATAATTGAAAACGAAAAAATACAAAGATTTTACGTGGAAAACCCTTTTAGGAAAAACCACGGGCGAAGATGACTGTAATCCACTATGTAAAATCAAAGGGTACAAAAATAGTGGGATAAAAACCTAGTTCCACGAACACACACACATATATATATTAAGACCCGCTGGAAAAACCTAATCTAGTAGGTCTATACCACGGGGGCTACGCCCCCCTACCCCCACTAAGATCAGTACTGGGCTCCGGGCTTGACCCTATCGGCCCAAGCCCTTCTCTACCATCACAAATCTCCTTGAAAAACCCGTATCGGGTCACGAATCGAACCGGATCAAAAAACCGATTCAAGGCACACAATAACACTTCAAAAATTATTGACAAAGGGTTTTGTTTGGTAATTTGAATAACGATAGTCACAGTAAAAAAAAAAATTACAGTTATTCTATTAATCGAACTCGAGTTATGCAATTTTTGTCTAGAGTTGCAACAGGTGTGAATGTGTAAAAAGTAGTAGAGAATTTTACAGTTTTTGAAACTTTTTCAGCGTTTTAAGTGGTGTCAAACACCTTCTATATATGTTAAGGGTGGATTTGCAGTTTTGAAAAAGAAAAATAACAAAAATTAAAATTTTTATAATTTAAAAAAAAAATTATCTCAAATTATATAAATCTTTATAAATCTAATAAATTTATATCTCTTTACAATTACAAATAAAATTTTTAAAAATCCTAATAACATTTTAACAAATTTTACAATGTTTTAATAAAAATATGAAAAAGTATCTGTCGTTTAAGCGGACAAGAATTTGGTCAAACAAAACTATTCATTTTTATCTTTTTTATAAGGGTAAATTACACCTGGATCCTCAAAACATTAGACTAATTACATTTGGACCTTCTGAATATTTAAACCCTATACCTAGACTCCTTATTCTCAAATATTTGTAACACTTAGCTTTATCCGTTTATTTTCTCTGTTAACCGGTTTGAATGGTGCCGTAAAATGATGACAATACCCCTGGCTTATTAATTCGTTTTCTCTCTTCCTCCTGCACAGCTTTCTCAACCTCTCTCTTTCTCTCTCAATTTTCTTTATTATTAAAATAATTTATTTTATTATAATAATTTATTAAATTATATTAATTGTATTAAATCTAATAATAATTTATTATTAAATTAAGTTATAATAATAGATTTTATTAAAACTTATTATTATTAAAGATAAAGATTTATAACATTAAATTAATTAATTTAAATATATGTCACTAAATTAATTAATCAAATAAATTTTAAATATATTTTATTGAATTTAATTAAATTTATATTTTTAATAATGAGAAGTAGAGATTAAAGAAAGTACCCTACTCTCTCTCTAAAAAATTTTTCTCTCAAATTTTATAGCATTTTTGTATTTTCGGCTACTTTACCGGCGAAGTTTCGGCCGACCATTTTCTTCTCCAGTGTCGTATTGGCCGCCCAATATCTGACTTGCCTTCTTGGTGGCCATATCTCCGACCATGGCTCCAGTTAGAGGCGCTTAAGATTAATCTTCACGGCCATCGACTGTTTTGGAAGTCTAACAGTCACCAGCGCCCACTATTGCTCCAGCCATGCCTTATAATTTTTATTCCAATCTTAGTATAGATGTTTCTAAAGTATTCCATAGTGGTTCCGTTCAACCCATGGCCTTTTCGGCCTCCTCTTTTGGGTCTCACATTTTGGTCATTAACCCTACCTGCAACTGGTTTGAAAACAGCTTCTATGGCCACCGTTTGCCTTTCAATGGTGAGTATTGGTGCTGCCTAAATCTCCTATCCCTCCTCCAAAGTTTAATCCCAAACAGCCGCTGCACTTGATGCCTTTCACAAGCTCCCAATTGAAATCCAAAGGGAGGTTTCCTTCATTCTTTCAGTTGTTCATGTGTTCGTACCTCCAGCATATTTTCCCATGGTCGTCGGTTATCCCGCCACCGTCGGTGCTGCTGTTCCGGCCGCTGGCAACCACTAGCTACCATCCTCCAATATTGCAGTCGCCAGCCTCGATAACCTACTAGCCGCCACCCTTGGTTCATCTAACCCTAATCCTAAAACATCACACTTAAACTTATAAGTATAAAATATAATTTTAATTAAATTTAATATATAGTTTTATTAAAAATATAAATTTAATTAAATTTAATAAAATTTATTTGATTAATTAATTTAATAAAATATATTTAAATTAATTAATTTAATGTTATAAATCTTTATTTTAAATTAATTAGTTTTAATAAAATGTATTATTAAAACTTAATTTAATAATAAATTATTAATAGATTAATACATAATTTAATAAAATATTTTAATAAAATAAACCATTTGAACAAGGAAAACTGTGAGAGAGAGAGAGAGAGAGAATTAGTAACATTGATGAGTTAAGGACATTTTTGTTATTTTACAATGCCGTTCAAATCAGTTAACAAATAAAATTAACAGATAGATTTAAGTGTTACAAACATTTAAGAATTAAGAGTCTAAGTTTAATATTTAAATGTTTAGAGGTCTATCTGAAATTAGACTACTGTTCAGGGAATTTAGGTGTAATTTACCCTAAAAATAAATTTAAAATATTAAGTTAATTATCCTAAAAATAAATAAATGAGGCTTATTTACCCGTAGCAATATCAGATCCTTCCTTCCCCTCGACTTTTCATCCAGCGCCGTCTCTCTCCCTTCAGCTCAGAGGTTGATGCAAGGAGCGACTATGGCTCTGGGGATGGCGACACTTAAGAACGCCGGGCAGAAGATGGGTTCTGTGTTCGGTTTCGGAAGGTGGGCCCACATGGCCGCCCGACCTCCGCCGCTTGACAGCGCTATCAGTTACACTGCCATCTCAACGCAGTTGGTTTTGCCTGAATTGGATCATAAGTCCGAGAACAGCAATATTGGATTTGAATTCCCAAGTTTTTCTTCGATTGGTGAATCGATGGAGCTCATGGCTGTCCCCAAGAAGAAGGTGAAGACTTTTCACTCCCATTTCCACTTCTTTTTTTTTTTTTTTTTGGCTTCGAAAAAGTTGACTTCTTTTTTTTGTGTATTTTATAATATATTATGTCGTAAAGTCAATTTATGTCTTTTCCTGTGATGTTCTTAGACATTGGTTTTGGTTGCTTTTGTTGGGGAAGGTAGCATTAGAGTTTAGGGTTTTGTGGCAATGTAGTGAGGGACTTAGGACTGATGCTCTGGAATTGGCACATTATCTGTCAAAATGCTTTCTCGGATTCAGATTCTTCCTTATGTGATCATGCAAAGAAGAAGAAAGGACATTATTTGGCACATTATTTCTCTTCGGAATCTCCTCTTAATATAATGGTTTAGTTTCCATAATTTATCTTTAAGGTATATAATCATTGCTTCATTTATATGATTGGATATGGTTTATTCTAAGATTGTATTCCAGTAGAAGAAAATGAATTGAATCCTTCATTCAGTACAGAGCCTCTTTTCTGAAACTTACGAGTGTTGAACTAATTTAGGTACCTACCTAATTATAGGGAACTAAATGATTGACTAATCTCTGCCAACTTTCACTGAGCTAAACTTGATGAGCTCGGCTGAATGAGTTGGAACTGAACTGGAACTAAATTCAATCTGTTAACACTCCCCCTAAAGATGGAGACTATATCTGGAACTCCCATCTTGCTCATGAGAGGAGAAAACTGTGAAAACTATAAGGGCTTTATGAAGATATGTTGTGGACCCAAATTAGTAAGGTAGGACCATTGTATCAAATTAGTTAGTTAGTTAATTTAATGATTGTAATAAAATTTATAAATAGACAGTATTATGAGGAAAGAAAGCTTATGAAAAGAATTATCATTTTTGAGAATAAATCTCACTGTGAGAGAAGGGTTGCTTTCGAATCAAACCTATTTTCCTTTGTTTTATCTTTTATTTTCTTACTTTCCAATCAACAAGAAGTGGGTTCACTTCAAGATATCTGCCACATGGTTTTGGGGATATTCTGGTTACTAATGCATGAGTTAAGCTATCTCAGGATGGTTGAAAACACCATATTTCGGCTTTCTGCTTTGTGAAAGATCTTTATTTTGGAAAGACATTGCAAACAGCTTAATTTAGACTAAATATTGCACAGTTTTGTCAGTTTGGTTAAGGCTTTCATAATGGTGATTAGCTGTTCTATGATTAAGATGTTTGGAAACCATCGCGATTAAAAATTATCTTTGCAGTTTGGAACACCGCTCTCTACATGGCATGTAGTAGTGGCTTGGGTGGTATAGGATAGCAATTATACCCTTGGGTGCTTTATGAATGATTTTCATGCTTGCTATACATATTTCATCGTTTACTCACATTTTAATCTCCACTTTGAGCATGGTGTGCTAATTTCATTCATTAATTTATTTTCTTCTAATGCATTCTTGGCTTACAAAGCCTATCCTTTTCACCAACATTATCTTAGTTTTATGGATTCTCATGTTGGTGATGCGATATGAATTTTGTTAGGTAATTGTTAATTAGCTGCTTCAACATCCTTAAAAGCAGGAACCTCTTCGGAATTTCCTCTTAATATAATGGTTTAGTTTCCATAATTTTATCTTTAAAGTAAATAATCATTGCTTCATTTATATGATTGGATATGGTTTATTCTTGACAATTTTGTGTTCTTGTATCCTTTTCTTTTTGACATCTCTTAAATACTGTCCTTGCCACTGTATGGTATAATTGTTGGTTTGCTTCTTCTTATATCACAATGTTATCACGCTCTGTGTCTTTCTCTTCATTTTTCAATTTGTTATTGTGGTAATATTCTGGTTGTAGAATGTCTTAGTAAAATAAAAAGTGTACTTTGAAAGAATAGAAATAATTAATATAATATTTCTTGATCATGCAGGTTTCTCCACACAAGCGAGGAATAAGAAATGGACCAAAGGCCTTGAAACCAGTTCCAGTGATCATCCGTTGCAAGTAAGGCTTTGCTACTAATTATCGTCAAGATTGTTATTTTTTAGTAGAAATTTGTAAACGAACAACATAATGGGTTAGCTTGATATATTTATTTATTAAATTGTATTTTTTTTTTTTTTGGAGGGGGGATAGGTAACTTGAAAATTGTTGAATTTGTGAGTGCGATAATGTTAAATGGTGATGTCCATATTTGAAGTCACCACTACTCTGTTTACTTGGGTTTGTTAACTAACATCTGAGTCTTAGTAGGGAAGTGGCAGTATCTATCATTTCAGGCAGTGTAGGATTTATGACAAACATCATCCATCTAGTATGTTACATGGAATTGGATATTAATGTTGGGTGCGGGTATGTATGCATTTGTCAGATGTCTTGAGACTTTAAATTTAAGATGTTGGGATATGTATCCAAAAGTTTGCTATGAATACGTGGATGCATTGTGAATATTAAAATATATTGTATATATATAGATATAAGATACGGTTATTATTTAACGATGTACTTGAAGTTAGATGAAATTTAGGGAGAAAAAATATGAGATTTTTATCTTTCATATGAAAGAAAAAAAAAAAAAGGTGCAACTCAATGCACAAAGCTTTCACAATGCAAGTCCTAGAAAGGTCAGATGTAGACAGCTTTCCCTTTGTAAATAGAGTTGCTAATTCTAGAGTTTGAACCCTTGACCCCTAGTTCGCAACGGAACAACTTTACCACTATTCCAAAGTCGCCCATTTTTTATCTTCCAAGTGAAAGGCTAAAAAAATTTCTTTACCATCAAATATAAAGTGCTGCTACTTCAAACATTATTTGAAGTTTAGGGTCCAAATATTTAATTTGGGGTACTTGGACATGTCGCCATACCTTAAACCTTGTTATGTTATAGCGTTGATCTGAGGAAGCCGATCACTCAGAGACTGTGCCAGGATTGAGTATCAAGAAAACCCTTGGTGTGGTCTTACTTTGCAATTTTATCAACAATGTTGGGCTATGTCATGGAGAAAAGGTGATGTGAGGGTTTCACAGGAGAAACCTTTTTAAGTTCTTAAAAGTATGATCTATTTATCAACAACCCAAAAAAAGAAAAAAAGGATCTTCAAGGTATGGTATTTTCATTTTGCTTTGGGATCCAGGCATTGTTGGAGCTTTGAGTTGCTTTGAACATTGCAAATTATGCTAGAGAAAAGAAATTAGGTGTTGGGAGAGGTCCAAGAGGAAATGTGCATACTCAACTTTGTAATTGGACTCTGATATTGGATGATATATGCAAGCTATATACTTAATTTTCCGATTGAATTATGCATACTTTTGCATTTGATATGGTGATCAAACTGGTTGTATCCACTATCCAGGATATTTTTATTGGGTTTTACGAAGCATTTAAACCCCTCATAGCAGATGCCTTGAGGTACTAGTATCACTTGTAAATAATTGTTCAGATCCTATTTTTGGAGGGTTTTTTTTTTTTTTTTTTGGTAAACAAAGGACATGAAACTATTACCAGAATCCATTTTTTTTTTTTTTGTCATTAATTTTAGCATATTATGATTTATATTGCAATTTTTCCCAGGAGTTGTGGTCGAGTCAAGCTCCCACATTTTTATTGTTGCAGTGGAGATAGGGGAAACACGGGGGAACGGAATGGTTCATCAAGTTGACCAAGTTCATTGCTGATGGATCTCAGAATTGTGATTGTCTTCATTACCTTGTGTTAGGACTTCACAGGGTTGTATTAGAATTCAAGTCCCTGTTTTCTCGTAGAGAAGAAGAGTTAAATCTTCCATATCCTCTATTCCAGGGATAATTTTTCCTTTCGTTCAAGCGGTTGTCCATTTTGGCCCTATCAACGAACAAAGCAATGATGCAGATTAGAACTGGTCTTTCGCAGATGAAGCATCAAAATATACAGATTAGCTATATGTTTACATTGTTAGTGATCTTTGGAGCTCGAGTATGGTAATGCGTCTGCCTCTCCTCTCTGGATAGAGGAGCATAAGATGCTGTTTGGTTTCTAGAATATTTTCAGTGTAAATGACATTTTGTTGTTCTCTGTTTTCTGAAAAAAAAAAAAAAAAAAAAAATGCATGTTTTTCAAACATGTTTTTTGTCACACGTTTTCAATTTTTTTCAAAATAGAAAAACAAAAAATAAGTAGAAAATAGGTAAACCAAATAACCCCTAACTTTTCAATTCAAAACTTTGTAACTGTTTCCAGGAATTCTCAGAATCTTATCATCAAGTGCTAGGCCAGTTTATGCATTGGGTTATCAGGTTCTTTTGAGAATTTCACCATAATGTGAATGTGAGACTTTGGCTCACCTTTCGTGTGATGTTTTTGTCAAATTCTTATCCTGGTAGTGTTTTGTTGTGTAACGCAAGTACAACTTAGCTGGAGATGGGAAATTAGAATCTTATTCTTCTTCTTTTTCATTTGTATCCTAGACTGTCTGACAGTACAAAAATGTATAAAAATATCACAAAAGTTACAAAATTAATGTTTGATAAAATATTAATTTTTATTATTTTTTTATTCTGTAATCGTAATTTACTCCACTCGTTGTTTTTTTTTTTTTTTTTTAAATTTTTATAACCAACGACCTGAGGCATAATATTTGAATTAATTAAGGTAAGATGGCAGCGATTTAGCAAAGTAACATGAAAGCCATATTACCAGGAGCACAGGCAAGGAAATTGCTATATATCACATGGTTGGCCCCCTCTTGTCATGCACTTCTATCAATTTTATTGTCAGAACTCGGATGAGATAATCTCAAATCGAGAGCATGAGAATGTCAACTTCTAAAATATATATATATAATATAATTTTTTAATATAATTTGTGTAAAATAATACTGAATATAGAATATATTTTTAACTTTTTGTGTATAATATATTTTTAGTAGTTTTAGTCTTGTAATTGATAATGTGAGTAAAAAATTTGAATTTTATAAAAATTTGTAAAGATATATTAAGATCTAAACTAACCATTGATGTGATTGTATTTTATACATGAATTTTGTAAAACAATTTCGTTTATAATTATTGTGTTTACTAATAGTAAGTTATATCATGATTATATATTAAATCATAATATTGCACATATTTTTTAAATAGTGGATAAAAGATGAACTCATTTTTTATTTTGAGATTTGATTAAATTAATTTACGAATTTGACCAGAATTCATTCTGAATTTGAGAACTTAAAAATGGGAGTGCAATTCACCGATCTTAATTGGAGAATTTTGTGAGGGGAAATTATTTTCACAAAAGTATTGTCCACTCACATTCTGTTTAGAGTGATGAATTTAATTGAAACTAATTTTATTTGTCAAGAATTCTTATCAATTTCTATATATATATTTGGAACCACAATAAAATTTTATGAGTTGATTTGATTCATTTAATAACTTAATTAAATTTTATAATTTTTATATCATTTGAAATTTAACCCAAAATAATAAAATTTGATGATATTTCAGTATTTTATCAACTTATCTAAGTAAATGAACAGATTTATCATTATATATCATATTTATCACATTTTCTTTTTTCTACTAATTTGGTCAAATTTAATATTTTTTTTAAATCAATCCAATTTAACTTTTAAATTCAAATATGTGCTCTAAACATAAAAATTTTATTTATCAAATCAATTTAATTTAATTCTTTATATAAA
This sequence comes from Pouteria glomerata, assembly GCA_035590655.1. Lineage (NCBI taxonomy): Eukaryota > Viridiplantae > Streptophyta > Magnoliopsida > Ericales > Sapotaceae > Pouteria > Pouteria glomerata. Next base: position 16,033,698 of record JAVXUM010000001.1, read on the forward strand.
AATCAAATGAACTCCACGAGATGAATTTTTTCAAATGAGGAAGGGGATATTATTAGATTAAGCTTTCCGTGATCATCTTATAATTGAGGTTTGAAAATCTCGTCAAAATAGGTTAAGCATTCCCTTTAATTTCAGTTTATACACGCACGATCTATCCATACTTGATTTGGATTAGTGCTTGTGAGTTAATTTTTTGACATTTGTTATTTGTTATTGATTGAATTATTTTAATTCTTTCATCGTAATTATAATTACGTAATATAATGATTCTTGATTTTACATTAAAAGAAAGTAAGAAAAGTATTGAGTTACCATTAGTCCTAGAGCATGTCACCAAAATCAAACAATTTTCTTGACATCTCTTAAATTCTGTTTAGAATAATGAATTTGATAATATTTAATTTCATTTGATAAAATTTTTTATTAATTCTTATATTTAGAACTAAAATAAAATTTAATAAATTAGATTTTATTTTATTTCATAACTTAAATTTAAAGATTTTTATAAACTTTAAAATTCAATTCAAAACAATAAGATTTAATCAAAATTCATTATTTTCTTAAGTAATATAAATAAGTGGACAAATTTATCCTTTTATATCATATTTATCATTTTTTTTTTTTACTTTTTATTCAAATGACAAACTTGATAGTTCATTTAAATCAAATTAATAAAATTCTTAAATTTAAAATGTGGTTCGAATATAAAATTTTATTTATTAAATAAATCAAATCAATTCTTTATTTTAAAATAAAATCAATTTTAATAGTGGAATGTTTCTAACCAGAGTGCTAATATAATTGAAAAAGAAATTGGATTAATTCAATTTTTACTAGTTTTTATTAACTTCCTTTAATTTTTAAAAATTTTCTTTCTTAATTTTTTGAGGAATATGCCAAATAAATAAAAATTTTAAGGCACTCTAGGTAGAACTTGTGAAGAAGATATAACCACGTTTATATAAAATATTATTAAATAAAAAAATGAAGATTCTTTTTTGCACATTGCAAAAACAAAAGTCACAAGCAAGCTCGAAACGAGTGGCAGCTGGCATAAAATGCGGGGACGGTGACGTGTTTTAGTGCCTCGCATCTATCGCTATCGCAGCACCCTTGCCTTTGGCGGACGTTTCCACGAACGAAGCAGTCCCAGCCACTTGACACGTGGCATTCCGCGGAGGGTTTCACGCTGTACTCCACCAAATCTAATTAAGTACTAGAGTAAAATCCCCCGTCGTTCTCAGGAGCACCGTACACATCTCTTCTATATCAATTCCAGCATTCAACCAACTCGCATCCAAATCTTGTTCAAGAAATTCAGGACTTTCTCATACGCTGTTTGTTTGGGATCTAAATTTTGTAAAAAAATAAAAATTTTATTAATTTTAAATTATTTTTATTTTTTTATATATTTTATTTTAAAACTGTAAAATTTACAAACTTTGCCAATTTTTATAAATTTTTTTGTTAATTTTGATTAACTTTATGAAAATTTTTCTAATTAAAACCATTTGAATAAATTTTATCAGTTTAAAAAGTGTATGAAATTCATTTGAATGAGACATTTAATTATATTCAAACAAGTAGTATTAAAAATTTCAAGTTTCTCTTACAATTAAAAAAAAAAAAAAAAGCTGATTGACTAATGCACTACACTTTTATTAAATTTTTATTCCAAACAACCCTCAGCCAACCTGATCTCTGACTTTTCCTTTCACGAGTCATATATTCAGAGATTGGCTGACGCGTAATGATATTCAGTGGTCTAGCGAACACCTGATTCTCATGCCTAGCCAACCGAAAAAGTATATAAAGGGAAGCCTTCCTTCCTGCGATGTAATAATGCAAGTAAAGACGAAGAGCTCAGGATTCACATTTAGCTCAAACTGCTCTCTATCTCTCTCTCTCTCTCTCTCTGCTCTCCTCGCAACAAGGTCTTCTCTCTTTAAATTTTTAATGTTTCTGGTTTTACACATACATATATTTACACACACAACAGGACATGTATGTATGCATTATGCATAATGTATTCACTACAGAATGAGGTTGTTTTGATGATTCGGCGAAATTGCGAGTGATCTACCGGGATTTCTCGGCTCGAACTTGGTTGAATGATTAAGATTTTTATATAATTATATTTGTATGCGATTGATTGCGATTATAATGCATGCTGCAAGTATATGATTAATAATGGTTTGAGAATTCGAGTTTTTCATTTCACTTTTCATCTCGGACAGTGTTGATAGATCTTGCTGTGAACTGTTTGGACGTGGCTTCTGATATTTGTTTCAGCGTAAAAAGCTATCATCTCTAAGGGAGCCATTCAAGCAAGTTGAAGCTAAAGCTATTCTTGAATTATAAATATATGTATTTGGAATTATTATTGGCCAAAACCTGTAAATGTTGATGCTGAAAATGTGGTGAAATCCCTTATTTTTCTCAATTATCTCATTTTAGTTAGGAGTGCTAATATTAGACGAATACAATTTGAACACAAACATAACATGACACAAATACATTAACTTGAAATTGACACGAATTGATCTAATTTTGAAGTTAATATGTTCATTAAATTTTAAAATATTTGAGTTTAAATGCGACGAAATATGAATCAAAACAAGTCATGAGCCTGAACAGGAGAAGATTGTCACACCTAAGTTTAGGTGATGTAATTTCACCTCATGGGGGAAGTGACTAGTGAGACAGTAATTTGTCATGCATAAAGGGTATGCATCCAGACACATCCTTCCTACACATTTGAAGAACATCTCTTCAAACATTCCATGGCATGTGGAGCTAGTATTAAATTAGAAGAGTTCGATGTATTTCACTGTATGTGATGGATTTCCACCTTGATATGCTGCAAAGGTCTATAAGGATTTCTCTGTTCCTTTTTTTTTTTTTAAACATCCAGATATTGCAATTTCATGAAGTTTAATTTCATAGCAATATGTTATAGGAACTTGAATTTGAAATTTGATCAGATTCTCCATGGATCTAACGGAGGACATAGCTCTAAATAAATTTGATTGGCGTCGTTAAATTCATATAGCCAACCCCACCTAGTGAGAAAATGGTTAGTTTGATTTGGTTTATTTATTTTTACTTTTTTCTGCTTCTATTTTTATGGGATTTTGTCGCTAGTAGCTACCCTCCTGATGCTTTCTTCACTGTCTTCGTTCTTCTGCTTGGTCACATTTAGTAACAAGTAAAATCACTTTTGTATAGTGAGCTGTTCATCCGTATGCATGCTCTGACGCTCATGTTCCCTTGTTCCTTGACTTTGAGATTCTGGGCTTTTGCCAGCATTGATTTGAAGAAATGAAATTGCTTTCTAAGAAAATCAGTCAACTTTGTTTATTGTCTTATTAAAAAATCAATAAAGTCTGTTTATTAGGTGTTGCAGTTATAGTTTTGAATTACAACACTATGGCAACATTTTATAGCAGTTCACTTGTGAGTTTTATCTTTTGCTCTAACTATTGTGAGTTTTATCTTTTGCTCTAACTATGTTTCTCATCTTAAATTTCTCCTGGCCTTATAGGAGTGATTTACTGTGTTTCGAAAGCAGAATTTAAACCGGTAGCCTATTACATCATCAAGAGAAACTGAAAATGAAGTTTGGGAAGGAGTTTAAAAATCAAATGGTTCCTGAGTGGACGGAAGCCTATATGGACTACAACGGACTTAAAAGGTTATTGCAAGATATCCAACACTTCAAACAAAGTAAGCAACCCTCAACGCCCCTAAGAACCTTACACCAGAGATTAACAATGTATAGGACCTTTAGTGGTCTAAATTTGCAAGTTAACAATCTTCGGAGGCAGGGGGATCTTGAGGATCAGGTCATAGCAGTCAACACAACACAACATGAGGACTCGAGAAAGTTATATAAAACCAATTTCCTCAGGGGAAATGAAGAAGGAGGTGAGAAAGAAGTTACTTTCTTCGAAAAACTTGATGATGAGCTCAACAAAGTAAATACTTTTTACAAGGACAAGGCGGATGAAGTATTGAGTGAAGCAGCTATGCTGAATAAACAAATGGACGCATTGATTGCACTGAGGATTAAAGTGGAAAAGCCTGATTTTGACGGCTCTAGGTCTCTCAACCGTCTTTCTATGGATATTGCCACCACAATGCTGAATATCACTTCTCCCCATAGAGGGAGGACTCCAGGTAAGTGCACAACATGTACCCTTGAATGCGTTTCATGCATTACTGTTAATGATGAAGTTTCAGGTTTTCAGAAACCAACTGCAACAAAAACCAAATGATGCAGAAAGAGGGAAAAATAAATAAATATTGGAAGACAGTAAAATATGACTCAAATTTTTTCTTTTGGTTTCCAAATCTTTCCCACAGAAATAAATTTTTATAACTGAATTAGATTTGTTCAATAAAATTTTCACGGAATTTATCCCAATGAATAAGGAATTGGCTTGATCAGTATATTGTTCTTGTAAGCTTTGGGAAGGTATTTTAAAGAGCAGTGGTGATGGGTCGCCTTTTATCCAGACAATATTTGTGTGAAAAAATATTTCATAGGAGTAGTAGATTGATATTCATTTTCAGATATAGAATAAGCAGCCAGAATACTTGTCAGGGCAACAAAAGTATTTGAGACACATTGCAAGAGTATGGTACTTTGAAGTTCATACCAAAATGCTGTCAAAGTATAATTACATGCCAAATGTGCAGGAATGAGTCATGACATCGAGTTGAGATGAATAATAATGTCAGCTAGAGAGTTTACGGACTCCGAAGTGGTGATCAATTCTGATTCTTATCGTAATAAACATCTTCTCTTCATAATGTTATTTTATCTTTAAATTTCATGATTGCATGTCATTTTTGCAGGTAGGGGGCAAATGGAGTTGACACATGGAGTGAACATGAATGGTAGTTGTCAACAAGATCAATGTACTGCTTCAGAGGTCAATACAGTTCTCACACTTGATTCTAGTATTGGATGTGGAGATGAGGTGAAAGCCAGTGACTACAAACCTGATCCTTTCGAAATCCTTGATCATGTAAAGATTAACAATACATTTGAAAGTCCAATATCAACTATAAAAGGTGTTTTGAAGGCCTCCAAGGAGTGGGACTTGAGTTTCAGCAAAGAGGAGCTAAGAAAAGTTGAAGAGAGGTTAAAACTTGTATTTATTGAATTTTATCAGAAGCTTCGTTTCCTAAAGCATTTCAGGTAGGAGACAGATCATGGTACACAAGACTTCTACTGTGGAAAGATATTATTGATTTTTTTTGTAATCTCAATTTTGCCTTTGAATAATTAATTTTCATATTATTGTTTTGCAAATGCACGAAGCAGCTTTGTGAACCTCTCAGCATTTTCCAAGATCATCAAAAAATACGAGAAGGTCAGATTCTCATTTTAAAGGACCCAAATGGTTCTCTAATTCCCTAAATTTCACTTTTCATTTTATGCATATTAATAAAGAAAATGGCATTCTGAAGTTAGTGTTGTAACTTATTCCTGTTTTCCCCTATAAATTTATGAAAATGCTCTCTTGCCAAGTTCTTCTTATAATAATGCAGATCACAACAAGGGGTGCATCAAGATCATACATGAAAATAGTAGATGACTCCTACCTTGGCAGCTCTGATGAGGTTCGTTTTATTGCTATATATTCCATTCCTAACATCTGAACATATTGTGGTCATTTTTAGTTGGGATTCTTTGATCTCATTTGAAAAACAATAGAATACCATAACACTATGTTTGGAATATAAATTTGTGGATGGAAAAGAAAAGTGATGGAATGGTAT
>JAVXUM010000001.1:16039587-16050750 GCA_035590655.1 Pouteria glomerata
ATAAATTTGTCGATGGAAAAGAAAAGTGATGGAATGGTATGAAAGCAAATTGAGGTGAAGAAGTAAATTTATTGAATTACTTGAGTTGACTTAGAAAAATGAGAAGATAATTAATAGTATTTGTCAAAAAAAAAAAATACTTAGTTAAGTATAACAAAATAACACAAATTAGTAATTTTATTTTTCGTTCTTTTTTTTCTCCTCCACAAATCCATGCTCCAAACATAGTCTAAAGTAGTATAGCGCCATGCGAGAAATGCCATGTTCTTAATGCCAAATAGACCAAAAAACATATTTGTATGCTGTAGCATATATCAGTGTTTAAAGCCCAAGCAAACATGTTTTCATCAGTCTAAAGGCCGTCTCAGCCTTGAAGCTTGCTGGATTTTCAAGTAAAGAAGTTCTCTAGATTTTGAAGAAACAATTTACTTAGAAACTAAAATTATAGATTAGCAATTACAGCAAACATTAATGGATGTGGATATATGACTCCAAAAGTGTACAGTGGGACGGGTAATTGGCCTGAGCTATGAAGTATAGGGTTGAAAATTATCTTTTCAAAATTAATCCTGGACTTCTTGTGTTATCCCAAAGACCACAGTGGAAGAAGATTTTGCTTGCTGACCCTCGTAGTTGTATGAAGAACGGCCAATGATGCTCAGTGAATCCTGAAAAACCAAAACCACACGCTCTTTGACACCTCCCTCCTGGGGATGTACATTTGTTGAGGGGTATTGTTTACTTCTAATGTGGCTCTCTTATTATTGCCCAGCCCCATACAAATTTTGCTCGTCTGACATGGCAAAAGAATCCTCTCAAAATCCAAATTGGTTAATTACTAGCTTATTGATTTGCTAGCTTTGCATATATGCAAAGAAGCTAATGCAAGNNNCAACTGCGATTGTTGACTAATGTCAGTTGCATAACTATGATGATCAAAATAAAATTATCTACACATAACTACAATTCCCGGTAAATAGTGGATTCTTTTCTTGTAATCTTAGGTTACTGATCTCCTGGAGAGGGTGGAGGCTACCTTCATCAAACACTTCTCGAACTCCAACCGTAGGGAAGGGATGAAGTCACTCAGGCCAAAACACAGAAGAGAAAAGCACAGAATAACATTTTTCTCAGGTAAGTATGCCTGTAATAAACGTTAACATATTGCTTTTAAGTTTAAATAATCACTGTTTTAGTATTAACTAAAGATGTCCTATCTTTAAGGACTTGGGGACTTTGTTCCATCTCGGGATTGTTATCTTCTGCTATATTTACTTGGAAACCAAGGAAAGAAAAAAAGGGAAGGGGGGGGGATGACATTGTCATGGTTTAAAGCCCCCCACTAGTTAACTTCTTCTCTGTCCCATCTTAATTGCAGGATTCTTTTCTGGTTGCTCAATCGCTTTGCTTGTTGCTGTTTTTCTACATATAGCATCTAGAAAATTAATGGATAAGGAGGCCACATTGTACATTGAAGACATTTTCCCACTTTATAGGTATTACCCACTTCTTTAAAGACTCTTCATTTTGTACAAAAATCATTTGAAATCAGATCTTTGGGTTTTTTTTGGCTGAAAATGACTCCAAATTTCTTGTAGTTTGTATGCATATATCGTCCTACATATGCTTTTGTACGCTGCAAATGTATACTTCTGGAGGCGATATCGGATCAACTATCCATTTATATTTGGTTTCAAGCAGGGAACTGAGTTGGGCTACCGGGAAGTCTTTCTTCTCAGCACTGGTCTTGCAGTGCTTGTACTTGCCACTTTCCTAGCGCACTTACACCTGAAACTGGACCCCAGCACCAAAGATAATGAGAAATATACTAAACTGGTTCCTCTGGGCTTACTTACGGTGAGATTCTAAACCTTGCTACATTTTCTTTTCTATTTCCTAAGTTATAATCATTGTGGTAGCTATTTTTCATGAGCATTTCCTATATTCAGGTTGTTCTTGTCATGACCTTCTGCCCTTTCAACATCTTATATCGGTCAAGTCGCCTCTTCCTAATCCGTTGTATGTTTCGTTGTGTTTGTGCTCCTCTCTATAAGGTAATAGGTTGAGACGGGTTGTAACCTTGTATACAAGTTGACTTTGTTTAGAAGAGCTGGTTTCAATTATACATTTCTTTCTCGCAGGTTATTCTTCCAGATTTTTTTTTGGCTGACCAGCTAACTAGCCAGGTTCCATCTGTGCCTATTCAATTTTTCGATTTTAATATCTAATGATTTACAGCTTTAGGTTCTAATGCTGGCTGTCACCTATTGTTTGACCTCAGATTCAGGCCATAAGGAGTTTTGAGTTTTACATTTGCTACTATGCTTTTGGTGAATATTCTCGAAGAGGAAACAAGTGTGACAGTCATGACATCCCCTACAATGTTTTCTATTTCATTGTAGCAGTAATACCATACTGGATTCGCTTCCTCCAGGTCTCACCACCTTTCTTCATGTCCTTGTTGTAGTTGTTTATCCTTTTTACTCCTGATAGCATTGTAAGAGGAAAACATAGGGCTGGTAGTTATTGGCCTGATTGAATTTATTCAAGGGAAAACTATGTCTGTCACCAATGATGTTTCTGTTAATCATGAATTCAAGATAAATGGTGTTCATGTGTCCCCTTGGTGATGAGCACCTCAGCAGCTGTTTATATAATCCCCTTCAAACTTTATATGCAGCCAGGGACGAAGCTCCCTTAGGCCCAATGGTGGCCATGGCCCCTCTTGAGTTTTGAAAAATATTATCATGTAAATTTTTAATTATAAAAAAATTAAAGTATAGTTTGGTCCCCCTAATATTTTAAGAAATAGTTGACTTTGGTAAAAAAAATTATATCACCATCAGTAAATATAAATTTTTGGTTTAAAAAAATTTAGATTATGGACAACTTCCCTAAAATTTAACTATTTTTTCAATTGTTATTTATAATCCAAAATTTAAAAATATGCATATATATTAATTTATTTTTTATTCACTAAATATAACTTATAATATTAATTATAATTTTTTTCTAGGCTTAATTCAACCTAAGAAAAAAAAAATTGGCCCCTTCTAAATAAAAATTCTGGCTTCGTCCTTGTATGCAGCACATATATGTATGTATATATTTAACTACTAATACCTTTGTACTGATCATGAGCTGCTTACATGGAGAAAGCATGCCTTGTGAACCTACGTACGATAAAATAACAATTAAATATGTGATCCCTTCTCCTTCTGTCTTACTGTAGGAATTTATTAAGTCCTATTCAAAGCAAAACAATCCCTTACAATTTGAAATTAGTTATTCTCTTCAGTATTTTACTGGTTTAGAAATTTAATAATTCACCATGAAAGTGTGCTAAAAATTATAAGCTTTGTAGTGCCTGCGCCGGGTGTTTGAAGACAAAGATGTGACTCACAGATACAATGCTTTGAGATACTTCTTGACAATTGTTGCTGTTTTAAGTCGGACAGCTTTCGAACTAAGCACGGGAATAAGTTGGAAGGTGTTGGCTGTAGTCAGCTCAGCTGCTGCAACCGTGATGAATACTTATTGGGATATCATGGTGGACTGGGGGCTTCTGCAAAGGCAATCCAGGAATTTTTGTCTCAGAGATAAACTCTCAGTTCCACACAAAAGTGTGTACTTTGTGGCTATGGTAATATGTTAGCAATTATTTTGCAGTTTGCATGTTTCTATTTCCTGTCACCATTACTATAACAATATGTTATGGGATTTTCTTCCAGGTTTTAGACATCCTACTGAGATTTGCTTGGCTGCAATTGTTGTTTAAATTTGATCTGCATTCGCTGCGCAGAAGGACATTTTCAGGCCTAGTTTCCTGCCTGGAAATCCTTCGCCGTGGAATCTGGAACTTCTTCAGGTATCTCTCCATTTTCAGATAGTGCAATGCATTCTGAAGAATTGTTTTATTTAACGTAACAGTAAGTTGCTCATTTGCGGTCTAGCGTCGTGAGTTTGATACAAACACAACTGCATAGCCATTGTTTCTTTATTGTGTACCCTTGGACAGTGGAGGACCATATCTCCCAAAAAAAAAATATATATATATATATATAGAGAGAGGATTTTTTCGATTAAATTATATATAGAGATTGGTTCCCCTCTCAAACAACTATTTTATTATTATATCAAATATTTTATATTTTAAGCCTTGTTATTTTTCTATGATATTCCTGTATATCACATATTGTATTAGCTTTTGATCCTACAGTAGAAAATTACCCACTAGTTAAGGCCTCAAAAATTTGTCCTGCTTTGATCAGGTTGGAGAATGAGCACTTGAACAATGTTGGAAAGTATCGAGCTTTCAAGTCAGTCCCTCTTCCTTTCAATTACTATGACGAGGAGAACGATGTTGACAAGGATGATTAGGCATCATAAAAAATCTGCAATCTGATCATGATCACCACGAATACATGACGGGAGCTGAATCAGGCTGCTACTTTAGCATCCATGTATAGAGTGGATACGCAATTACTTCATTCTTTGTTGATGTTGAAAAATCTGTAAGAAAAATGCTTTCATTGAATCGGTTTATATTTCAGAAACTAGCCCAATTTGCTAGTGTCACCTTTCTCTCTCTCTCTCTCTCTATTCGCGCACAACCAAAATGGGTGGCAAGTGGGTAGGTTCGATTGATTCATAATAGGTTGTGGGTTGAGAAACATAATATAACTAAAAAAATATATTTGAAAATATTATTCAGGAGTGTTTAATTTATTAAAAAAAATATAACAAAAGTATAAAAGTTTAATATAAAATAATATATAATGAAATTTGATTAAAAAATATAAAAATTTGATAAAAAAATTATAAATTTTAATTAATTTTAACCAACCAAACATTCCTTTAAAATAATAGAATTATGATTTTAGCCTTTAAAAGAACAAAGGAATGAGGGTCAAAGTAACATAATCATTTTACATCCCAAGTGAAGTATATATTTACATTGGACTGCGTCTTTTACAACCACCAAAATAATAGAAATATCTGAAAGACTACTAAGAGACCTCTGCTAGTTCTTCCAGCAATGCCCAAACTATCCTTACAAGTAATTAATTAAAACATGTAATTCAAGAAAATAAAAATGCAAGCCAAACAGGTGTAGTCGTACAAACTTGTTCGTGCCAATTTTATTTTTTATGATATTATATGATTTAGAAATAATTAATCTGATATGGAGTAAAATTCTAATTAAAATAATTGGTATTTTTTAATTTAAGGAACAATATAAATATCAAAATAAGCAATAAAAATAAAGTTTACATACCTTGCTTTGACGTAAATTCCTGAATAATAATGTAACATTTCTTCAATTTTAATCTGATATTCCTCCTCAATTTTCCCTCTCTTTCTTCCCTGTTTCCTTCTCCATCTCTATTTTCTATTTTTCAATTGGGTCTATTACTGTTCCACTTCTTCCCTCTGTCTTCTCTTTTTTTTTATTTTACTCATGACCTAGACTTCTCTAACTAGCCTTGGCTCAACCTTTATTTAGTTTTTTTTTTTCTTTTTTTTTTTCAACTAAATTTTTTCTTTTTTAATACTCAAGATATTCAAACCAATTTGCATGCATTTTTCTAAGAGTGGATTCAAGTCGAATTGAATTGAGTTAAATTTTAACTCATTCAAGTTTAATTCGAACTTGTGTTTCGTTAAACCAAAATAACAAAGTCTTAGTTTAAAATAGGAAAAATTACCTTTACCACCTGATACTTAAGCCCTCAGTCACTTACACCCTCTATACTTAAGAAATGTGCACAATACTCTTGTACTATTCACAAAAGCGACAAACTCAATGCCGTAAAGTTAAGTACTAAAAAGATAAAAATAACCTTTATATATATTAAAGCCCTAATCAGTCAATACACTCCCAAACTCAAAAATTTTCAAAGTCCCAAATTGATACACCTCCAAAACTTGTCAAAATCTTCAAGTCCCAAAATTAAGGATTTTTTTTCCAAAAAACAGATGATCAGAGGATGGTGTTGTTCGTCTTACTCGAAAAAAGAAAGATAGAGTTTCATTGAATCAAAGCATAACTGAATAAAGATAGTTCAAAAACTCTGGTGTTGCCATTGTAACTCAGTGATGGAGAAGATGTAGCAAGTATGGAGGTATTTGATTTACAAGATAATGTAACCTGCAAAAGAAATTAATTACAACTATTAACTTGTATAATTTTCTGATTGTAGGTTTCAAATTTTAAAATTTTAGGTTTAAAATTTCTCATTTTCTTATTCCATGTTTAAAATTTTAGGTTTAAAATTTTGTAAAAAGACATCTAAAAAAATCAAACATATGGAGGGTTAAATTTTTTCATTTTTTATTGCCGAAATAAAGGATTTAAAATTTGCTCATAATTGAAATTTAAAGATTCAAAATAAGTAAAAACATTTATCCCAGATGTTTTAAATCTTTCACAACCTAGAAACCTTCTACCCATGTTAGCCTTAATCTATGACATTCATCTGGGATTTACTTCGCCGCAATAACACATTCGCACACACAATCCAAACCGAGAAACATGCAAGAAAGATGACATCTCAAGCTTCCTTGGCTTCTCCCACAACTTCGACAACAAAACTTCGTAGCAATGGAATAAGGAGAAAGAAAATAGAGGCCAATTCTTTTCTTTATGTTTCTGTAAGAGTATTTTTGTTCGTTTATTACATTTTTTTGGATTATATATCACAATTGTAGTTATCCTAAGTGTGAAAGACATGCTTTGTTAAATTTAATAATTTCGTCAAAGTTTATAACTATTGTGAACAATACATAAAGTATTAATTCATATTTCTTAAATATAGGAAATGTAAGTAACTGAGAATTTAAGTGTAGTGAGTAAAAATAATTTTTTTTTTTCAATATTATTAAAAATATACAAATATTATAAAATATATATTATATATATTATCAAACCGACTCACAAATTTTCGAGCAAGATATTTCTAGATTCAAGTTCAAACTTGGCTTTACAAAACCAAAAATTGAACTTAATTTGAACTGGATTTACCTATAAATAAAGCTTGAGCCAAAAAGAAAAAAGCACCTCATTGCCAGCCCCAACTTTACCCCTTTTTTGTTTTTTCTTCCTCTTCTCTTTTTCCATTATTGTCATTGTTTACTAATCTTGATTTGATCCATTTTTTTTTAAGATTGATTTGACCCATTAAAATGGCTTCTTTAGCCAACCAATTTATTTACGTAAAATGTATACCTTACCGTATTCTAATTTATTCACTAGTCTTTCATTAAAGACATCAAATTAAATTAATCAAAATTCTCAACCTTAATATATATAATTAAGAAATATATATAATTAAATAAAGTTAAACATGTGATATACTCTTTTTTTATGGATAACATTTGATATACTCTTTTTACTTCTTTTAATGAAATGTTAATTAAATGACAAAAAATACCCTTTTTATTTAACAATAATTGTTTAGTAGGAATGAAACAAATTATTATATATTCTGATAAATTTTTAAATTCGATATCTATTAAATTTAAAATATACTATTCACTTAGCAATTCAAGAGATTAAAGTTTCGGTCATAGGTTCATTTTTTTTTTTTTTTTAATTATAGAGGGGTCACACGTTTGTTGGCTAAAATATAAGGGTAATATATACTTACTCCTTTGCTTTTGTGAAGTTTTGTAGAGTAAAAGAAAGAAGAATTAATTAAAAAAAAAAAAGTAAAAGAAAATTATAAAAAATAATATAATTAGTATAGCAAAAAAAAGAAGAAATAAAATTAGAAAAAATAAGAATTAAAATACTTTATCTTGTTGTATGTTTTTATTTTTTCTTATTTTCTATTTCCCCCTCAATTAAAAAAAATAAATATAACACTTGAGTTGTCATTATATTTTCCTACCCATACTCTCTTCATCTTTTTTCCCTACACACAGGTCCGCAAGTGATTTCAATTTAATCGAGATAAAATGTAATTTAAATCTAAAAATAATCGAAATAAAATTAATTAAACCCAATAGCCAAGAACTAAATTTTGCACAGCCATAGCGGCCAATGTGTACGCGTCCACCTCGTTGAAATTTAAAAGAGGACTTTCCGCGACCGATGGAAAAAGAAAACACTAAAATATAGGAGTGAAGAATTTTCAGAGGGAAAAATGGTTGGAGAGAGGGTTTAAGAATCGGCCATGGGAGGCCTTTTGTCCACACCACCTTCAACAAACCCCAGCGAGACCCAGACCCATCAAACCGCCGCCATGTCTTCCAAGGAAGAAGCTTCACAAACCCCAGAATTGAAACGAACACAGAACGAATCCTCCGAAGCCCAAAACCCAGAGACCCAAGAACCGATCAACCCAGAAAAAGAAGAGGAGGGTGAATGTGGGTTTTGCCTGTTCATGAAAGGAGGCGGCTGCAGAGACAGCTTCGTTGCTTGGGAGAAGTGCATCGAGGAGGCCGAGAAGAACCAGGAGGACATTGTCGACAAGTGCTTTGAGGTCACCGGAGCTTTGAAGAAGTGCATGGAGGCGCATTCGGACTACTACGGGCCCATCCTGCTGGCGGAGAAGACGGCGGAGGAGGCGGCCGTCAGGGAATTGGAGAATGAGAAAGCCAAAGAGTCTGGGTCTTTGTCCTCGTCTACTGATTCGGAAGAACGACTGAGTACCAAGGGATCAGAACAGGGTGATTCGAAGGGTTTGGAGAAAAATGAAGGTTCTTGATTTGGGGGAATTTTACACCTGCCCCTGGAGGAAAATCACAGTGCTTTTTGTTAGGAAATAGAAATTCAAAGGAAATTTTTTTGAGGTAATTACGAGATCTCATGACATTTTTTTATATATATTTGGAATAAGTGTATTGAAGTTTACTTGAATCTCCCAAATCTTCCAGTTGAAATACTAATTGCCATTTTTTTTTTCTTAATTGGATTATGTGTCAGTCTGGTAGCTAAATTTGTGATGCAAATTGTTTTGAATTGAAAATTAGTCATTTATTGAAGTAGATTGATTTTGTTGGATGAGCATAGCTGGTGCTAGGGCATAGTTATAGTTAATTGGGGATCTAATATGTGGTATGAAGATGTGAGATATGGTGCATTTGGTACATGCCTTCCTAATACTTTTCATCAGCAGGGATTAATAAACCTTGCTTGAGACTGATAAAATGTCTGAATCTGATTCTTTGGAATAGTCTCCCACTCCATTTGCAACATTTACTATTTGAACTAGTCTCCGGTAGGTTCTCAAGCTCACAGGGTTTGAGCCTGTCTTATCACCACTCTAATTTTTTTTTCCTTCTAATTGTCGTTGTGCTCATTTGGATGAGAGTCTCTGTTCTAATTTGACCCAAGGGCATTGATATCCTCGGTATCATAGAGAAACAAACACTTGGTGTTACTTTTGGGTGGCATAATAAGATTATGTTTTGTTGTAAAGAGAAAGTGTCAATGTAACCTCAAACAGACGGATTTGAGAGAAGCTACTGATATTACCTGTATGTATTGTGAACTTTGCTCTTAGGCAAGAGAGCAAGGCAAATAATCCAATTCGCTATTCAGACACATTCCCTCCTAGTGGGGCTTATTGATAACCATAGGACACCTTGACTTTGAAAGATCATCAATATTGGTCAATGGATGCCAGCAAACTTGGACGTGCATTAGTAAGTCCAACCATTCGTGTGTGCGTGTGTGTGAGGAAGTGTTGGCTCATGGGTGATGGGAAAAATTGACTTCATTTTCTATTATTTATATCTACTTTGTTGATTTAAGTTTAACAAATATGATAGAGCTTGACACTGGTCTTATCACCTCTGAGCGTCGCTTCTCCACTTCAGATTTCTATATTCACTAATTTGAGTCATGAATGAACTTTGCATGGGGCTTCAGTTTTTTAATCTATTAATGTAAAGTTGTTATATGCTGAAATATTAGGAAGGAAAACTAGAGTACTAATACTCAGGATGCTGCTTTGTGGGACAGGTGGTTTCATAAAACTGTGGATTTTCCCAACCGAAGTTAAGCCGGTTTTACATGAAGAAGATTTGGTGGTTCTTTTTTACCCATATTGGAAGGTAGATCTCAAAATATATGAAAGAATGACTAAGTTTTTCTAGTTAATTTTTACCTTAGTTTTTTATGTTGAGCTAGGGAACAAATGCATCACTATTTACAAACTTGGTTTACTCCGTGGCAATCTGTTTTTTCTATTTAATTTCTACCTTAGTTTTTTTATGTTGAGCTAGGGGACAGACCCATCACAATTCACAAACTTGGTTTATTCTGTGGCAATCTAGCTGCTAATTCCAATTTTTTAGATAAATAAATATTTTATTAATAGAATAATGAGAAAAAGACATTAAGAGAATGCCCAAAACAATTACAATTGGACCACCTCCCTATTTAAATTGATATATTCTCAATGAGGTACATGTAAGATGTAAGAGTCTAGACCCGACTTGATACCCCCCATGTAACCAACTATACAGTGTGGATAGAAAAAGACTTTTCGCTTTGTATGAGGATAATTCCACCCTTCAAAACTTCTCCTATTTCTTTCCCTCCAAGCAAGCCAAGAGATGCAATGGCGGTAATTCCGCCTCTTCAAAACTTCTCCTATTTATTTCCCTCCAAGTAAGCCATAAGATGCAACTAGGAGTAACTCCCCATGTCCTTTGCCTTGCTGAACTCCCACTGTAGCACCACCATGCTTGCAAGAGTCTTAGGGTCTTTTGGAAGACCCATTGAACACCAACGCTGGCCAGAAGGACATCTTATAAACATCTGACCCCATTTACAATAAATCAACAAATAGTCGATAGACCCTCTCTTCTTTACATATGGAGCACCCATTAACCATTTGAAATCCTCTAATCTGAAAGTTGTCAATTGTAAGGATCCTCGTAACCACCCACCACGCAAAAAAATGTAACCTAAGAAGGTGTTTCATTTTCCAAATTTTATCTCAAGAGAAAACCTTACCCTGTCTCCTAGTCAAGAAAAAATAGAGTGATTTCAACACAATCCTCAGATATAAATAACTCGCATTTCACCTCATCACCCCTCCCTGAACCGATGAGGGCGTGAATGTTCCAACCACTCCACCATCCTATCTACTTACCAAATCGAAAAGATTCTTATGAAGGGTAATGTTCCAAGCTAGTATACCGTCTCCT
>JAVXUM010000001.1:16108932-16143134 GCA_035590655.1 Pouteria glomerata
CCGATCTCAAACTCAAGCTCGAATTAAACATTCTCCTGAACTTGTAATTGGGTTTATAATCAAGTCTACTAATAATAAGTTTTAAAATAATAAGAAAAATAATTTATAAGTCAATTTAAGTTGTTAAATAATTTAAATTTTTTAAGACCTTGTAAATAATCTTAACTAATCTAATTATATGTATTTTCATGAGTTATAGGTAAATTTGTTAAAAAATTTTATCGAGTCAATCTAACTCTTATTTAATTTTAAATCATTTATTTATTGATCTTCAAAATTGTCCTTAAATTTATTTATTTATTTTATCAAGTGAGTTCTTAACAAACTGATTTTATATGCCAATTTGTTACTTGAGTTCTTAATAAACTAATTTTACATGCCGGTTTGTTACTTGAATCCATATGTCAGACATAGGATTCAAATGTTTGATGTTAAACATAAAACGCCAAACTCAAATAATTAATTTTAGGAGCAATTTTTTTTTTTTTTTTTTAAAGTCAAATGTGAAACACAAACTCAAATGATGATTTATTACAAGAATTTGGTGTGTGAAACACAACCTTTAGATGTTGGAGGTTGAGCGTGAAAAGTGAAACGTAAATGACCAGTTTGGGAGCAATGTTTTTCTTATTGAAGTTGGGTGTGAAACACAAACTCAAATATCGATTTGTTACCTAAATCCAATTATGAATCACAAGAATCAGATATATGAGGTTAAGCATGAAATGCGAAACTAAAGTGACTTATTTAGGATTGATGTCTCCTTTTCAAAAGTTGTGTGTGAAACACAAACTTAGATGCTAATTTTTTTACTTAAATTTGAGTGTCAGACACAGGAGTTAGGTGCCGACGATTAAATATAAAATGCGAAACTTAGACGATCGGTTTAAAAGTAAAGTTTTGTTTATGAAGTCGTGTGTGAAACACAAGATTCAGATACCTAAAGTTAAGCGTGAAATGTGCAACTCAGATGATGAAGTTCTTGGAAAAGATTTAATCTTTTAGTTGAATAATGCCAAATTTTAATTGTAGGATTAGAAAAGGCCAAAATTTAAGTAGTAAGGGGATGCCATCTAAGTTCAAAAATTACAATATTAAAATATTTAATTATTGAATCAATTGTAGGATTACAACTAAAAGATTTAATCATAAGATTAGACAAGATGACAGAATTACCAAAATTTAACAAAAACAAATATATAGTGAAATGACGATTAAGTTCTTGGAAAAAAAGAAGAAAAATCAAGCTAGAAGCTCAAATCAAGGTAAAATGCCACCAAACTACATAGAAATATCCAAAACATTAAATCAACAACTCATGAATCAAGAAAATAATTAGAATCCAGTATCAAGGGTCAATTCGATCTAGAAGTCAAGAACGACCTCTGTCAAAGCACCCTAATGGCAATATCAATCGGACTACCCATATTAAGTTATAAAAGTACAATAAGACACGTGACATCCCAAAACACGCCAGAGAACATTAAAAATAGCTCAAAGCAGCCAAAAGATTCCTCTAGAGGTCGTTTGAATCCCACAAACTCAAAATAGCTTTTACCAACAAAAATGGAAATACTAGCACACCAAATAAAAATTAAGCCTCTGTACCACTCTACATTACTATCAAACTTAAGGTGTGATCATTAGTATCAAAGATTTTAAATTTTAAATAATAAAATATTAATTTTTATAATTTTTTATGATAGCTAGTTTTGTTTATTAAGTAATGAAGTAATTGAAGATAGGATTGTAGAAAATTTTGAAATGTGAGATATGTTGAGAACAAAAAAGACTTTTAGACTTTCTCTTAATTCATTTTTAAAAACTTTTTTCTATTAAAAATAATATTGGGTTTCATTTTTTATTTGTGATTAAATAGTGGAGAAAGAAAATTTTAAGGTAAAGTTTAAAAATCACCCTTATACTTTACCTTCGATCTCGCTTTGATCCAAATAGTTTTAATTGCAATAATCAAATTTCTACACTTTTGGTCAAGTGCCAACCAGGTCGAGGGTAAAATCGTTATTTCACAACATGATCCACGTGGCAAAATGATAACCTATAGATTGCCTGCTAATTATCAAACGGTCACTCATTCACATGTACTGATGTTGGCTGATATAGTAGTAACTTTACTTTAAAAAAGAAAATAAAGCATTATAAATTATGTTATTCCTAAGAATCGAACAAAAAATCTTAAGGATAGGAACTAATAATGAAACCAACTTACCAAGGACTTGGCTTACATATGGTTCCTAAATAATATTTATATTTATTAAAAAATTGAAGTTGATTTTTCCTCATTATAATATTTATATTTATTTATATATTTATATATATTAAAAAGATGAGGGAGAATATATAATATTTATATAGAAGATGGGGAGAATCTACTTCAACTTTTTTAATTTATATAAATATAAATATTATATATTCTCCTTCATTTTTTTAATATATAAATATTTATTTATAAATAAATATATAAATATATTCTATATAAATATTATAAGAGGGAGAATCTATTTCAACTTTTTTATATTTATAAATTTATCTAAGAACCTTATCCTAATCAAGTCCTTAGTGAGTTAATTTTATTACTAATTTTGTGTTCCAAAATTCTTGGTTCGATTCTTGGAAGTGGCATAATTTGTAATGTTTTATTGGTTTTAAAATCAATCTACTCTATGGCAGTAACTCACATCAGTTAACACCAGTATACGTGGACGAGCAAGTTTCTGACACGTAATAAACAATCTCCACATCATCTGAGGGTGTAACGTTATCACTTTGTTATATGGATCATCTTATAAAATGACAATTTTACCTTTATCTTAGTAGTGATTTCTAACAGACAATAGACAAGAAAGACCTGATTGGTACTTGATTAAAAATGTAGGAATTTAACTGTCACAGTTAAAACCATTAAAACTAAAGTGAGATCGAGGGTAAAGTGCAGGATGATTTTTATATTTTATCCAAAACTTTATTTGTGACCAAAAAATCTTTCCATTCCTTTTTCTTTTACTACTTTTATTTGATTTATCAAATTTAAAAAAGTTATTAGCCACTTTTGTTTGATTTATTGGGTTTAAAAAAGTTACTAGCCGAATGCGTGTGCTTTTACAATAGATTTTTCTAATATATTCAACTTATGATAAATGCAAAATAAGTATATACAACTTGTATAATCGATTATTATAAAAATAAAATTCAGTTGAAAGCGTGAATTATGTAAAAGTAATTGTGACCAAAAAAAAAAAAAAACAGTCGCATTCGTAGTAAAATTGAGTGATACATACCCCACAATAAATTATTAGAACTCAACAATATCATAAAAAATTGATAATACTTGTCAATTTGTGATGAACACCCACCAACTTTATATGAGAAGATAAAAAAAAGTGCAACACATATCAATAATATTTGTGGTAAAAAATAGAATCTTAAATTGAATTTTGTAGATTATTTGTTTGCAGCGCATTCTAAAAATAATTTTTAATATTAAAAATTAAAAAAATTAAAATATCGACGTGATATTTTCTACCTAAATTTGTTAGATTAAAGTTTTGGAGCTTTCTATGTATATACACACGCATATATGTATATATATATATATATGTATGTAGGTAAGTACGACAAGGGTAAAATCAAAACAATCAGTATTATTATCTAATTGAATTTTTCAGTTTATTGTTGGCTGAAAGTCACTTGTTTACGCTGAAAGCAATGTAATAAATTGACGTATGCTGTTGTAAGTTCGTCGTTTAGTTGCTCCTTTAGGCTATGGTCCTATGTTAGGTGGAACTCTTCAAGGAGAATAACATGTAATCGTAAAATTACGATGAGTTTCATACGAAGGAGATAAATATAAAAGTTATTTGGTAAGAGATGAAAAAAGAACAAATATTAAGAGATTGTTTGATATGATAAAAAGTGAAATAAAATAAAATAAATTGTGAGTTCACAATGCGTGCAGTGAGATAAGTTTTAGAGAGTTTTCAGAGTTTTTCAAAATTTTTAAAATACCCAAACACCCCTTAATTTAGTAAAATTTTACTCACAATTGTATTATTTTATTTTATTTTATTTTATGTTGTAACTCAATTGTTTGATTAAATTTAATCACAACTCGACTAGTTCTGAGGTCATGAAATTAATAATTAAGTAAGCTTTCTAATTATATTAAGGAGTTAAACACAAGTATTTAAAAAATAATAATAAAAAATTATTAAAAACTATGAATATATAAGGTTTGCAATTTAATTTGTCAATTTTTAACTATGACCAAACATTCTTATAACAATATTATTCAAGTGGACTAAGTTATTCAGAGTTGAAAACTAGGTGTGTAGAATATCCCCATATTGGTATTGGCTGCTAAATTGACAAAATGATGCATGTCCTTATCCAGAATAGTAATAGAGATTCGGGAATAATTGTAAGCACAACTTGGGCTGATATTGTTATAAATTTCCAAATGTGCATTTGAATTGTCTTTGCTTTTAAGATTGTCGACTTCTAATTAATGTTAATCCCATGTTTTTATGACAAAGTTTTAAGTGTCCAAATTCACACTATCTTCTTTTTCCCATAGCCCCTGCCTCATGCTGCATGAAGAAGAGGGAAGACCCGAAATTTGAGGAATATTCTTGCGTTTGAAGTCAATCAGGGCACTATTGTCGTGTTTCGAGGATCAAAAATATCCATTTTTACAAATTTTTATCAAATTTTAATAGTTTTCGTCTTCGTGCATTTATTTTAAAACTCTAAATATTAAAAACTTTTGTTAACTTTCTCAACTTTTGCCAATTTTATGACATTTTTCTGACAAAGAACATTCGAATAAGTATGTGAAACTACATTTAAATGGGTTTTGAATTGTGTAAAAAAAAATAATTGACAAACACCATTTTATCAATTTTTTGCCTTCTGAGTGCCACAACAATTGTTACTTCCTATCCAAATATTAGCTCTCTGTTTTAGTTTGAGAAGAAAAAAAAAAAAGTTAATTTTTTGTTGTTGTCTATTACTAAGCTACTAAAATATTATTTTTTTTTGTTTTAAAAAAAAGGAAAAAAAACTATCATTTTAATAGCCTTGAGGTTAAATTTAATTATTTAAGAAAATAAATAAATAACAAAAAAGTAAATAGCAAAAAACTGAAACTTCTCAAACGGAGCTTTAGAATTATTTTTCTCGCAAAAGTTGTACCCCTTTGCCACCCCTAAAATCCTCTGAAAATTTCTCAAAGTCACAGTGCTTGCTTATGGATTTTTTTAATACCATTTCCACTTACATTCATGTTAAGGAATTTAATATCATGACCTTTCAGGATAGCCGAGTTGGTGGTGGCAGAGGACTCTGTTGACCTTGGTCATGAGTTTGATTCTCTAATGTATAAACTGCTCTTAACTTTTTCGGTTGAGCCGGTCAACTGGGGCTTGCTTAGGTTGGTTTACCTTTCCGTGGTTTTTTGTTAGCTAAGGCCACAGGGACGAGCTTCACCCATAGCGTACCCTCAGATAGCGGCGGCGGGCTTCCTCAGAAGGAATTTAATATCATTTATTTTTTATTAAAAACATGTAATTATTGTAAAAAATAAAATGAAACGTAAATGAAAGAAAAGTTTTAATATTTAAAATCATATATATCTGTAATATAAAATTATAAATATATGAAAAATAATAAGTTGTTTAAACATTAAAAATGAAGTGTTTTATTAATAAAATACAAAGATATATTAGTTTTACCATCATGGTATTAGATTTTAAAAAAGATAAATTACATCTACTTTTCCTTAAAATGAAGTAATTACGTTTACCATACTCAATATTTAAAAATTACACTTTATCTATCTTATTTTTAAAAGTTATTAATTCTAACATCATTTTGTTAGTCAATTGTTAAGATTTGCATGAGAAATAATAACATCACTCATAAAGTTGTAATAATACACTAAATTTATCCTTTCTGTTAATGAAATTGATTTTTTCAATATTGGACTATATTTATTTTTACAACAAATAATTTAACGGAGTCAAAGAATACTAACGAAAGGAAGTCCAGATTACTGGGCAATTGCTATGTCCAAGCTTAATGCGTGATGCATTATAAAGAATATATTCTAAGACTTTGTAAAAAGAAAAGAAAAGGTGATGGAAAATTTTTAAGAAAGCGATAAAACAATTATTTGTTTTGATACAAGTAAGCAGATGAAAAAAAATGAACAAATATTTGTTAAAAAATAAATTTTTATTTACTTTATCATAAAACATAAACATTAATATATATGAATAATTTTATTTTTCTTTTACTTGTTTTTTTCTTCCATAGATCCCTAATCCAAACAAGACCTTAGCCTAAAGAAACTTCAGCTTTGATAACACATTGTCATATAATATTTCTCAACCATAATAAATTAATTTTTTATCATCAAATGCTCAAATATCATTTAAATCATATTTTTTATTATTTTTTATTACACTAAACATCTCTTAATTTAAAAAAAAAAGACGTCCGAAACGCGAACAAATAACAAAGCCCTTGAAGCTTGAGACTTTAGATATGAGAAGGCATAAAAAACGTACAGACTATTACTTTGAAATAAGGGGCCGATTGTATGCCACTAAAATTTTAGGGAGTTAATTTATGAAAAGTGTATAAAATAATAAGGAGGATTATTTATAGATGATGGGCCCACATTGATGTGATGTTTATAAAAGGTGGGTAAAAAATAATTAATTTGGATGGGTACTAAAAAGATGTATTAAATATTATTTTGTTTGTATAATTTTTTAAAAATGATATATAAGATTAAATATATAATATAAAAAATTATTAAATAATTTTTTTATCCTTGTATCATCCCAAACATATTAATTTCATCCCCAAACTCTCTCCAAAAATAATACACCTTCTCCCACAAAAATTTTCGCATATAAAAAATAATACAAGAAAACTTTTTACTTCCAAATTATACTTAAAAAAAAAAGTCACATCGGGCCTTATACGGGGATGAATTGAAACTTTTCACCTTTGTCAACAGGATCAAACTTTGGACAAGGTTAAAAAACACAATCAAATTATCCTCCAAATCATTGGTGCGAGTCACATCAATGAGCCACCGCAAAGGACCAAACCTACGTTGAGAAAAGACCCAAGAAGTTGAGAGCAAAATTTTCAATAAATACACTCGGGCCCTATTTAAATGAATATTTTATTAAGAGAGAGAAAAAAAATTTAAACTCTATCTTTTTTAAATTGTAAAAAAAAATAAAGAAGAGACAGAAAAATTAAAAATTAATATGTTAATGAATGTCTTTTATTTTATTATTATATATCATTTTAATCCAATTAGATAAAGATAAAATTTTAAATTATATTTCTATCCTCATTTCTCTACCTCTCTCTCTCCTTTTTTTTCTTTTTTTCCCTATTCAAATCCTTACTTCAAACATTTAAATTTCAAATCTTAATCGGTTAACTTACCTTCAATCTTCCAAACAAAAAAAAGGAAGACTGACATTTTACCAAAAAAAAAAAGGAAGACTGTTGCAATGTCACGCTGCAACGTCTTTCAAGCGTCTGCCACTGACGTTACAATGTCAGCCTTCCCTTTCTTGTTTAGAAGAGTCAAGGTAACTTAACCGTATAAAATTTGAAAGACATTGCAATGTCAGTTCTCTAACATTAAATAAAATTTGAAAGACATTGCAATGTCAGTTCTCTAACATTAAATAGAGACTGTTAGATTAAATTCTAACAGTTTAAATATATTTACATTATTTTAATTTAAAGGAAAAAATAAAATAAAATAAAAATAAAACAGAACAAAATAAAACAAAACGTGAATGCATCTAAACTGTTAAATTTTAAACTAATAGCCAGAGAGCCCTTCCTGGAAAACAACCAGCATTCACCGTTTACAATTGAAGTGAAAAAGTTTTGACATTGCCCATCATTCCTGAAAGAGACGAGCAAGAAGGATCCCAGAAATGAAATACTCCGACTTTGAACACATATAATAACAACAGTGCAAATACAGGAATGCGCGTGAGCATATACGCATATGAGATGCCTGGTCCTGTATTGAGTATCAAACAAGCTGAGCTAAATATGCAGCTGCCGAATCCTTGGTGGGTTGAAATTTGGGCAGTTCAAGGTTTATGTTCGGGTTTCCTATTGAATAGACTCAAGCTTGTTACCATCCAAGAAATCATCCCAATGGAAAAGCATGGCAACCATGACCAATACAAATAGTGATTACAAAGTTAAATGTAATAATGGTGACCAAAACACACCTCGTGCATAGTGAAAACATTTGAATGCATGAAAACACCGAACATGTTTCGTAGTAAGTTGAGAGCAATATGTACACCAAATGAACCAAGAAAGCAAAAGATATACCAATTCATTCCATGCCAGCTAATGATGAGAAATCTTGAAATATAGAATAAGAATAATAGCAAGGACAAGAGCTGCAATTACGGAACCGACGATCAATTTGTTCCTGCTAATCCTTCTGGACATGCTAGTCAAGATCTTTTTGCTTTTGTCAATGGCATCATCAACTCCATGAAGCTGAAAAAGGAAGAAAATTATCATTTTGACACCCAGTATGACTGCTGCTGCATTTATGCCATGTTTGGTCCAAATAAGGAAAGCATCAGGAAAGGACTAGTTTAGGAGCATGCCATTTGTTTCCAAAAGAGGCTCGCTGAGTAAGTCCAATAGGCAGACTAATGAACTGTTAGGAAGTGACAAATGGAAGAATCAACCACTGACTGGCATACCTTGTTATGGGAATGAAGGAGAGTTTCTCGTTGCTGATGCAAATCTTGAAGAATGGAAACACCGAGATCTTCCGTCTCCAGCACAGCTCTTCTACTCTCTCTGATCCTCTCACTTGACTGATTTAATCTCTCAGTTGACATTGCCAGCCTTTCTCGCTGATCTAGAGAAACCTGCACCTTGTCCATCAATTACTGATGTTTTTCATCCAATGTATCAACAATGAAAAACCTAGATATGGAAATTGTTTAATAGGCCATGCAGCCCTAAATGAAGGATAAGTTTTTTTTATAAATACAACAAATGCAATATTGGTAAAAAAAAAAAAAAAAAACTCTCCAATATCCAGCTTTAATGTACATGCACCCCACACAGATTAAAAATTCATAACCAAATAATGCAAGAAGAAATTTCCAAACAAACTACGGACAGGAATTAATTGAAGTAAAAAACAAAAGGGAATTATAAATTAAATTGAGGAGGTAGTGTACATGATGACCAATGACTCCATACAACCATAAATAGTACTGAATCACATAGCAGGATTGCCACAATGAACCAAGTAATTGATATATTTGGCTTCATGAGTATGTAGCCGTAGCAATCACAAGGACCTTATGGAAATGTTACATATTGATAACCTTCTGATAAGAGGAGATTGCACTTTCATTCCCACACCAAGCACTTTCAGGTCATTAGGGATGCCCATATATCCTCTTCTACCATCAAGAAAGTGTGACCTATGAGCCCCTTCACCAATTTGGAATATAGGTACAAAAGGGCAACCCCAACCCAGGTGAGGGAAAGAGAGAGGGAAGAGAAGAAAAAGGTCTAAGCCAGTCGATGATCATCAAACAAATTGGTTTGTTCGTTTTTACACCAGATACAGATCTAATAACTAGTAAGAAATGAAATTCATGCAACAATATTATCCCCAAAACAGCAATCTGGACCAAACAATGCCATACAAACAAAAATCTAATTGTCATGGCACCTCGAATAGTGCTTGGTATTAAAAGATCACTGTAAAGCTAAGTATAGTGCTTAGCATTGAAAAATCTCAGTTCACAGAAAGCACACGGTGAAACAAACAGAAATTTCAGTATACTAAACCAATTCTCCATAGTAATTTGTACTTGGAACCATTTCAATCTATAAAACAATTTGTCCAATCTGACATGATAATTCAACTCAACAAAGTTTTAATCAACATGAATCCTCTTTCTCTATTCATTTCTATCATGGAAGATATTTCTTCGCAACTTCAGTCCATGTAATTTAGGTCTACTTTTTGCTCTCTTTATCCCTTCTACTCTTTCTTACTGATCCGTCTCTAGATCTGTATTAGACATGACCAAATCACCTTAAATGATATATTATCTAACCACTAAAAAAACGGCACATGGAATAAGCTACAATAAGAAATTTATGAAGTGAAGAAACAAGTTAAAAAAAAAAAAAAAAAAACATTGCAGCAAAATAGCAATGCATGATGTATTCAGTACAAGTATAATTGACTTATGGCTATCTTCAAATCAAATTAATCATTTCATACAATTTCATGCCCTACAATGAAGTGTTCTCTTGCAAAATAAATTAAATAAATTGTAAAATTCAGACATACAGAGTGTGCATCTGCCATTCCAGACTCCAACAACTCTTCACGGGAAAGCTGATTAGCATTAGGTGATGAGATTTTCTTGACTTCCCTTTTTAACTGGGTTAAATCAGCTTTATATTCCCTTAGCTTAGCCAGCAGTACAGCCTTCAAACTTGGCTGCAAACTTCTTGCCTCAAGATCCATTTTCCGTATCTAGTAGAACAAAAAAGGAGATCATATTACAAACCAGAACCAAGAGATTCTTCTCAGAATAAACTAATGACACAGCGTATGCAATACCAGAACATCAGCATCATCCACTCCTGATTTTATTTCAGAAACCTTTTGCTTCTTGTCCTCTGCTAATCAAAACCACATAAAATAATTCATGCAGTTCATAGATCATTTACAACAATAATGATTATGTGTTTCCAAATCATATGCATGCATAAAGATATTGCTGACCAGCACTGGATCATTCAGGAAAAAAAATAAAGCTATCCACAAAAGAAGCAATTTCCCTAATACATCCTTGCAAAGACATTCTGACAGAACCAACAGAAACTCCCAAAAAAAAATTAAAATAAAATAAAAAATCATTATGCCAACGAGATGTAGAGTATAAATGATAAAACTTGTCAAAATGCCTAAGACATCCAATTTCACTGTGGTAAAATATTAGCACAGCCACCATGAATAAAAGTGCCATATTTAGGAAAAATAGGTTAACTTTTCACGGTATACTTTTCAGGGATACATTTCACATCTCATCATATTACCTAGGAGAAGAACTATGGATAATGTACAACTTTTACCGTGATCACAACAGTAAATCATGACAAGACTTTTTTACGGTGATCACAACAATAAATTATGAAAAAACTTCCAAATTGTCTGCAAATTCATGTTATTGAAACCATGAAGCAAACAGTAACACCATAAACTTAACATTATATTAATCCTGTTTTTCAACAGGAAAAAAATATGTAATTTTTTTCCTAAAATCATTCAAAGATCCACATTTAATCAAACATGTCATACTTTAAATACCCATAATAGCAGTACAATCACCACACAAGTCATTAAACGAGTCATAAAAAAAGTATTGTTTGGAAAATTGAAAGGGGTAATTTTTTTTTTTTTCGACATACCTCCATCAGCAAGAAGACCGGCTGAGTTACATTTTCTGGACAAACTCGCAGAGAGCTCACAGTACTGGCGCTCGTAACCTTCGAAGACCTCACTCATCTCGCCTTCCAAGCTTCACACGGCCTAGCCAACGAAAAGAAAGTCCCAAAGAGAGTCAAACCAAAATTTCCAAAGTCTACCATTAAAACAATCAATATTTTGGAGTCAAACAACAAAATTTTCTCAAAAATATAATTCCGATCATCATAGCTGACAAAATTCCAAAACCCAATCTCTTCATCGGCGCTAACCAAAACCCTAAGTTGAATGTGCAAACCTTTCTTTCAGAGTACTCAATAAATCTAAGATTTGTTGACAATCAAATGATATATTTAAATGGGCAGACAATTACAATATTGTATGTGAAGAAACTACACACACACACACGTATCTATATATTTATTTATAAATCTACAGACGAATGCATGTGTTCAAATGAACTGAATTCAGATGGAGAAACACAATTTACCGGGGAACAAATTGAGAATTGGAAATTTCACGGGGACTTATGACGATTCGAATGAGTCGAAGCACGAGATCGGTTGCCAGATCAGAGATCAATTGGCGTCGATCGATTTCTGACTGGGGAAAGGCCTGGGAGAGTCGAAACACTTCGAAGAGATTGATTGGAAGGTGCACTGAACGAGTACACACGCTAAGGCGCACCGAACGAACTGCAGCTATTGGAACCGGACAATACCGTGTCCGGTGACTAGATTTGCAATGGACTATTCTATCTCAAAATTAATTTCGCCAATTTGTAAGAAAGGAGTCTATCATTCATCCGTACAATTATTTTAACAATTTTTATTTTATAAATGTTATTAGATATTAAAATTTAGCGTCTATTTCGAGTGTCAAAAAAGTTAAAAAAAATCAAAAATTAACATTGATGTGATGTAAAAATAATGTTATAAAATTTGATTAAAAAAATTTAAAAACTTTTAAAATTTTTTAAAAAAAATTGAGACTTCAAATGTGTCCTTAATAATATTTTTTATTTGATATTTGATAGAACGGAGTGACACAATGAAAGCATGCACATAATATACTTATTTATCTATTTTAAATATGTAAATTATTCAAAATGGGTTTAATAACAAGTTTCATTTAAACTCTTATATGAACAATAACTTAATCTAACAAAAAATAATTAAGTGATTTTAAATATGTTTAAATTTAATTTATTTGCCAAACAAGTTGATATTGAAAGAAGTTTTTGGTAAATTGAACAAAATTTCAATAAGCTTCAAAGTACATGTTATGGTGAAAAACAAAAAAACAAAAAGAAGTGTCCTTAAAGTTATGTTTGGAACATGAATTTATAGCGAGAGAGAAGAAGTGAAGAAAAATAGTAAGAATGCAGAATAAAGGAAAAAAAAAGAATTAAATTTATTTTATTTTTTTATTGAGTTAAAAAATAAAACTAAAATAAATAGATATTTATTAACAAAATTTAATTTTTATTTGGTTAAGTGTACAAAAGTTGTACAAATTATAAATTTATTTTTTCTTCACTTTTCTTTTCCCTTCATAAATATCCATGTTCCAAACATAGCATAAATTTAAGTCATGCTCAACAAATATATATATGTTACATATAATTTAAAAACATATCCCTTTTGCTGGTAGTTTATGAAAAGAAATTTTAAATCGTGTTTATATTTATTAATCTAAAATTAAGAGATTTGATGCCAATTATTTAAGAATAATTATTTTAATATAACTTTATTAATTTTGACAAGAGTGTCATCACGGATTAGTTAATTATAATGGGATTGAAATTATTAAAAAATAATTATTTAAATTTCTTCTTAGCAGCGGCTCTACCATTTTTAGGTAATTATTTGAACCATTTTTAAGTAATTATTTGAAAACTTTCAAGTATTATTAGATGGATAGATTTACTCTTTTACTCATATTTTAATACAATTTTAACTCAAATTCATTAATTCAAAACTCTTAATTAACAAGAGGCTATCATTAAGTTCGTTGGCTGTAATTTACACGAGGTTTGGTAGTCCAATCAAATTGGAGCTTTGTCCGTCTGCTTTAATTTTCTGGAAGAAAGTTGATATAAGAATTGCCTATGTAGATTCTTCACTTTTCCTGAATGCATTTGATTGCTCGCGCTATCATTCCAGTAGACAGAATTAAGGTCCTGTATGACAATGCAAAAATCTACCAAAAAGTTACTTTCCAAACTTACAAAAGTTACTTTCTCCAATAAAATTTCGTCACGCATCATTTTTGCACCTTTTCAAATTTTTTGCCATCAAACACTACCTAAACAACGTTTCAGGGCCAAACCCTTCCCCCTCCAAGACTGGAAAAATACAAAAGAAAAGAAAACCTGGCTTTAATCTAGAAATGTGTGGTAAAGTAAATTTTCATAGAGGGAAAGATGAAAAGGCCAAAGCAATGAACAAATAAACCTTGGATAGATAGATCTCGACCAAACAGGTACACCGTTGCTCAAACTTTTTGCTCTCTGTGAATTACATCTTGCAGGTCAAACCAATGCTGATACTTGGGAGGACCTCAATCAGTCACAGCTGCAGATTTCAATGTCCCAATATAAGCTACCAACTATTAATAAGAATACATTTTCACAGCCATTCCTGGTAAGTGGTAAATCACATCCATCTAAAAAAAAAAAAAAAAAAAAAAGAGGAAAACCCAAGTCGTCCGATGTTGTACAATCTCTCAACCTAATGTATTGGGAGCAGTAACTGCTTCATTTGGGGCAGAAAAAGTACTTTGACTTAGCCCTGTCTGACCTTCAATAGGCTGTGGCCGCTCCGAATCTTGATCTGGGAAAACTTCAGCTTGCAAAGCTGGGGAAATATTTTTCACATGTAACCATGTCAGTTCCCACAAGCTATCTCCACCGAGGGCGCTTCTCTGCACAAGCACTCCCCTGGTCTTCATCACGAGCAAGGTGTTCTTGAGCAGCTCGGGGACCAGCTCCTGAAGCTTCTCGCTCTTCTTTCCTTTGACTTTCACCTTAATATATTTTTCCATCCGACTGAGCACGCCTAGCCACAGTTTGCAGAAGGTTGTCAACTGCGAAAGCTCGTGGAGCAACTGCAGAAAAACTTTAGAGATAAGCTTCAAGGCAAGGATTAAAGTCCCTTCCATGTTTCTGAAGTCTTTTTGGGAGTGCTCCTGCGAAATCTCAAGCAAGTCGTCGAGCATTGTGAATATGACCAG
The DNA here is from genome assembly GCA_035590655.1 of Pouteria glomerata. Classification (NCBI taxonomy): domain Eukaryota; kingdom Viridiplantae; phylum Streptophyta; class Magnoliopsida; order Ericales; family Sapotaceae; genus Pouteria; species Pouteria glomerata. The sequence continues at coordinate 16,123,724 of JAVXUM010000001.1, forward strand.
ATCAAAACACTGCAACCACAAACCATGGGGAATCCGGACCCCATCCACTCCTGTCAAACACATTTGCAACGATAAGAGAGCGTGGTTCCTAACTTCTTCCCTCTGGTCCAAACAGACTTTTCTCAATCCCTGCACGAGCCTCAGCCACATCTCTCCTATGTCCTGCGACATTTTTATAGCCTCTGCTTCTCCCAAGGACTCCTTAGTTTCTTGGGACCACCGCGCTAAACAAGCAACAGAACCAGCCATGAGATCCAGCGCACGAACAGATCGGTCTGCCTGTCCAACACGAGACTCGGCAAACTGTCTTGCTGCATCTAAGCAAAGAACATAATTGGCGGGCAACAAGTGGGCTCCATCGGACATTATGAACAATAGGGCATCAAAACCAGCTTCGGAAGCTTCTGGGTGACGTGCTGTGAAAGAAAGGAAGGATGTGATTGTTCTCCACCCCGTTGGAGAACGGATGTGAGTGGCATTTGCTTTTGCGAGACGACTAACTTCTTGTGTGATTTGCTCACAGTACGCATCAGCAACACGGGCGTCTAGCTTGAGAACCAGTTGCAGCGACTTCAAAAGTTCATCAGCCAGGTTCTCTTTATAGGGAAGCAGCCTCTGGCAAATCCGAAGGAGTCCAAAAACAGCCTTCTCAACCAGAGCACAAGGCATCACTGTTAACTGGACAATGTTAGATATATGCTCATAAACACCCTGCCAGAGAAGCACAATCCTATCCCGGTTGTTAAGGGTAATTGCAATCAACAATTCCAAGCAGAAAACCGCCGTGTCTTCATCCTCGGGAGAACTATTACCCTTCTGGGGTCGCCCTGCAGCCCAAATAAGTGCCCGTGCAAGCTGTAATAAAGAATCGGCTTGCAGAAACTTGCTCTCAGTGAAAATACTATCAATGTGGCACTTCTGAATGGTCTGAAGAGTGCGTTGATGAGCAGCAAGCTGTTGTTCAGTAGGTTGCGATCTTGGTTCTTCTGTGTCAAGAGATAAGAGCTGGCTGAACCGGCCCATCAGTCCGGAAGATCTCCTAGGAGTACCTATAGATGGCATGTGAGCTGAAGACAGAGAATTTGTAAGGGGTTTCCCATGTCCAGGGTCAGAATAAAGCTCTGAGTCATCAGCTGCATCACTGGCCACACGAGCAGGAAGAAGACCAAGCTTGTGCAACTTTAGAATGCAATCCAGGATATTTCTCCAGCCAGTGCGGATGAAATCACCATATCTATTTGCAATAGTGAAGACAGTTACAGTTGCCATCCTGGCTTTCGTGTCGTCGCCAAAAGCTAGAACCGGTTCCTCAACAGATGATGGGTTCAAGAGGGTTGTAAACTTACAAAGAGACACTACCAGATCATCCAAAACATCTTCAAGATGATGACATGCAGAAATCTTTGCAACAGCCAGGAATCCATCGATACAGGTTTGGTAAACATCTTCATGCTCTGCATGATCAAATACCACAGATATAGCAGCAATGGTCGGACCTGACATTATAGCGAACATATCATGGTCAAGGTAGGCCTTGGAATCAGACACAATGAATGGAGCTGTTTTCTTTGACTTGTGCATTAGATCAATCCAACGGCTTGGAGTCATTTCTGGGAAACTGGCACCTTGTTCTGGGGTTGTGCGAATCTCATTCTTGCAGATTGAGTGGTACAACTCGGACAGAAATTCTCGAGGAAGATCATTACCACCATTGATATGCCGATTATTCCGGATGAAATCTTCCTCTGTCATCTTCTTCTTCACCTGTACATTGTGCTGATCTGTGTTAAGCATTATTAACGAATAGGACAATAAGAGAGCAGCATCCTTGTTAGCTAGAATTTGAGGCGATTGCTCATAATATCTCTCTGAGAATGCCTCAAGTACCCTTTGTATCTTTTGTGATTCCCCTGGGAGTCTGAAAGTTTCTAAAAACAAACGCAATGCAGTATCCAGATTCATATCTTGGAAATCAAAAGTCCCAGCAAATTCATGAAGAACTTGAACGCAAAACTCATCATGATTTCCCAGAAAATCCCCAACAAGATTCTTATCTAACCCAGCAGTGTACCTGAAAAAGCAAGCCACGCTTTGAGGATCAAGTTTGTCAGGTAAGAGATGTGTTCCCTGGAGAAACTCCAACCCTTTCTTTGGATCCCGGTTGAAGTGATCAGCTCCAATCATCAACCTTCTTTTGATGTATTTCCTCCGTCGCACAAATGGAACCCAATGATCAGGGTCATTATAATTGTCACACTTCACCATCCAGAAGGGGGTATATTCCTCAAGATTCACAGGGGCTGGTTCCAAACTGACCGATCCGTTACTTATCCTCTCGGCCATTCCCTGAATTACAGCAATAAGGCCATCTAAAGCGAGAATATGCATTGAAGATAATGGGCAGTTCACAGGAAATGCACTCTTGGACAACAAATTGGCTAGGTCTTCAAAAACATTACTGCAAGTTATGTCACAGTCTAAGTTCGCATACATCTCAACCATAAATGTTTTCTGCCTGCAGAAATCAACAAGAGCCTCCATTGCAACCTCCTGCTGCTGGTATGAAGCCCCATATCGGCTTTGTGCAAGCCTCAAAATCACACAAGAAAAGAAAGCCTCGAGCTGCAGCTTAAGTTCAGTGCGCAAATGATCATAGAGATTGAGAACAATGCTACATACCATTGAAGTTATGAGCGGACTCATTGACAAGCCAAACTGCATCAGGTTACGGAATAGTTCATCCTGTACCAAACTCAATAATCTGGGATGTTGACAAATAGAAGGACCACCCAATTCAATAGCTGAATTAATTAAACTCAATGCAAAAAGGGGCACATCTTCATCAAAAGCTATGGTATTTGATCTGGGACCGAATCCCATATGCTCAACAACATTCAACAATGAACACAAAAAGTGAAATATCTCAACCATGCAGGGGACACCATATGGTTCAATCATTAAGTGTGAATCAGATGGAACAGCATCCTTCCCATTGCCAGATCGGACTGAGCTTTCATCCATCACACCAGTAACAATACCACTTTGAATATTAGAAGACAAACTTGCAGAGGATGGCTGGCTATCATATTCAGAATTACCATTACCATTCTCTAATTGCATACTCCCAAAATTGTAATTTCCATCAATACCACCAAGCTGCACAAGATAATAGAGGAAAAAAAAAGATCTTTATATAACTTCAAAATGAAGAAAATAGCACATAACTTAACCTGCAGAATCTGCAGTTGCGGCATAAGGATCCATCATTCCAGACACCATACAAGATATCAACTCTAAGCCATAGCCCATGAAAGTTCAAATTAACTCTAAAAGAAATTGATAGCTTACAGTGTTCCTTATTTTTTGTTTACTTTTTCTTGACAGGTTCAGAAGATATGGTTTTACCAACCAAGATATATAAATATTTACTTGATTTTCTAGTCCAGTGCTAAGATACCAAATGAACATGAGTTTTAGAAGGCCAGGATGTGCACCCCCACATGAAAAGAATCCAGGCCAGTAAGCATCACCTGATTCACCCTTTTTAACTCTCAGAACAGGGACCATTATATTTCCCTGAGTCCTTTTTTTTTTTTTTTTGGTTACTGACAGATACCTCTAGATTTCCTGAACACTATTAACTTGTCCATAAGAAACGTGAGCGTACAAACACACACACACACACACACACAGAAAATATATATATATATGAAACCATAAATCACTTGTGTTGTTTCCAAAAATATCAGCTTCATAAGAAATGAAGAGATTAACTACAAGCCTGGCCAGATTCTCATAGTAGGCATGACATCATTTTTACATCATATTTCTTATTTGCATTTATTCATTTATTGCAATAAATCTATTTATTCTTTTGTTTTACTCAATGTAAATAACTAATGAACAGGGGCACAAGAAAGAAGGTAATTGTACTCATCCAATGATAGAAAAGAGGATACTTGCATACCTCTTGTTTAACAGAATTGGCTCCTTTAACTAGTGACCCTTCTGTGTTGTTGACATCTTGTAAATGCGAAAAAATACACCTAATAAGTTCATGCATTGTGTGACGAGCTATCCGTTGCAACAACTCGCCTTTCACTCCTGCTTGATGAACTACACGGAAACAAGTATTCACTATGGTGCAAACATGCTGGTTACTCAGCACAACTGATGCTTTACTTTTCATGCAAGCTAGAAGAACCTGAAGTATCTTCATTAAGACAACTTCTTCTGATGCAGGATCAGTCACCTCAAACCTGCAACTGGTCACAGCATCAACTACCAAGTGCATAGCATCTTCAACATTGACAGTATTTAGGTCAAGCACATCAACAGTTAAAATCTTGTAAACAGATGACAAAGCAACACCAGTGATTGGTGCACCAGTTTCATCAGATCGAATTACATCCAAAAAGGGTTGTAGATAAACGGTAGGATCGATGGTATGCCATGGATGCTGCCATAAAAAAATTTGCTTCCTTAATGCCTTCAAAGACTGTATGAGAGAGTGCTCCACCTGATCATCACCTGACATGTAACGACCTCCCCATCTCACATTCCTTCTCATAACAGCCAATACAGCACCTATTTCTGAGTTAATCATACATGCTAAAGACGATTTGTTTGAAGTGGTAGTCTCACAGTCTTCTGGCTCTTCTTCAATTGCCTTTATCCCAGGTTGCAGCTTCAGACGCCCCATGCTGAAACCAACCTCGAAACTAAGAGCTCAAGTTCAATGTAATAAACAGAAGCTATCTACTAAACTAGACCTTCCAAAGCAAATCTTTCACAGCCTACACAAAAACCCATAAATAAGCCGTCATTAGAAAATCACATTCAAAGAAAAAAACCAATAAAAGCTCAGCAACCAACACCAAGGAGGTAATGCAAACTCCTTGCCCGGGAAGGAGGAATTACACAACTGGTAATCTGACCATTTACATTTAGTCAATATAATATACAAAATTATATGTAAAAATATCCTCATAGATAGACATAAAAGCAATACAATCAGAATGGTGGCAGAACATTATAATCACAGGGTTGGCATTGATGGGAGGGGTATAGGATGCTAGGATGCCAAGGTTAAGGTAGGGGCGATTGGAACACTAGATTCTTCCACGGGATGACAAATGCAAGGAGACGTTTTAACCATATTGATAAGGCTGGAATTTATTGGAAGAAGAGGAGATTTGTGGGGGCATCACAGGCTTGTACAGTGACCTTTTCAGGGAGACAGATTATTGGAGGCCTAGAAATGATGACCTAGAGTTGCCCACAATATTAGAGGAGATAAGTGTGACCTTGAAGGGGGAATTCACAGGTGAGGAAATATGGGGAGCTTCAAGGTCGATGAATGGGGACAAAGCTCCAAAGCTGGATGGTATGCCACTATCGTTCTTCATACATCGTTGGAAAATCTTAAAGGGGGATATATTGAGAGTATTTCGAGAGGGGAAAGCAAAGACTATGGAGACGTGCGCTAGGTATGGGACAGAATGGGCAAAGAGGCTTCAAGGTCCATAAGGTAGATGTGTGGAAGAGAATATGAAAGTTGTGGCTTGATTTTGTATCATCCAGCTCAGTGGATGTTAGGAGAGGAGACAGTGAAGTTTCAAAAAGACCATTGGTTGGGGGAAGATGCTTTGAGAGAATAGTTTGCAGAAATCTATGAGGTGGCATGGAACAGATAAGCTACTGTGGAAGAAAGCGGGAGACAGGAGGCAGCAACTTTTGTATGGGACATCAGACTCTGCAAGGACTTGTACGATTTGGAGATAGAGGGCCTATTAGGTTGACACAATTATTGTGTTCTTTTGAGAAAAAAGGCAGTGAAGACAAGCTTGTATGAACCTTGACAAGCACCAGCGTGTTCTAGGTTAAGTCCTGGTACAAGGTGTTAGTAGTCAAGGCGGGAGGGAATTTTCGTGGGGCAAAATATGGAGCTATGGAGACCCACCTAAAGTGGCTTTTTTTGTGTGGTGCTTAATGCAACGTAAATATTGACTATAGACAACATGGTAAGGAGGAAGATGATTGTTGTGAATGGATGTTGTTTATGCAAAAGATCGAGTGAATCCATTGATTGTGAATTGTGAGTGGGTGGAAGAGCTATGATACCTAGCTATGTCACGATTTGGTATGGCATGGGTTTCACCAAGGAAGACAAGACCTTTTTTGGAGGCACGGTGGGAGTCTAACCCTAAACATAGGAAGAGAGTGGGATTTAATCCCGTTTTGTATTATTTGAATAGCATGGGGGGAAAGTAGAAGAATCTTCACAAAAATAGAATTTCCTTTGTATAAAGAGTTAAGAGTTATTTTGTGCCCATGTTATACAGTTAGCTAGAGCGCGGTAAAGACCTCAAGTTATATTCCTTTTTGAACTTTGTAGACAGTTTAGGGTTATAATTAGACCACCAGATCCCTTTTGAATATTTTTTTAAATACTTCTTGTACAATCTTGATTACTTATCAAAAAAGCATTACAATCACAGTAACACCATATTACCACCCCAATCCACGGCCATTACATTCATTCAACTCCCTGTTCCACCAACTCACTCACAACCACCTCTACTTGCCCAATTATGCCATGTGCGCTGACATGTCCGGGAAGCACTACAGCTAAATTCACCCGACAACACTCAATAAACTGGAGGGGAGGAGAAATAAGATCAAGGACGCATAATTCTACGGTTAGATCAACAGACTGGTATAATCACATAAGTGATGACATTAACTATTTTTCTTTTCTTTTTGTGGTTTTTCTTAGTCAGAGAAAATTTTCCAACAGCATGTTCGTAATCTTTGTTGTATTATACCTAATGCAGAAAATGTTTCTAAAATCAGTGACTAAAAAGGGGTCAAAACCCATAAAACTCAGGTTACGCACAACTCTATATTTAGGATCAAAACACTTCTAATTTAAAAAAAAAAAAATAAGCCAAAATTGGTACTTCTTCAGCAATATTAATTCAAGAGAGCATAATGAAGCAACAGACTATCCCCAGGGCCAATTCTTACATTTGCGACAAATTTTCGTTTAAAGAAAGGAAATAAAAAACAAAATTATCATCTCTCAATCTGAAGAGAAATGTAGACACTGTAAATGGAGATGACATGACAGAACAATGAAGCCGACGACCTGAGATGGCATCAGATCAAAATACATAAAAAAAAAAACATTACATATAGAGAGAGAGAGATGAGAGAAAAACCTGTGGAAGGAAGATTAGTAGTCGACCAATTGAGGCTCCCGATCACAGCATTTGGCTACCGATCGACAACGATCAGACTGTCTTTTCAGCCCTAGCCTACCGTGTTCCTTTTTTTTGTGTGTGTGTGTATATTTCCATACACGGGCACGTATGAGAGCAATGAGAAGTCCGGTTCGCCATCACAACCGTGGTGGCCGGACGGGATCCGGTTCGAAAGGCCGTTTTAGTACGATCATTGACCGGGATTTTATATAAAGACCCGGATCCGAAGAGTTGTAAAGTTTTCAATTAACAAAACAATTTTTTTAATTTTAATGTTTAAAATTGTAAATTTGTAAAAAAAATATTAATTTTAATCTAATTTAATTTAACAAAAATGTATGCAAGATGCAAAAAAAATCCTTAGCATGGAAACGTCTATGCTGACATTTTGCTTTTGAGAAAGATTTTTATATTTTAAATTATCTTTATTTATCAAATAAAATCATTTTTAAGGGGGGCGTTGGCAGTTGGAAAAAAACTCAACTTTAAGTAGGTTTTTGTGTTTTTTATGAGTTTTAATTTTTGGTGTGTTTGGTGAATGAAAATATAATTTTTAATAATTTTTTATAATTTTTTTGATATTTGGTAAAATTGTTACTGTAGCAAAGCAGAAAAATAGTAACTTTTGTATGCTTGGTAAAATTTTTTACTGCAACAGAATAGAAAAGTAAAAAAAAGTGGGACCTGCTGTAATAATGATTTACTGTAGTAGAGAAGAAAAGTAGCAAAAATTAAAGTTTCATCAAACACTAAATTACTATAATAACTCAATTTTTTTATAGCTTTTTGTGTTTTTTTTTTTGACCTCCAAACGGATTCTAAATAAAAGGACGATGAATAAGAGAAATTTTTTGCCAGATTAATGTTATTAGGGAATTTCACCTGATTAATATCATATGTATTGATCCTTTAACATTATAGCAATTCAATGATAAAAACAATTTTAAATAATCATCCAAAAAGTCCCATGTTTCACACATCAAAACAAATTCCCATAGTTATCCGACCAAATCCCCCTCCCCCTCCTAAATGCCTTCAAAAATATATTTTTTAATGTCTTGTATAGTTTAATTTAATAAATTTATAAATAATTTTAATAAGTAATAATTTATAAATAATTTTAATAATTAATGCTTTTATGAATCAAAGTATGAGTCAAATTCTACTAGATTTTAGTTTAAAGAATTTTTCACATTTTGTTTAAATTCCTTCAAAATTTTGGTTTAATAAATATTAAGTAAATAATTTCTCAATTACACATTTTTTTTTTCCTTCTGATAACATCTATTTTAGGATGTCATCCATAACGCTGTCTACATTTTATCGAAAACTTTATCCTAATAAAAATTAAAAATACAATATTATCTCCTACCCAAGTTCACATCCCATAAAATAAACCTGACCTTAGACCTTTTTTCTTGTGTATAATCTATATACCTATTTTAAGATGTGAGGGATTGCCCTCGCATTGCCACGTGTCACTTATTTATTTGTTTTTTTTGTTGTGTTTATTTTTTCTTTTTAAAGATCCATATGCGTCATATTTTTTTTATTATTTTCAATTTCTTTTTGGATAAGTTTACAATAAGTCATTTCACTATTTAGGTCATTTTTTAAATGATAACCGATATGTATTTACTGGCAAGTTAAAAAAAAAAAAAATTTAAGTACTTGAGCATTAAATTTTTTTTTTTTTTTTTACATTAAAATGTTAGGTTATTGACTTGGTTTAATATAGTCAAACAACAATAATTTCGAACACAGTTTTAAATTTTCTTCCATCTACTCAAAAATTTATGAACTTTATATTGATACTTTTTTTTTTTTTTTTCCCCTTCTAAAGTCTTACTCTTCCTCCTTGGTTGGTATTTGCAGTCAATTGATACGTATTACTAATTTTCTATGATATCGTTTAATTTTTATTATTTATCACAGATACAATAATAATTTGTTGTTTAAATTTAGTTAGGTCTTATATGGTTTGTTTTTTTATTTTTTTATTTTTATTTTTTATTTTCTGTTTTGAATTCATTTTATATTTTGCGCTTTTGAAAATAAAAAAATAGCTCAAAACGTATTTAGTTACTTGTGTTTTTAAATTTTGTATTAAAAAACAGAAAATAGGTTTATACATAAAATAAAAAATGACAAAAATTCGTTTTGAATATTTTTAATCTAAAATAAGAAAAATCTCAAAAAAAAAAAAAAAACAAAGTATTTTTTGTTTCGTCGTTTTAAAATTTTTAAAACATAAAACAGATAAAATAAAAAATACAAAATAAAAAATAGAAAATTAAACCAAATGATACCTTAGCATCTAAAATTTGAATTCATGATAATTCGTCACATATATTTCGGGTGTGTTTTAAATAATAAAAAGTGAGAAAAAATAAAATAAAGTAAGATAAATTATAAATTCATAATTCATGTAGTAAAATAAAAAATAATTAACTTCTGAAAATTTTCAGAATTTTTTTTTATTTATCAGTACTCATTTTTATCCATCATAAGCTTGGTTATATATTGCAAAATTAACACCAGCGCAAAATTAACACCAGCGCGTGGCGTCCAGCTAGTTATTAGTAACTTATTTGAATATAAACGATATACAGGAGTAGAGGAAAAGAAGAAGAATTTGAAAGAGAGAGACTGGAAATTGGAGGAAGAGAGAGAGAGAGAGAGAGAGAGAGAGAGAGAGAGAGAGAGAGAGAGAGAGAAGTGAAGGCGGCATTGCGCCATCACTCCAATGCAGTAATTTTCTCACTACTTTTTCATCTCATATGCAAGCACAATCACAAATTGTAGGGAGGAAGTTTCAAATGCATCCCCCCTTGATTGTGGGAATAATCAACAGTAAAACAACATAGGAAGTAAGAAATAACCTAGAAACATAGGAAGTAAGAAATAACCTAGAAAATAACAAACCCACGCAGCCTATAATGACTTTAGAGCAATATCAGGGATTGAGTGGGTCCACAATCATTCATGGCTTCAGAGCAAGCAGAATAGAGCCATACCCTGCCATAGAAATTGTTCGGAACACAAATGTAGATCGTTTATATGCTAATGAAAAAGTAAAGTCTTCTGCCATTTTGAACTTCCAGAATAAATAAGTCATCCAACATGTTGGTTCGAATGGCAAATCGAAATACATCATCATCCCCAAAACGCAAAGCAGAGACTATTTCATCAAGCATGGATTCCAGACACACACCGCAAAAGGAAGAAGTCAAATAGAAATGGCAGCTGGAAAAATGCTGCCTCACAGCTTGGAACCTACTTTAGGCCATTATTTTTGCAGATCTCACATAGAGACTATCCACGACCTTGCCAATATTTGAAATGGTGTCCAATGTTGCTGGGTAGATTGCATCTGGGTTGGGAACGTCAAAGATGATAAGGCATCCGGCACCTTGGTCTAAGGTCCCTGCAAACTTCTTATCAAGGATCATCTGGGACAATTTTTTCTCCACGTGGTCCACAGGGAGCTCAATGAGCTCAGCAATATGAGTAATTTCAACCCTTGAGAAAGGCTCGATCAACCTGCAAAGGTTCTGCTCCAGCAGCGTATCATAAAGGGAAGACAGGTGCCTGTGGACGATGGGGTCCTCCTCAAGCTGTGCCTTAAAATCCCGAAGTGCAGTCTCAAAGAGCTTCAGAGAGCGTTGCGCATAAGCATGGGCAACTGCTTTCATTGCATCGACTTCCGGCCCCTGATATTGCAATCCCACCTTGGCTGATGATAATATTCCTGCCACATCATCAGCCTGGCTCACCATGATCTTGCACAACAGCATATACTTGAGACTATATATTGCCCGGGGGTCTTCAAGAGCATTGAAAGCTTCAAATGCTTCATAGAAATAGCTGTAAGCAGTTTTATAGTCCTTCTCCTCCGCATGAAGAATCCCGCTCTGCAAATCGATAGTGCCCTGCTGATCTGGAGGCACGTAAATAGCATTGGCTGCTGTTCTTGCTGCAGTGAGCGCAGCCTTGGCCTTTGGAAGGTTTCTTAGAGAGAAATGGAGCTTGCTCTCCAACAATTCTATGTCCACAAGGAGCAGCTTGTCGTCTAATCTTCTCACTTCCTTGATAAGCCCAGAAAGAAGGGTTAGTGCCTCTGAATACTCCTTGTTTTCCATCAAAAGAGCTGCAAGCCTTGCTTCAACTCGTTGACGAAGGAATGTTCGCTTCTCTGCACGGGTCCATTGGACCATTTCTCTGCACAGAGAAATCTGGAGATCTGATGTTCCTGGTATTTTAGCAACTGCATCAATTATCCCACGAACAATTTTTGCAGTTTTTGCCTTGGGGATTAAGGAAAAGAATGGCCTTAGTTGGGTCAGAAGGCTTCTAAGCTCCTCTGCCCTGTTCTCTTCCCTAAGAAGATCTGAGAGATTTGAGATGGCCTTTTCTTTTATCCGTAGTGCTTCAGAAGAAGACGAAGGGTTCTCGAGTATACGATAGAGGATAGAGATGGCTTCAGATGGTGTTTTGGCATCTAGAGCCTGATCAAGTGATTCAGTGATTGCTGGGAGATATGACGAAGACATGATCACTAACTTTTTGGTCCTGCAAATTTGGGGGAAAAATGAACAATTAGATACAGAATAAAGAACTTGCATCATAAGACATGTTCACTAACTCTATAATCCTGCAGCATTGGAAAAAAAAGATGGAACAATTAGATACAGAATAAATAACTTGCATCATAACCTAACTAAACTAACATGTTGCTATCCCACAAATGATGCAATACTAAAATGATAGACACAATTCCCAGGATTCCCGATGTGAAAGGCATTCTGGGATGAGCTGCAAAATACTTTACAGCTACGGCAAGTAACTAACAGTAACACTCACCAATACGAACGAGTAAGAGCTATGGCACTCTGTAACAAATTTACTTGGAAATGGATACCTTTAGTACATACATGGAACGAAAACAAGAACGCAATATGCTTGTACTTCAAAATGCAGTATGATGGGGGATAAGATTCTCATAGAGTCATCATATGATTAAATATTTTGATATATGAAAGTGACTTATTTAAAAAATAAAAATTAATCAACATGAAACTATGTGCATTTTCTCTTTGATATAAATCTTTACACATTATCATTTTGTAAAAATTTAGAACTTTTTGCTATTATCAACACAATTTGATATCAATTCATTGTTTTCCGAATATCTTTTCTAATGAAAAAATAATACATGTATAATCTTTACGGATTGTCAAATTTAATGTATTGGAACATTAGTGTACCACATTCCGGAACCATGTGTACCAAAATGTAGTTCGCAGTGGTTGCAGTGATATCTGGTGACCATGCTTTGTGATGAGAGAGGAAAGATAAGGCACCAAAGCAGAAGTTCAGCTTTGGAAAAGAGTTACAATACATGTAAGGTGGACGAATGGGGTATATATAGGTAACAGACGTGAAGTCAAGCCAAGGAGATTAGCCTCCACACGCCCAAATGGGTGGTCCTTAAGATAAGTAACTAACTCTACATGGCCTAACATAGGGATGTAAATGAGTAGTGTGAACGAATGGGGTAGATATAGGTAATAGGCGTGAAACCAAAGAGGTTGGCCTCCACACGCCCAAAGAGGTGGTCCCTAAGACAAGTGATTAACTATACATGGCCTAACAAGGCGAAGCAAACAAGTAGGTACCCACAAAACTAAACGTTCCCATTCCTGAATCCATTTGGCTATCCTCTACTCTTTCCCGTCCTAAACCTGCTTATTTTTTAATTAGGAAACTCGACCCCATCACGTCCCAAACCCGCTAATCCCATTCCACCAAATTAGCTATGAGAAGATAAGTTATGCAAGTCACTCGCTAAGCCCGTCTAACCCGTTAATTATCCGATAAGAGAAGGAAAAAAAAACGAAGAAAGCAATTCTATTGCAGTCCTCTCTTCAGTTATCAATTTAAACCAACTATAAGGCTACATTTGATTGGGAGAATTAGATGATGGAAGATAAGTAATATCATAGTATAATGTATGAGACTGGATATAACATTGGCTTTTGTGGAATTATTTATTTATTTATTTACCATGTTTGGTCAATAAGATATAAAGTGAGATGAGAGATGCGAATGATAGGAGAAGAAAGAGAATAAGACTGCAAACGAGTCAAGCCGAATATTGGGATGTTCAAGCTTGTTTATCAAGGATTTTGGCCAGCTCGAAATCAAGCAGAGCTTTTATTGAACTTGAAATACTATGTTCAAGCTTATATGTTAAAAGTTTTTGGTGAGCTTGAGCAGAGTTTTTACTGAGTTCGATATCTTATGTTCGAACTTCACTCGTTAGTTTATAAACAAGTGTGAACTCAACTTGAGCTTAGCTCAGTTAAAATAATTGAGCTTGCTCCAGAGTTTTTGTCAGGCCTACTTGTCAAGTTTTATCAAGCTTGTCTACAAGCTGATTGTTAAGTCTTCTCACATGCTTATTAATGAACAAGTTTTAACAAACAAGCTACATTTTTTAACTTAACAAACAAGATTTAAATTAGTGTTTAAAACTTTGATGTTTTAAAATTTTTCCATAAATAGAAAAAAATAATTTTCGTGAGCTTGTTTATGAATATTTAAACAAGGTCATTCACAAGCAACAAACAAACTCATTCAAGAACATTTAAACAAGACTATTCACAAACATCTAAACAAGCCTATTCAAGAATGATAACCAAACTTATTCATGAACATTTAAACAATCTTATTCATGAATGATAAATAAGCTTGCTGGCGAGCCTTATCATGAGCTCGACTCATTTATTTATCGAGTTTGAAAAATGTGTTCAAACTTGTTCATTTAACTTATCAAACAAACATAAATGAGTTCTTAACGAGCTTGTTTGTGAGCAGTTTCTTAAATGCTTGATTCGTTTGCAACCCTATGAGAAGATAATTTTAGACCTTTGAATGGTATATCCCCCACTTTTGGGAGATTAGTAATTCGAAATGGAATAATAATCCCCTCCATCAAACATGGAATAAATAAATGATAAATAAGCTTGTTTGCAAGCCTTATCGAGTCGAGCTAACCTTGTTTAAGCTTGGCTCATTTATTTATCGAGTTTGAAAAATGTGTTCAAGCTTGTTCATTTAACTTATCAAACGAACATAAACGAGTTCTTAATGAGCTCGTTCATGAGCGGCTTGTTGAATGCTTGATTCGTTTGCAGTCCTATGAGAAGATAATTTTGGACCTTTGAATGATATATCCCCCAGTTTTGGGAGATTAGGAATTCGGAGTGGATTAATAATCCCCTCCATCAAACATGGAATAAATAGAACCCACGGGATTATACGTCCAATCCCTCACCTCTAATCCCAAAAGCAAACACAGTTAAAGAGCATTGAGAATAAGCACCAACTGTTTGCACCACAAACTAATTGACTAAATTGTGAGAAAGAAAGCATAAACCAGAATTAAAATAGCTCAAACATAATTAAACCATAAAATAAAATAAAAGCAATAAGAATTCCATTTCCCATGCTTAAACGGAGCTAAAATAGCAAGGTCTAACACAACAACCGGATAAAATAGTAAGATCCATCCAACACAGGTAGAAATTAAAAAAATAAATAAATAAAAATAATAGCTAGCACCAACACCAATTACACCACATCAATAGTAGTGCAACACCATCATCCATTCACGCTCTTTCAAGCTTTTATAGAGAGGATTTAACAAATAGGGGCTCACCAGAACCCATGCCATGAGCTTTCAGAATTCAATAAGATTATGGAAAAGTAGATTGTTATGGGAGTGTTGTGAGGAATTTGACCCAAAAGTCTACTGCTGAAAAAAGGAATATTTATTCAATTTCTCTTCTGAATTTACTTTCCAATATACAATCAGTGAGCTGCAATGAAATGCAATTCCACAAACCGCCTTGGTTCAAACCTCTTCCTTTCAGAGATGAAGCCGAAACGGACAAAGTCGAAATCTGATATCCACCAGAAACTTCCCCAGAGAAGTTAAATTGAGTAACTAGTATTCTAGAACCAAAAAAAAAGGCCTCCAACCAATTGGAATAAGCCCAAAAAAAAAAATGGTAATTTCTCACTGCTTTCACTTGTTAAGATT
The DNA here is from genome assembly GCA_035590655.1 of Pouteria glomerata. Classification (NCBI taxonomy): domain Eukaryota; kingdom Viridiplantae; phylum Streptophyta; class Magnoliopsida; order Ericales; family Sapotaceae; genus Pouteria; species Pouteria glomerata. Next base: position 16,139,096 of record JAVXUM010000001.1, read on the forward strand.
TTGTAAATGATTGAAATAGCTTATGGCAGTATCTGGACCCATAACATATAACAATTTTATTTCCTATTTATTATTATTTTTTTATAACCCAGTGTTTCTGAGCTAACTTGCGTACACCTTGACTAATCACTAGGCCTTGAAATTAATGACTAAGTAAACCTCCAGTAACCCTAAAGAAAGTCAAGCTGATAATCATTGGAAAACAAACCCAAAGCCTAACCAAGTAAGCTAGCCCTCAAAGTTAACAAATTTTATTATTTCTGAGACAAGAAGACCTTCTCCATCACAATCAATGCAGGTAGGCAATATTTCTCAAGCTCACAACTTCACTGAACTTCTGTATGCACAAGTAAATTCCAATAGTTTTACTCTCTCACCCGTTACTCAGAACTGAACAATGAAACTTATCTTATTTGATTTTTCCATTTTCAGAGGGCGAAGCAACACCCTACAAACCAAGATTTTTGATCTCACTAATCTAAATAAAATAGTTGTTTGACAAGTCCATTTTAGATGCATGAAAATGAATCAAAATCTAAGTTGCATGGGTGTTAAGTTAAGCATGATATACTGAGCTAAAAGGATTTGTTGCGCACCCACTAAAGTGATATCTTAGGTAGATTAACAAAACGGATTAACCAAGAAAAGGGTGGAATTTGATATATATAATTTGTAGGCTATGATGAAAACACATCCTTACAACCCTACCTCCCTGCCAACTCAACGTGGAATCAAACACCCAATTTAGAAAAATCCAAGACATCCCCAATGTCAAAATAATGAGCAAACCATGTAAAATTGGCACAGAGTTTTGGGCTCATTTAAGTCTCATAACGATACAGTTCTTTCATTCTTAGCCTCTCAATGGCTCTACTTTTGCTTTCAGTACGTAAACGCAATTCTATAATCTTAAATATATGGATATACATTTAAAAAGATTGAATGCATATATTTAGCTTGAAACGCTTGATGTCAAATACAGGTGCCTTTGGCAAATAGCAAACTAAGCCCTATCAGTAAGAAAAGTTACAATCCATAGAAAAAGTGCTTAAAATTACGAAACAAACTGAACCCAAAAACCTAGCTTGTGGCAACCAAAATCCGCAATGTTCAAATCAAATTATATCGACGGAAACAAGTGCCAGAAATTTAGGTTTACAGCGCACCTTAGTTTGGAAAGAGCTGAAAGCAGATACAAAGCCCCAGCTGACTGCAGATCCGGGAGAGAGGTATCGAGCGGTTTGTTCAACCCACGGGCCACGAGTTCTAAGGACTGCTACGAGATCGCCTTTGCTGTTTTTGACAACAAATACCCGGCCTACTTTAGTATTTTTTTTTTTTTTTTTTGACTTTTATGATATTTTTTTATTCTTTTTTATTTTTTAGAAAGCTATTTATTAGCATTAGTACGTGTGATGCACAAATTTTTAGGTTATTAATAAAAAAAATTAAAATAAATATATTTATACTAAGCATAACTTAAATTATTTTTAATTATCTAAGATGTGTTATTGTTCCTTTTTTTTCCTTTTATATCGGTACTTTTAGTATCGTTATTAATAATACTAATTATTAGTACTAACTAGTATTACTGTTGACGCAAGCAGAAATAAAATTTTTAATCAATCAGTGTAAAATTATAATTTTAAAGTAAATAGAATAAAAATAAAATATAGTGAGAGCAAAACATAAAACAATGTATAATTTATAAAAAAATAATAAAATTTTAGTGTAATTTTTTAATTCAGTAGAGACAATTGCCCCCACTAGACCCAACATGTGACTATTGAATCTATAAAGTAACACAAATATTGACTAAATATGAGAGAATAAAGTAAAGAAATAGAACTTTAAATTTTAATAATTTGAGAGGCCTTAAAACCTATCAAGGAGATAGAATGAGTGAATCAGAGTATTAGTAGATATTTTAAACCTAACTTACTATGCTCGTTCTTTTTTTCGAGCTTATAATTAAATATGAAAGGGAAAATGATGGCAATCTAACTATCAATGTTAAATAAAAAATAATGTTTATACAAGTGAAAATCATGCAAAAATGTATCTTTTGCTTCTTTATACCCTATAAATATCAAAAACATTATTGCAATATTTAAAAGTTAAAAAAATAATAATGTGCAATCCTTTTGCTTTATTCCATTGTTTTCCATTTATAGGCATTACCTTCAATTTTTAGGCTAGAGCCTGATCACAATTTGATTAGGCAAATATTTTTTTTTAATGCCCAAAAATCTTAATGATATTTTAGACATTTTATATATAATGACTCAAATTTTATTATTTATCAAATCATAATTGTACATTTAAGAGTTCATCTTGATTATTTTATTTGGATTAGAGTGTATTCTAGAATTGTGGTTGGGTATTTTGATCAATGTGTTGAGATTTGACTTGTCATCTCCAACATGTGCACAAATGTTTTTTCCATTCACACGGCTACTTCGTGAGTGGCATCTTATGTATTACTTACCTTCTTTTACAAGCCTAATGACTTATTATTTTGAAATATGGGCAAATCTTGCTCATTTTGAAGTCCTTGTGCATTGTTAATTAACTGGCTGAGCTTGGTTCTTGTGCATCCATTAGCTACTTTACTTAGCTATCGTCGTCACCGATCACCATCACCATATTTAGGCTCCATTTGATTTGTTATAAATCTCTAAAAATCTCAGAAAATTTTTAAAAATTTTTAAAAGTTATTCATCTTTTATCTCACTACATGAGTTATAAACTCATAACTTATCTCACTTTATTTTATTTTATCTCATTTTTTATCACTCTAAATATGTTTTCCTCTTTTTTTGAGTTCAAATATTGGGTCGTGTGGATTGTATCAAAATTGAAGTTATAAAGAGAAAAATAGAGTGAGTAAGCTAGATTGGGAGCCCACGTGAGTTTTTATGCGTGGGGCAGATAATGGTGTTAACTTCATCGTGTGTATGCGAGTCCTTGGTGTTGTGTTGCAGAGTCACTCTAGTTGTAAATAAAGTCCTAGTCAGGTGCCTTGGATCATTGCCTTCTTCTCACTATCTTTTTTCTCTTTTCTTTCTCCTTCTCTAGCTTGGGTGAAGGTAGGGCTTTCTTTTGCTTAACTTGGAAGTATGCATGCTTTATAGCTTGTGGTATGTTAGATGATGTATTGTAGGGTTAGTATGAGAGATGATGATAAATATTTATATATATGCATGCGAATTGAAAGTAGGACGTAAGAAAAGTATTTATTAATCTACTTTGATGAAATCTTTACCTTAAACCTTAAAATTTTTTTTGAATCTAGAACAAAATATCTTCTAATATGTTTGTGAAACCTTTTTGCATAAGACTATAGAGTTGTTAATGGATTGAAAATATAAAAATAGATTTTAGAACAAAATCGAGGCTAAGAAACCTAAATTTAAAAATTTTCTAGTTAAGGTTTGTTATGGGCACGAGAAGTCAATTCTCATGCACATGGGAGGTCACTGGTTTTGGCGTTGGCACAAGGAACTAGTTTTTGTGCACATGAACAACTACCTAGGCTGATCTATGTATGAAAATACTTCAGATGTGCATATGCCAGAGTTAATTTTGGCATTCTTCTTCTTTTATCAATTATTATGCGTATTCGTGCTATGACTAGTTTACATTATCTGAAATAATATCACGAGTAGTGTTATACATGTGTTTTGTGATGCAGAAGGATAATTGAATATAAATTGAGAATTTTTATTTGTTGTTATGATTTGAGACATGAAAATTGAGAATTTATTTTACTATTACTAAGATATGAGATGTCGTTATGAGATATGTTTTCAGGTTATTGATTTTGAGTTGTGAAAGATATTGTTGAACAATGAGTATGCATGTATATACTTAAAGGGTTAAAAATCCTAATACATGCATAGAGGTTGGTTACTCAAAACCTAATAGGTTAGTAGTCTACAAAGACAGACACTAATTAGTATGGCCCCGTTTGGTAACGTTTTAGTTTTCTGTTTTTCTGTTTTCGTTTTCAAAATTTTGAAAACTTACAACAAAAACA
>JAVXUM010000001.1:16164453-16175080 GCA_035590655.1 Pouteria glomerata
TACTCTTCTTGACATTGATTCTGGTGTCAAAATGAATATAGATTGTGCAGTACAAAGCTAAATAGTAGTGCAATAGAAGGTGAAGCAGGTACCTTATATGTACACTTAAATCTATTGAAAAATAATATTTCCATCGCTAATGACAAGGAAGAAAAATAATGTTTCTTTCGTAGAAATGAAACACTAGTAAATAATTCTAACATTGTCACCAGAACACCATAAAATACACCAAAAGTACATCATGTACCAAAATAATATGTTATTTAATTAATATATATTTTATGGCATTAGGAGATGGCACCCAAGTACAAATTCCTAAATCAATCCCTCATGAATTTTGGCATCAATTCCCAATGCTATTTAATTAATTTACTATTAACATTTAGATGGGTTTCAATTTATAATTTTAAATATTTTTGTATGACTTTCGAAAAGTTTTCAGAATGTCTCCATTTCCGTGCTAATTGAAACAACCTACTCAAACAAAACTTTGATCCTTTATTAAAGATCAACTTGGTTACATTGTCCTCTCAGTATTACAAAAGTTTTAGTAGCTTTCTACTTTGATGTTAGGATTCCATTCTAACATTGGAATTTGCAGGAGGTCTACATGAACCATTTAGGTGCCATATAGGTCAGTTTGGTTGAAATATTAAATTTCATAAGAGAAACATTAATTAATCTCTCTCTCTCTCTCTCTCTAATGATGAATTGAGAGTGAAAGATCTTAAAATTTTTCCCATCTTTATCTTTATTCTTTAGTGTGTTTTTGTCCCAAAGCACTTAGTGAAGTAGATTTCTGTGAAAAAGCTTAATGATGCTTTAAATCAGAGCTTCAAAATGTAGATATATAGCTAGTATTATTTCAGCTCCCTGTTCATTCTTACAAATCTAGGAGTGTTTAAGCACTTGGATTATATTAGTTGTGCCTTAATATTTCAACTATTGTTTCATGTCCTTGTCCAAAATGACATGAAGAACGTCTATCAAAGGCTTATCCACTTACGGAGTGAACCAACTCGAATGAACGTTGAGCGTGATGGTTGTTGTGGACTGTTCAGACGCAAGGTTGATCCAAACCACCATCAAGATAAGTTACAAGTTCTAGAGGAGAATTTAAGATTGGAGCAGTCAAAGGTTTCATTAGCAGGCGAGGTATGTGGTCTACTATTTTCTCTCTTTCAAAAAATTCAACTTATGCATATGAGCATGTGTGGATTTCTATACTTATATATGCTTTATCTGTAGTTCATAAAGTGTCAAGACACCTTAACAAGACATTATGAATAGAAAAAAACACTGCTATGCATCCTGTGAAATGTATGAGTTCTGTTTTCAATGAGTTTTTCACTATGAATTTAAAAATGTTCCCGCTAAATGGGGAATATTGTGATTCTAAATTTCTAATTTGATTGCTTCTGCTATAGATTTCTAAGGTTAAGTGCTAAGCTATGAAAGGTACTTAGTCTGTGATAATTCCCATATAATAATCTATTGGCTATTTGAGTGGTTTAATTTCATGGTTAAGACAGAGGGTCATTAAATTTATACTGATTTTAATTTCCTACCTGCTAGAGTGGGGATACATGTGTTCTTTCCCGCCTTCTAACTTTTCATGTTTTGTGGTCCCTGTTATATGCCCATTGAAATTTAGAATACGGGTAGACAAAAGGCTGCTGGAGAGGTGTGTTTTGGTGGTTTTGCAAGTGGTGCTATAATAAAAGTGATGCTGGTGATGGTTGATTCTTGTTCTTTTACTCCCAAAGTGTATGGAGTGTCATTGTTAATTAGTGAGTCCGGGGTCTTCCTCATGGAAAATCTAACACTTACACTCAATTCACTCTCTAAGCTAGTAGATGATCTAACCTAATCATACTAAACTAATTTTTGGATTTCCGGAGTGGGAATGGGAAAGGAAGAGATGTCTGCTTGGCTGGTCGACACAAGCAGAGTTGCTGTGACGAATACAGATGGGCTTCATTGAATGCAAAGTCAGACGACAAGGGTTATGCGATTCTACCCTTCTACGGCCAAGTCTCAAGTTGTGGAAATCCTTCTTTGCATCAGTTACCTTTCAAGGCTTTGGAATATAAATACAAATACAAGAAATTGAAAACAATTTATAAATGTAAAAGGTGGGCTAGGCGTTTCATCAAACGCCTAATGTGCATTGTTTTCACGATACGGTGGTAATTTGATAACTCATCTTTAATCCATCGACATACCATAGCTTTATTAGATTGAGGCGCTAATCAGTTAACAACCTAGGTGCATGGGGTACTTGACAAAATTGCCAAAAAAAAAAAATAAAAATAAAATAAAGGTCAAAAGTGCTACACTAAAAAAGTTAATTTTACTGTTCACTGTTCATTTTTTGGTGCCTTTATCCCGACATTTTACCAGGAGAGAAAATAGAAGGCTCAAATCAAAACAACTTTCAGCGACTATTCAACCCACGTAACTCAACAGTTGAATACCTGTGAAGCAACAAGACTTGGGAGCTGGTCTGTAAAAAGCAAGCTCTCCCTAAAGCTTAGGACACCCCTTAGAATCCTTCTCAAGATTTTCCTTTAAAAACCCTTACCTTTGACCTTTTGTAATTGTAATTTTCAATTTGTATCAAGGTTAGATCACTTAAGAATTTGGATCTGTAAGTTATTCTTGTATCAAGTTTTAATTTGTTTCAGTATTATATCAATTTTAATTTCAATTAAAATTTAATAGTTCAATTATAATATTGTTTTTTATTACCGTTTTCTCTGTTTTATGATTCTTCAAATTATTATGTTATTTCTAGGTTGTTAATGGTATCAGAGCCATAAAATAGTATAGAAACCCCTTATTGACGTTGTCTAGTTCAAGAATTATAATTTAATATTTCATCTTTAATTAATCTCCCTTGAGTCGACGTATGGGGTTGCGCTGTCATTTAGGGTATTTTAATTTCTTGTTGAGACCTAAATCATTGACAGGTCTGGGATGGGCTAGCTAAAAATTGAAAATTGAAAATTAGATGATTTAAGAATTAAAATATTTTTAATTATGGCATCTAGTTCACCACAAAATAATATGAATAGTATTAAAGAACAAAATCAATCAACAATTGGCATTGTTAGAGTAATATTAGCATACTAGGTTGGGGGTTCGGGTTGGGGCTAGTTTAGTCATTTGTGTTTGATGTTTATATAAAGGGATTTGCTTTTATTTTCTGCTTGTTCTTTTTCAATTTGCCTGATAGGATGGCACAATAAACTCTTGTTCTTCTTCTTTCTCTCATGGATTTTAGCAAAGTTAACAGGTACATCCTGAAAGTCCCAGTTAAAGAGGTTTATAAAATCAAACCATTTAAATTCTTATCAGACTATGCAATTGAAACTGTAGGACAAACTATTCCCTTGCAAAATGAACATGAGAAACTGCAATTATTAGATAAAAAACTATTCAACACTTCCTTCACATACATTGGATATTATGGGGTCCATAATTTCTTCTGTTGTGGCTCTTGGTGTCACTCAAGCTCCTAACTGGCTCAATATCTCGATGACTGATGAGCAATGCTCTTAAGTTCCAGTAAAATGCATTGCTCGACAGATGTTTCTACCTATTGTATCTACCACTCAGGATGGTAATTTTTTTACGTGTTTCTCACCAGTCAGCCCACTAAACATCCTTTATTCTTGATTATCTTGTACATTTGACCGCACGTCAGGCATATCTACCATTTTGTCCAAATCTTTAATTTCTCCAAAAGTACTGCTGCAGTTACCTTTTCTAGTGGCTTAACTAGGTTTGTGAGTGGAATTGGTAATGCTTATCCTATTTCATCCATCTCTTTATCCTCTGTACTATACATCCCATCTCTTGCCTTCAATTTTTTGCCCATTAGTAAACTTGCCAAATATCATAACTATTTGGTAACTTCTCTTCTTGATTTGCGGACCAAGGAAAGGAATATTGGAGGAGGGCATGAAACGGAGGATTACACTACCTTGATACGTATCCATCTTCCATATCCACCTCATGTGCTCCCTTTGCTTCACCACTCCTGTTTCATTATTGTCTTGGTCATAATTGTTTAGATAAATTAAAAGGGTTGGTTCCCAGCTTGAGTGTTTTACAATCAGTGTCATGTCAGTTGGGGAATCATCATGTATTTCATGCGTTCCTGAGTCAGTAAATGGGCATTAGGTCCTTTTCAGCTAGTTATGATGTTTAGTGTGCAAATGGTATAGTCTCAAAGTTAGGATTTCAGTGTTTTGTCACTTTTATTGACGATTATTCTCGAAATACATGGATTTATCTAATAAAAAATCGATCAGACTTATTTTTCATTTTTTGTGCCAAACCCAATTTAATACCTAAATTCGTTTTTTTTTTTTATTCGTAGTGATAATGCTCATGAATGTTTTTCTCAACACTTCTCCGAATATTACTTTTTTTTTCTTCCACTTATCAAAGAAAAAAAAAAAAAGACACGGATTATTTTTTTATCTTCATTTTTTTCCACTAGCAAATCATCATGTGTGCCGGTACTCCTTCAAGTTTGTAGGCTAGAAAGTGAAACCTTGAGATAACATTGGAAAAGAGCAACTCAAGCTCAAGGTGTTGTCCAAATGGTCATTGACAAACTTGAAAGATGAGATTGATACTTCTGCTTTTTGCTTAATGCTTAGTGTAGTTTCTAAATATTAATGTCATAGCTAATGGGTTTATTTATTCTTTTCTTTAAATACAGAAAGAAGTGGGAGCTGCCTTTGTGTCCTTCACTTCCCGTTATAATGCTGCAATTGCTTTCCACATGCAACAATCAGTCAATCCCACACAGTGGATTACAGAGCAAGCCCCTGAGCCTCATGACGTTTACTGGCCTTTCTTTTCATCAACATTCATGGAGAGATGGATTTCGAAACTGGCGGTTGTAGTTGCATGCATTATTCTTACAGTTTTATTTATTATTCCTGTTTTATTTGTGCAAGGTCTTACCAACCTGAACCAGTTGGAAGTCTGGTTCCCATTCCTGAAAAAGATTCTGTCCATGTAAGCAATTATTTATAGAATTTTCTTTTTTTTGGTTGATACCAATATTATTTCTCTACAATTGCAATTGACCTTTACCCTCTAGCACGGTAAGGTTAGGAAAGACATCAAACCATTTTTTTTTTTAACAGTTGCTAAGAAGATTGAATTGAGAGATGAAATTGTTGTGCTTTATTAGGGTTCATCTTAACCTATTTATATACATAGGAATCCTACGTATTAGAAAACTATTACAATCAATCAATCAATCAAATATTCCTACACTAGGAAATCAGGAAACTAATTATCTTTCTACCATATTTATAACAATATCTAACACTCTCTCTCAAGCTAGAGCATATATATTATATGTTCCAAATTTGTTACATATATATTGAACTCGAGACCCCCCAAGAGTTTTGGTGAACAAATCTGCTAGTTGATCCTTAGATTGAACGTGACCTGTTTTGATGATATTTGGTATTTTTTCTAACAAAGTAATAGTCTACCTCAATATGTTTGGTTCTTTTATGAAATATTGGATTAGAGGCAATATGGATAGTTGCTTGGTTATCACATAATAATTCCATATCCTGTGAATGAAAAATGCCCAATTCCTTCATCAAATGCTATATCCAAACAAGTTCATATGAGGCGTGAGCCATGGTCTTGTTTTCTGATTCTGCACTAGATCTTGCTACAACTATCTGCTTCTTGTTTTTTCATAAAATTAAGTTGCCTTCAACGAAGATATAGTAACCAGTAGTAGAACACCTATCTAATGGAGACCAGCACAATTGGCATCCGTATATTTCTAAATTGACATATGTGTCCATTATCTTTATATAATAAGCTTTTACCAGGTGCTTCCTTCAAATATTTCAAAATCCAAATAACTACATTCTAATAACTGGTACAAGGTGATTCAAAGAATTGACTGATCACACTCATAGCAAATGCAATATCAGGTCTAGTTATTGTCAAATAATTTAGTTTTCCAACTAACCTCTTTTACTAACTAGGATTATTTAGTAAATCACCTTTGTTTGCGACCTCTATTGGAGTATTCGACAGGCTTGCTACCTAGCATACTTGCTTTAGATAGCAGGTTAAGCACCTATTTTCTATGTGAGGGGAAGTTTAGGAGATATTGTAAATATGGAAATAGGATTAGATTGATTTCTAGATTGTTTATTTCCTAGAACAGGAGATGTGATTAGGAGTGATTGATATGATTGATTCTTTCCTAAAGTTGTAATGTTCATGTATATAAATACATGTGATTTTACCCAAAATGGTGAAGTAATTCCATTCAACTCTTATTTTTGACAATCATCTATTCACTTGTTGCTATATTTTGACAGTAATTTTTCTTTGGTTTTAAGGTCTATTGAAGTCGTGTTCAACTGTGCAATTGATGATTTTGTTGCACGAGACTTGATTAAAAGTCTTTAGGGCACGTTTGATTTGCGGATAGGTTGCATTGGACTAATACTCTCAATATTCTTGCGTTTGATTACAAAAATAAGGTTTAGATAAACAATTCAAATCGGATTATTTGTGCCACATATATGACTATGCCACATATATTATTTTATATTAGAATATAGTTTATTATTTAAATAATTAATATTCTAATATATAAATATATTTTTATGTTATTTCGTAAAAAGAATATGTTGTGTTATATATAATATAGTATAACATAATATTAAGAAATATTAACATATAAATGTTGTTGTTGTTGTCGTTATTATTATTATTATTTGTATGACATATTAACATATTGTATAAAATGAAAAATTAATAATAGGTTTAGTACATAAAATATAACACCGCATAACATTATATAATAATATAATAATATTAAAATTATATATTATGGATTAATATATAATATTAGATAGTATATAGTTATATCTATATTCATCTATTATATTTTGTATTAATATGACATAATATATTATCCCTGTAAGGTGGGAGCCTCGTGCACTATGTTGTCATTTTTTATGACATAATATATTTTATATATTTTTTGAATATTACATATGATATGGTAATAATATTAATGAAGGGTAATGTAGTAATTTCTGATATTTATTCTACATTTATTCTTGTCCCATAACACAAATAAGCACTAAATAAATGCTGGATAAAAGTAGTCCCACATTTTATTCTGGGTATGTCGAACGCATAACATTATGCACTATATAAGACTATCAGTCTGGGGACTAATTGTCCTTGGATGCCTTACCCAGTCCACAATCAAACATAACCTTAATATATTACGCAACTCTTGTAGAAATAAATATCCTGAGGCTTATATATTGTTATTTTCTGTCTCATGAGTAAAATTTCAAAAAAAAAAAGAGACTTTGTAGTGCATTTTGGCCTCAAAAACTTTTATACAATTGAAGACCATAAAATACCGTTGTTTAATAATATAATATCAGTTTTTGTTTGTCTCCTGGAGCTCATGTATATTGGTTAAATCTCATAATATTATGGCCACTCTCTGCTATCTTAAGCTTTCCAGTAACTTAGTTGTTAAAACGATAGGAGAGTAGGTGGGTGCTGAGTTTGAAATCTGTTGCCTGATGGATGGCGTATAACTTGCTTGTTGGGAGTGCCAAATTGTACTGTAGCAACTCCTCTACTAGCTTAATGTTTTTTGAGCTATAAGCAAAGTCAATTGCTTGTTGTTTGATCCGAAGAATATGAGTTAAACATAAGCTGTTTCACCCTCCTCCTAATTCTTGTTTTCTTTTCTCTGTATTTTGCATAAATAAATACAGTTCATTTAATTGCTGCAAAACAAAGTTTCACTAGTCTGTGTATCTGTCAGTGGCTTAGTTTCTTTTTTCTTTTGCTTACGCTTGGTGGATTCAGTCACGTTGCTTCCTTCTTTTACTTCAAAATTTTATTCTCTCCCTGCTGGTGTGTTCAATTAATAGATTATTTCATTGTGGAGGAATTACTAGTGCTAAGGTCCTATGAAATCAGACACTTCCTAAATCTATGAGCTATGTTATATCTCATGTGGTTTGCTAGCAACTTAAATGGTAATTGTTGAGAGGTTTGGGGTTCTGATGTTCGGTGCTTATCCTTGTTTTGATAAATACTGCTTATCCTTTGTTTTGATAAATACTCAGCTGACATAAGTTCTGAACTTTCTGACTCTGCCTGCAGTGCAGTCATCAGTCAAGTAATTACAGGGTATCTTCCTAGCCTCATTCTTCAGTTGTTTCTGAAAATGGTGCCTCCTATCATGAAGTTCCTCTCCTCCATTCAAGGATACATCTCCAACAGCGGGATTGAAAAAAGTGCATGCAACAAAGTACTTTGGTTCACAATATGGAACATATTTTTTGGAAATGCGTTTTCAGGGTCAATTTTGTCCCAATTATATATCTTTCTTGACCCCAAAACTATTCCTGCGACGCTAGCTGTTACGGTACCAGCACAGGTGAGAGCGTATTTGATCTACAGAAATAAAGTTTGGATTTTGTCTTTTTCCAAAATCAGTAAAAAGATGTAGGGACTGGTGCAGGATCTGGTGCTTGCTAATTTGTGTAGGTGAAAACTTAAACATGTGCTTCCTTTTGTAATCTACTTATGCTTACGTATTTGAAATGAATCTAACAATCAATAGAAGTACATCAACAATGATACTTCGCTGTTAAGTTTGCATAGTTTTCTAGCTTTTCTTCTCTTGTTGATTATCATCCAGTTGATATTCTCTCAACCATTGCTGTTATCTATCAACAATTATTGGGCCTTTATTTCCGGGATATTACATAATCCTCTTTGAACGTGAAGTAACTATTTTTTTTTGATAAGTATGAAGTAACTAATTTTAATTTGGATGGGAACATCCAAACATTTCAAGAGCCATATAGAAAGTCTGAAAACATTAGGCTCTGTTTGGATAACTAGAAATTTCAAATCAATGGAATTGAGAATAAATTTTAGTAAAATATAAGAAAAAGAGTTAATCTATGTAATAATGCATGGAAGTTTTCTAATAATTACTACCACAACTTTTATCAAAGCTGCCACTACTTCCTAAAACGATGGAGCTACTATGAAGCTTTTGAAATAACTAATTTTTTGTGATGATTGCAAATCTGTCAACTCAATTCCATGATAAAATCCCTATCTAAATTAATAGAGTTATATTTGAGCAATTCTCCTTAAATAATTAGTACTAAATTCTTTGATTTCAATTCCGCAAATATAAACGCAACCTTAGAATATTCAAATTTTACGAAGATCATTAGACACATCAACAATTTTTAAACCTTTTTGTTCATTACAATGTTTTGTAGAATAAGTTAACAAACTATGCAATTTTTCTTTGACCTGTTTATTATACCTTGTTCATGGCAAGGGGACTACCGAAAATTATAGAAGGAACATCTTTTGGATAATTGGTGATTTCAATTATCACTTGGTCAATTAAAATTCAGAAGAAATTGTTTCAATGGAAGGAATAAAGGGATGTTGAATTTGTCCGGTTGGCTTTGATTTTAGAGGTAATTATCCAATGTTGGACCACCCCTGAACTCAGGATACTAGAACTCTAGATTCCAGCTTTTAGATAAGATAGCTCTCCTCACACTTGAACTAATATTGTCAGGCTTTGACAATGCGCTGGTCTTCAACCATGCTGGCTTTCATGTGAAGGTCAAAATGTGAAAGAACATGGAGATTTTGGGAGGATTGAGAATTATCAGAGAGAGCAAAGATGGTTTATGTAAAGTGTTACTTTGGATAGGAAAAAATGGATTAAATATAGAGCTATCTTTAAATTATAGGCGGTATTTTGGGAGTTAATTACATTTGTGGCAGGAATGAGTAAGTATGACGGTTGACATTGATGATCAACATTAATGAAATGGATGTGGATGTGTTACAATGAACAAGAATAGAGCCGTGATAACTTCATGTTTAGGCTGGATTTTTCTGGAGATTTAGTTAATGATAACTTTGTTGGTTCGGAAAGGTATCTCTAACTTACATCTCTGACGCAGTGTGTTTTGGTGCTGATAACACAGAGGCATGACATAGAGGAAAATTGAAGTCCTTTGTGCAATAGAATCGAATCTCTATGAGAAGAAGTTAATGCCTCAAAGTTATGTATTTTTAAAGACAATGAAAGAAAAGTTTGGGATTGTGGGAAGTTTAACGTGACAGCATGGATTAGCTCAAGGTGTTCAAATTAGACAAAAAAAATAGAGAGCTCTCTTTTTGGGATTGAATTTTATCAAGTATTAAATATGATCCATAGGCACCATTTAAAAGAGGAGATAAGTGGGGAGATTGCTTATGTTTTGGCAATGCCTGGAATACTGTAATGCCTTTCAAGAGATGATTATAGGGGGAGCAGTATTTGTTTGTCATTTGACCAAGCTTCAATAGTAATGGGGCTTTTTTAGGGAAAAAATTAGTTAAAGCATGGGTTTAGTTTGAATCACAAATAGACAACCCAATTTTTGCCATCCAAGTTACTTCCTAATATTAACTTCTACTTTTCTAGCATTTAGGAGATGTTGTACTCCTATATTTACGGATCTAAATTCTAAGTCGACCTTCACAATAATCTACTAGG
>JAVXUM010000001.1:16237113-16248398 GCA_035590655.1 Pouteria glomerata
GCAATATTATGAATCCCCTTCGACAATCCTATCCCATGCAAACCAAAGCCATTATTGTTAGAAGTAGCGTCAACGTCCCCAGCCATCAAGTCCCATGCTTCGTAGCCACCAACCACCCAAAGAGCTACAAAAGCCACTTGACCGACAATACTTCTGTTTTGAAGCACCGAAATCTCTGTAAAAATTACACTTCCATGAGCACACAGAAAGAAGAGACTGAACATTTGAAGACAACCACGATAAAAAAAAAAAAAAAAAAAAACGATCGTGCTGTAGTTTCAGCATGAGATTCTTTTTGGAGGCCATGTGCTTTCATTCCCCATCTTTTATTATCATCTTCAGTCTCATTCATACATAGGTGGTTTCCAAAGCCAAAATGATTACCACCAAGGTCACTTTCCTAACCCTTATCTGTGGGTTTAAAAGAAGAAAATGGAGGACAAATAGCAAACATTGTTAAAGCCCATTACTCTCTAGGTGAAAGGAAATAGTTACAAAACTATACATGAGAAGTAAAATGTCAAAAACACGCGCGCGCACACATACAGATACATGAGAAGTAAAATGTCAAAAACATAGACACACACACACACAGAGTACAATGACAACTGTATATGGGTCTTCTGTTGGACTCTTCAGAAACTGAAAAGATGCCACTTAAAAAAACAACAACAACAACAACAAAACTGCACATGGAGGAGAACTCAACTTCTGTACACAATACAAATGTAATCTCACCCACCGATCAGTTCTAATGGCAAGGGCTGATAAACAGAGGCTACAATCAAGCTCTACAAAAGACAAAAAAACAAAGTTACCTCTCTCTTGGGTGAACTTTTGGCCTCTTCCGCGTCAACTCAGGTGCAATTAAGCTGGTTAGTCATTAGTGCAAGAACCTTTAGCTGACAAATGAAAAATTCCTTAAAAAGTCTAGCAGTGATAGAATCAAACCAATCCAAATTTTAAAATAAAAATTCCAAACTGTTCAGAGATTTCTACTATTAGCCAGGCTAGAGGAAGTCGACGCCTTCAATCTAACCACCCTTTCATCCCAGTCTGACCCAAAGAGATGAGTACTCCAGTTCGCTGGCCTCTGCAGGGTCCTTGAAGGAACACGGTCACTATCTTCCCCACCAGATGCATCGTACCCATCACTAGTTGACCTTGACAGCGGGATTGCCATCTGAGCAGCTGCACCAGCAGCTAATAGACCTGTGAGCCGCCATGCCTCTTCAGCGCCTGATGAGGAGACGTGGAATGGGTGGACGTCAAGGGACTCCAAACTGCTATCTGGAGAGGATGCAACAATGCCAGTTGAGCTGGATATACCTAGGCTTGTTCGGAAAGCACTCCGGGCTTCAAGCTGTAGAGGGGCCAGACTGGTTGACATCTCAGGGATGGGATCAGTCGCATTGCTCTCTGCAGCTTTAGCTGAAATGTCTGTGAGAGGATCAAGCGGTAGATCTGCTGGGAGCCAAACTCGCTTACTAGGTCGCCTTCGATTATTGTTGTCAGGCTTTGGGATCATTCGGCGAGCACTGCCACCATAGCTACCTGTTTCTAGGCCAAAAGGAGCTTGCTGCCTCGTCACTGGCTGCAGGATTTTGGATTTTTTTCTTGCCTCGGCAGCAACTTTTGAGACCTCATCTGCATTTAGGCGTGCCAGTGTCCATGGACTGATCTTTACAGCTGGAGGGTTCTTTTTCTTGATAGGCTCCTCACCTACCATTTTTTTGCCTAATGAACTAACAGATCCAGTATCTGGTGGAACCACATCAAACTGAAACAAAACAGATTGCATTAACATCAATGCCAAAAGCAACACCTCCAAATTTCATGTTTTCAAAATTTGATTTTGGATTCCCTTGAATCCATGCATACCACATATGGCGCACATAATATTATGAAAGTATGATGATAAGCTGCCGACATTTTACCAAAAAGGTGAGATGTCTTTTTTCATCCCTTTTGCTTCTTTGGTTAAATAACAGCAGAGTTTTCTTGCAAATTATAGAGGAAGCACACACCAAGTCAATGCACCTATCTTTTGATTCCATAGACAAGAGAAAAGATACTTTTGGAACTACACGATATGAAAGCATCCTCAGCAATTTACTTTCTAAAACTACTTGCAATGAATTATTTTCTCTCAACACATTTAAAACGAATCTACTGTATTCAGCTTTTTGAAATGAGCTCATGCTATTCTCGTAGAAAAATTGCAGCAGATGGAGTGAATATGAATTTTTCAATATCAAGCTGTTCTGGAAGAATCCATCTTAGCCCGAGTGAAGGCAATTTTAACAAAAATCATCTTTACATAATGAAAGGAAAATGCAGAGATCCCAAGGAACAAGGCACCGATTGTTAATATCCAAGGGATCACAGAATCTTGGGCAAACAATACATGTGATATCTACAAGTTAATCCATCTCAGCTAGCATAAAAATGCCTTGGTCAGTCATACCTGATCCTCAAGAAACAGGCGGGGTGGCGTACACCAAGCACCTCGGCGAAAAGTACTAAAGGAACTTGCGCTGCTTAGCCCAGTAAGGGAGCTGGCCTGCGACAACTGGGGGCTTTGCTGACCTCCAACTCCTTGTTGCTCTTGTTCTCTCAAGGCTATGATATAATCATATGTACTGATACCCTGCAACACAAGCATTCAAGGAATTGGTTTGTTCTTTTCTTCTTTCAATTTTAGGTGATGATTGACATCTTTGCTCATGAGCAATAGTAAACTTATGAAGGAGAAAACAATAAAGTTTTTAAGGATGCTATAAGGGTAACAAAATGCGTAAACCACTGTAACTAAAACATAATCAGCATAATTATAGGTGAAACATGATTCCAGATTACCTTCTTTATGAGAAGAATGTGAAAGAAGAAAAGCTGAGCGAGCGGTAGGGTTGCAATCATAGCCAAAATGGTGCACATTGCCTATCACAATGTAAATTTGAACTTCGTTACTCAAAATGGAAGTGCAGGCTATGATTGAGATATTAGCCAAGTGAAGTCAACAAATGTTTGGAAGGTTGACTAGCATGATAAATTAAATAATAGCTTGAAAATCTCATAGAGAAGAGACCGAGAAAAAAAGATGAACTACTCACCACCACAATAACAAAGGGTGCCACCGTGAAACTGCTTCCCAACTTGGATGCAATGTCCACAGAGAACCTCTTGCGCTCAATAAAACAGCAGATCAGCACAAGAATTCCAGTTGACCATTGAAGTATAAGCTGCAATCTCAAGTCCAAGGTGCACAAACCGTGTATAAACTTGTCAATAATCTATTTAAAATGAAAAATGACCGGAAAATAAAGTTCTTACGCTGGGGAGATCTCCAGGTTCCTGTAAGAAACTTGTAGAGAAATTAAAGACTCAAGGCATTTGACAAAAAGACTAGGTAAGGAGTTTGGGAGCTAATGACGAGCCAGCACGGAGGCAAAAATGGACAATAGAAATGATAAGATCAAGGAGGAGGGACTATTGTCCTTTTAAGTAGTAATAACAGTAAGAATGCTAGCGAAGCAAGCCTGCCTGCGAAAATGAAAAGTGCATTTCCATCCTTGAGTAACCAGACTATAATAGGAGATTGTCAAAACATACTTTTGAACCTATTGACAGTATCAGCATGTAAATTTGCAAGTTACAAAAGGTCATTCATGGTCCACCCCCATGGATGGAAAAACTAGAAACTCTATGACTCCAGAGAGTCTACAAAATTCTATGTATTGGAAGATTGGTCAATGATCAGAAGAATTTCGAGCTGTTTACACAGAGATTTAGAGAAAGGGCTCTTTACGGATTCTGAACGGTGGGTAAGCTGGCAACCATGGAAGAATGATACACACAAGGCTGTTGATACATTACAAGGTTTGCAAGAAAGTGATGGAGACCTATGCTTACCAAGACAAGGGCAGAAACCATGAGGATGAAAAACTGCTTGTAGTTTCTTTTGCCTATACAATTGTTGAGCCACTACAAAAACAGAGAACAAAAACGTGAGTTTTTGACAAAAAATAAACTAGGAAAAGTCCAACTAAACCATACAGAAAGTAATACCCTGCAGTGATGGTCAAAACTGTCAACACATTTGTCACAAACTCTACAATGCTTGCTGAATTTGAAAACCTGCCAGATAAAAATAGTCACAATCAGAATACGCAACCAGAATTGTTTTGTCCAGCAATCAGTATATATTTCAGGAGAATATTACTTGGTGAAAACCTTAAAATGGCACACCATGATGTTGAATTCCATCAAAATCACAGCACTTAAGAACTACCAGGCAAGTACCGAGATCACCTAATGATACAACAAATAAAACACGTGCAGCGAAAAATTGAAGACATCTAAATTTCAATCAGACGCATCTGCATACCTCTACTTCACATAAACTACAGTAGAACATGCCATCTTCGCTTAGCTGTTGCTCAGAAGATTGTTCATGTGGACTTGAGCAGTTGCACATAAATGCACATGGAATCAAAGCCAAAAGAGTCATACAACAAGATGAATGGTGAGATGATGAGTTCTTCTTGATTTTAGTAGTATAATCCTCTGCTGCTGTATCCACATCGATTGTGCTTTTATCCGAAGGTTTCCCCCCACCTGCTGCAGCATTTGCATCCTGTATTGACGACGTTGATTCCCCACCTAATTTAGATTCCTTGAGCAGCGCATGCTTTTTGCTGTCTGGAATAATAAGATACTTTTTGGACTTGAAGACTCCTGGATCAGCAGGGTCAGCTGCTGCACACCAAATATATAGGCTGAAGGCACAAATAATCTGCAAAGCAAAGATGCTGAAGTCTCATAAAGAAAGAATGATATTTCTAATTGGGGGGTAAATAACGCAAAAAAAAGACAGTATGGATTGGCATTCAGAAATCCAAGCTGATTAATAATTTATTATGCATCTCATTGGATTGGAGCAGGGGAAAACGAAAGAAAGAGCAAAAATATTGACCTTGTTTAAATAGCCATTCGGGAAAAATCATAAAATTACACCAGAAGTAGATGAGCTGATGTACAACAGTAAGAAGCATAATTCATTCAACTTGTTATAATCTAGATTCTACAATATCCAGTATCTGGAAACTACTAAGCAGGAAATCATATTTGCAATATTACACTCGGTGCATAATGACTATTTATCATCTCAGGAAGTTCAAAATTACACTATAAATAAATGAACGTAGTCCTGAGATACGGTTAAATATTGACAAAATCATTTAGTTCCCATTGATCTTGTAACAAAGGAAACCAATCATAACAATGAAACCACACAATCAACCAACATGACAAAGATGATCACACAAGCATGACCACTTGATTGACTGACCAAAAATGCCTTTGATCAAATGAACAACATCACTTTTAAGATAAGTCCTACAAAATACATTACATATTAATTCATCATTCTCTCCTCCCCAAATCGCAGATTGATTGGGAGCAAAATCACATAATCCATTTTTTAGTGGCTACATCTGTGTGATGTTCAGTTCAATTTTCTTTATTACCATTAGAGGGATGTTTCTTTTTTCCTACAATGAGCTATAGTTTCCATAACTGATGCAAGTGCTGCTGGATAAAAGGAAAAGTAAACAAAGAAATATTTTCCCCAAAAGCCAACACAATCTATCCTCTCGTCTGCCAGGATCACTTGCTGCTAAGATTTTTGATAAAATAGCAAGCAACGCTATTTAGATAGAATAAACAGTGAGTGGAGGATTTTTTTTTTTCTCTTTTTGTAATTAAGAACAGCAGGGGAAACAATAAACACATAAAACCAAACACATAAACAATTTATCTGCATAAGTAAATTTTTTCGTAACAAAAACAATATCCAATAATTAGGCCAAATTGAGCTATCCCAGCATGATCTTAATCAATTTTCTCTTAACCGCTCTTAACAATGACTAGAAAGATTGTAAAGCATTCCGATTTTATGAAACATTGATTGAGACAATAGTAAAGACCTCAAAGAATAATCAAAATATTTATAACCTTATCAAGGCAGAGGACAAAATCCAATCTGTAATAGATGTAACTGAAATCCTGAGTGCGTGAAATTAGAGGCTAGTAAGTAGTGTAACAAAGAGCTAAAAGCCAAAGACAAACAAACATTTGCCCTTTTTCAGCAAAATGCAAGTTCAAGATATATTTGAAATAATCTCCCGATAAAACTTATGCAAAGAAACAGAAAGGGAAAGAGAAACCCTTTTGGAGAAAAAAGATTAGAGGTTTAGAACCAAACTCAAATCAAAAACCAAAAGGTAGAGAAAGCACAGATCTCAGCACTTCCCCCCACCATACAAATATAACAGGCATGTAAAAACAAAATTAAACAAACAGACGAATAAACAATGTGAAATGGCTTACAAGAGGAGTGTAGAGCCCGATTGCAATATACTGGTACATTTTTTTCCCAACAAAGGGAGCAAAGAATACATAGAAAGCAAACCCCAGTGCCAGAAATACAGCAACAGCTACCACCTGCAGTTTATATGAATACCCAAAAGAAGGATTTAAACAAAATAAGAGCAAGCAAAATATCTTGTGAATGCATATATATATATATATATAGAGAGAGAGAGAGAGAGAGACCTGAAGGGGATGGTAAGGGAGCTGCCATCCATGCTTCCTCATTTTCTAGTGCAGTGCTGTAGCCAAAAGACTTAACAAGAAAATGGCTGGGGCAAAGGAGAAGGAATAGCTTAGCTTAGAATACAGTTGTTTGATATATTTTCTCCCAGGGAAACATTAGGATGACTGATTCACAGCAGAGCACGAGTAACTCAGTTGCCCATATTCCATGGGTCCTATCATTGAGCTGGAATGGAGGGGGAAACAAGCCATAAAAACGAAATTAGCTCTCAACGACGGAAAAGGAAATGGCAGGTAGTGGTTTTGTGGGGAAGGAGGGATGGACAATGTTAGGAAAGCTTTGTCTGCTTCACTCAATCATAGCCCACCCAAGTATGGAAGGTGATGAGAGAGAGAAGGGCCTTTTGGGTTGGGTATTCCTGACATTTTTGGTTTCTTGCAAAGCCTTTTACAGACGAGGAAAAATCTGTAACTCTGCGGGTGTGGGGGAGAGAGGGAGAGGGGGAGAGAGGGAGAGAGAGAGATGACAAAAGGGGTGGAAGAGGAGTTATAAAAGCTTTAAAGAAGGGTCGTTTAAGAAATTAAAAGAAAGGAGAAGCAATCAAATGGCTGTTGCACTGACCCGCTTCACAAGATTTGCCCTTTAGAAAAGGAAACAACAATGCTAGAAACAAGAAAAAAGTTAAAAGTGGATTGAGAGAGAGAGACAGAGAGAGGGTGGTAATTATAGGCTTCAAAAGAAAAAAACCACCAGCAACTAGGATGAAAAAAGGTTGAGTCGGGTCGAGTTTGACTCGTCTCTTGACTCGAGGGTCGATCTGACCGGAGGTTAACTCGTTCTTGTTACCCTTTTGGTTCCTTGGGTTAGGGCAGGGTCGTTAATTCCTGCTCTTGACCTATCTTACTTAATTCAATTTATATTTTTAATATTTTTTATTTTTTATAAAGTAAATAAAATAAAAAAAATAAAACTCAAATAAATACATTAAAATAATTATTGACAAAAATTAAAATTTATTAAACAATAACTAATTACATAACTAACATTAAATCCAAAATTATAAATGTAGAATTATACCAAAAAAAGATAGAGTAATAAATAAATACATCATTTCACATCTTATATATCCCAACTACATTGGCACCTATAAAACTGAGTATCATTTGTAAATATTATTTTATCTATGAATCATTGTCATTCGTCGCTAGATTCACTAGTGCATTCTTCTCTTTCACCCAAATACATTACATCAAATCAATGAAAAGTTACTTTTTTTCGGCATCTTTTTATTGTCCTTTTTCAATAAGATACCAATCTCATAAACACATTAAGGCCTCTACTATCTAAAGAATCAATCGACTCTTGAATTGACTAACAACATGCTCACTCATAAACATATTAAGACTTTTACTGTCTAAAGAGTCAGTCGACTCTTAAATTGACTGACAATGTGCTCACTTGCACTAAACGCTTACTTAAATGATATGATAAAAATTAAAAATACAAGAATATCACAGACTACAGCTGAAAAAAATGAAAATTTAAACTGTTGTCCCTTCCACCAGTTTAAAAAATTAAACCATATTTATATTCTATCGGAGGTGTGCCCATATGACATTGTGGATTGGCTGAAGATAAGCTGTCATTTGTTGATGAATCTATCCATTGAAATTCATTCTTCTCCAAGAGAAGGTATTGCCAAAGTCACGGTGAGAAAATATGGTTGTGCCGGTGGTTATTTGAGCAGTTATACGATTGGTATCATACCGACTGATTACAACTTACATTTACTCTTTGATATTATTTAATTATTCTTGGCCACTTTCAAGGTCATATATCATCTTTAATAATTGAAGAAAAAGATTTTTTTTATATCTAAGGTCTAAAATAGTAACAATACCAAAATGTATAAGAAGTAGGTTAAAATATTTATTAAATTTTTCTTTCATTGTAATAACCATATCAGTATAATTTCTTGGACAATATATTTTTTTAAAAATTTTATTAATTGCCCCCAATTGATAAACAACAGTAGAAGAAGCACAATAATGAATCAAACAAAATATTTTAGTAGCAATATCAAAAATATGTAAAAAAAAAAAATTTTAAAAAGTACATTGCCCAATCAATGGGCTCAATAATTTATAAACTAATAGCTTGATTATTTAAAATAAATAAATCAATTACTTTTTTATTTTTAATAACAACTTTTAACGTAACATAGGTTGAATTGCATCCCATATTAGCTTTGATAGGTAATGTCTTAGATTTTAAACCAATTTGAGTGCATATGCCTGCAATAAATGAATTCTTTTTTAAGAACTCATAATATAAACTACAACTCGTTATATTTTAATAAAGGATTCATAAATATTCAATCTATCTTTTACAATTAAGTTAAGTATATAGGCACAACAACACCATGAAATAATACACCCTTCATAGGTAAAATATTAAATAAGTAATTAAAACAAACATTATTATATAAACCATTTTTTAAAGTAATAAAAAAATATTTTTCATATAATTTTCATGATACAAGTTCATTAAAAATAAGTTCCCCTACACTTAATTCAGTGCAGGGTTGTTCAACTAATTTAAACAAAATAATGCGTTCATTTGATTTTTAATTTTTGTCAATGTAATGTGCAATTATTTAAATATATTTAATATTTTGGCAAGACTTTCACATATCGAAGGTCAATCAAATATTTCCTTCAAAGTGTCAAAATAAGTTTTTAATTAATCTTTTTTTTTTCAAAATCCCATAAAATTTTATTTTTTGAAGTATTTCTTGAAAAAAAGTAATATTATTGTGTAAAACTATTGCGAATAAATTCTTTAAAATTTTGATTTTTACTCATTATGAAAGGTTATTCATCTTTAACAATAAATCTACCTAAATTATTTTGTATTTTTGTGGGATCATAATAAAAAATATTTAAATTAACCCCTTCATTGCCAAATTAAATTTGTGCAGCATGTAAAAAAAAATTGATCAATTACAAAATTAATACAGAAATCGTGTCGGTACTTTCTATTTAAATGCCTTTTTAGGTAATTAGTTACAAAAGTAGTCTTACCATCTAATAAATCCCCACAAATATTGCATTTGACCTTATGCATTTCATCATCACGTGAAATTCTAAGAAAAAAAATCTCACGTTTTTTAAGAAGCACACTGTTGGCTATACCGCGATGATATACCAATATTACCACTTGTGCTAATAGATGTTGGTGTTAGCATTGCAAATTGTTCTTAAGAGAAAGAAGATATTGAGTTCTCACCCTCCAAATCAAAAAAATAAGAGTCTCTAGGATCTATTTGGAAAAAATAATTTAACAAAAAAACTTAAAGTATGCGAATTAAAAAATGTATGTACGCCAATTAAAAAAAATAAAATACTAACTTGGAATAATTTGAAGTTTTAAAGTACCAAATCTTTAAATCTTGACTTTAAATTTGACGAAATTATATGCACTTGAGCACAATTGAAAAATGCACTTGGGAGTTGCTAACTTGATTGTATAGAAATTTCAAATAGAATTAGAGTTTTTGAAGGTTTGAATAAATACGTGTAAGGAGTATTTATAATAGAAGCTTAAGAGGGGGTTTTATAAATTTTTTGGGTGTTTTGTAATTAATTTTAAAATTTTTTGACTGTTAAAGGTGTTAACGAGTAGCCTAGCCCCAATGAATAGAAAGGAGAAAAAAAAAAACAAAAAAAAAAAAAAAAAAAAGGACTAGCAGGCAATGGTCACAAAGGAAAAAAAAAATTCAAATTCCCCCCCTCCCAAAACAATCACAAACAAATAAAGGAATGAAAAAGAGGTGGCGTGGATCAGCGGGGCAGGTCAGAGTGACTCAAGCTTGGGCATCTAGAGATAGGGGCGGGCTGAGGCATACGGAAAAGTAGGGCAGGCCCAGTCGGGGCAAAATCTAGGTTGAGTTAGATCGCGGGCTGACCCGACCTAATTACATCCCTAGCAGAACACGCATCCCTCCTCCCATATACATTTTAGCATAGGTATATTAATTTGAATATATAGTGTGTGGATATTTTATTTGCAAGTGAGCATTGCACATATTTTAATACATTTGTGTGGAGCGAATGCCTTGAATAATAAAAGTGGCAATCATACTATAATCACTGAATTAATGTCACGATTTGAAAACTCTCCCATTCCATTTCCCTTCAAGTAGTGTGTGTATATACATATTAAATTTTGGGTAAATGACACTTAGACCCCCTTAACATTTAGATAATTACACTTAGACCCCATCAACATTTAAAATTTATAATTAACCCCTTATTTTGAAATGTTACTAACCCCTTACTCCCCTCCGTTAGTATTCCGTTAGGTTTCAATTAAAATAATGATGTTAGCAAAATTTTTTTGCTAATAAACCAAGTTTACCCCTCTTCTCTCCCTTCTTTTATTATTTTAATAATTATTATTTAAATTTTTTTTCTCTTTTCACTGCTCTCTATATCTCTCTCTTCTTCTGTGCTTTCTTCTCTGGCCATTACTGGGACTAACCTAGCACCATCATCATAAAATCTATAAGGCTCATCTTCTTCTCTCAATCAGAATATCCCAATTCGATCAAAACCTCAATTTATCCAAAAATCAAGACCAACCCACCAATTACAATCTCAAATGGCTA
>JAVXUM010000001.1:16361611-16372836 GCA_035590655.1 Pouteria glomerata
CTCACTAGTATTCCAAATCAAAAATGAGGAAAATAATAAAAATAGAAAATATGGAAAACAAGTAATAATAAATTTGTAGTTGTCAAAAAATACATCAAAACCAACAAGTAAACCTTCAATTGTAATTTTGGTATTGACTCTAGCTTAGAGGTTGCAATATTAGATATGACGCATGAACACAACTATTGAGAGAAAACACTAACTCAATGTGACACGAATATAATAAATCGAAATTGACAAGATTTGATCTAATTTTGAAATAAATTAATTATTTAACATGCTCGTTAAATATTCATATGTTTGAGTACAGACACGAATGAACATGAATTATATACTAGAGCATGACATGATTGTCATCCCTACTCCAACCTCCTTTAATCTCCTATTCCTGCAATGGATCAATTGGCATGAGAGTTGGTGTGCAATGCATGTTTCAAAATTGACATTTGACTACCATTCTTGGTGAAAGTTGTGAACAAATAGTCTCTTTGTCCTAAATGGGAAGATTCCTAGGTACTTAGCCTTGTAAGACAAGAGTGACTATCTACGTTGACATCATTTGCTTCCAGTATTGGACATCATATCTTGGTCTAAGAAACATGGACTCACCATCAAGGATGTCGATTGCAAGTCTGATTCATGAGAGAATCAGACACATGTTGGACTCACTTTTTGCTTTGTTGGTTATTTTATTTTTTTGTCCGAACACAACTCGGACATGTCACAAATTTGTTTTGGACACAACTAGGCCTTTTTTTATAACATTTGAAAATTTTAGGTCAGGGTTCACTTGAATAAAATAAATTATAAAATAAAATAAAAGTATTTAGATGTTTGATAGGATGTAATGACATTTTATATTAAAGATTCATGTACAATCTTTTGTGAAGTTGATGTGTTATTTATCATTTTCATATGAAATATGATTATTATATGACTTCTTTTTTAATGTGACCTTTGATTGGGAGGATAAGATGATAGTTCATAAGTAATACCATCAGACTAAATTTTTTATGTGGATTATTTTTTTGGCTTTTGGTTAGTGGGATGTGGGATGTGGAATGCGATAAAGATGTCATTTGATAAGAGATTTGGTAAGTAGTAATTTTGGATCTTTAGATCTTGTTGGAAAACTAATCAGGGAATGGGGAAACACAATACCGCATGGGAATATACAATCTCAACCTGGAAACCAAAAAAAAAAAAAAGAGAAAAAAAATACTTTTGTGGACCCAACTGGATAAATTATCCAATCTCCTCTCCCAAATCCATCAAATAAAAAGACCCTTATGCTATAGATTTCTACTGTATTTGGATATAGTATAATATCTAATATATAAAAAATACATATATTTAGAACTACATAGTTTTGACAAGTCATTGCTGTGTTGTGTACGGTACTCTTTGAAAATTGCTAAGTCAACTCATATATGTCCGTGCTTCTTAGATCTTGACTATATTGCATAAATTTAAGAACATTATGAAAATAATCGTATGCATTTACTATAGTTGGGATTTGTTGCTAATAATGTAATAGCCTTGTATTTGAGAAAAAAAATTATGACACTCTTATCCGATATTCTTAGATCTTGACTATATTGCATAAATTTAAGAACATTATGAAAATAATCAGATGCATTTACTGTAGTTGCCATTTGTTGCTAATCATATGCACCCGGTAAGCATATTTAGAAATTTGAATTTATTGTATAATTATGTATAAAAGTTGTTATTCATGATATGCTCTAGGCCACCTTTTAAGCACCGTAGTGCCCTCGAAAATTAAATGAACAATTATGCATAAAAGTTGTTATTCATGATATGCTCTAGGCCACCTTTTAAGCACCGTAGTGCCCTCGAAAATTAAATGAACATATTAAAAGTATAAATATTTTTCTGTGTCCATGTGATATTAGAATTAGATGAAACTCCCACTTAGGCACATACATCTAACATAGGGCATATTATGACAGATAATGCCAGAATTTAAAACTGTCACGATGCACAGAATATGATAAAAGTTATAGAAGTTGATACTCAATAATTTACAACTTCATAGGTATCTTATATCTATAGTAATTTATAAATTGGCATTAGATACTTGCGTTATTCATGTCTCTTGATGTAATATTATATTTTCATGTATTCATTCTTCTGTGAATCTCAATTTTTGAGTTTTGCTGCACCTATTCTTATCTCAAAAGCAAGAAGGAAAGTGCTTGCTGAAAATGGTGGCAGATACAAGATGAGAAATGAAATATGCATTGTCACCACAAGGCAACGGGTAAACAGTAGGATATTTTCCAGTGGAACAAGACAACTTTCTTAATAATCATTTGGGAAATTAAATATGAAGTTGTGACACAGTGAATCACTGAAAGCATTTTAGTTGCTGTTTCTATACTAACTGTATTTCTCTATGTTTCTTGTGCTGATCTCTTATTCGTTTCTTGAATTGCTTTGGAAAACTTCCGAATGTTATTCTCTTCCATTTTTCCTACATTTGAGATATGTAAATGGGTTTCCTGAGAAAGTTTGTTCTTCTCATTAAAAACTAGTTCCTTTCTGGTCTACCTCTCAAAAAAAAGTTCTTTTGTGATGATGCCCAACTTCCTTTTAATTTTAAATTTTCATGTCTCCACGTTTTCTTTTGGCTTGCAGAAGCAACCTTGTGCTTCTGTTT
The DNA here is from genome assembly GCA_035590655.1 of Pouteria glomerata. Taxonomy (NCBI): domain Eukaryota; kingdom Viridiplantae; phylum Streptophyta; class Magnoliopsida; order Ericales; family Sapotaceae; genus Pouteria; species Pouteria glomerata. Next base: position 16,364,295 of record JAVXUM010000001.1, read on the forward strand.
GTTTCCATGTTGATTGATAAGCAGCTTGAGTATCATCTCTGTCTGGATATCAGAGATCTTGATCTTTGCCCTCTAGCTGTGGGTTACTTGTGTGATAGTGTCAACAAATCCACTGTATTTGTCAATTTGATAATCAAGAATTTAAGATAGCTAATGTTTTATCTCAGCAAGACCAGTGCATATATACGTATATGGGTGCTGTTGATGTTTTTGGATCAATCTTTTGTTTGTCTGCTATTGCACTCTTTCATATTGGAACTAGAGTGCATAATTCCACCGAGTATTTTTCGTAAATGGGTATAATAGCTGTTTTTCTTCTTTCATTGACAGGAATGGGAACAAAGGTGCACTGTAAAAGCTACTTGCCTGGGTATTACTCCATGAGGGATCTTAATGAGGATTCTAGTAATAGTAGCTGGCCCCTATTTTATGGAGACAAAACCTTAGCAACTCGGCAATATTATAATGGTTTCTTCCCTAGGGTTGCCACAAATGCATACCCAGGGTATGATAAGTATGGGTTAAAGCAGACAATGCTTGAGCATGAGGCAGTATTCAAGCATCAGGTGATTCTCTCAGGCTTATAGTGTTTTCTGAATCTGATTTTTTATATAACCATCTGATTTGCTGTTTTTATCATGTGTGTTTTAATTCTGTTGCGTCAAATTGATGCCTGGCTGGCCATGATTAAATTAAGTAGTCCAATCTTCTACATACACTTAAAAATCAATCATTTATGTTTCTTCTTTTCGCCCAGGTGTTTGAACTTCACCGCCTTTACAAAATACAGAAAGACATGATGGATGAAATCAGAAGAAAAGAACTAAATATGCATCGGATACAAATGGAGGCATCGTCTTCGTCAAGCTTGCTGGTATCTCAAATGCCATCTGAAGATGGTCGGAAATGGCATAAACCTACCTTCCCGTTGGTGAATTCTGTTTGTGGAAGGCCATCTGTTTCAGGTGCTGACATTATTAGTTCTACCTTGAGTTGTACAGAAGGGAGTAGCACACAAGCTGGTAGAATTCCATTCCAGAATGGATGTAGTTCGAGGGATTGTGAGATATTGGAGTGGAGACCCTCAAAGGTTAGGAAAAAGTTATTTGATCTTCAACTCCCAGCTGATGCGTACATTGATACAGAGGAAGGAGAACAGCCCGTAGACAATAGGAAACCTGACTTTTCAAGTCGTCCTTCAAGTGGAAATCATAAGATTGCTTCTGAGGGCAGTGCGAAGTTGAATCTTGGTGGCAATGCGAAGATCGACTGTGATGGAAATGCTTCAAGATCTGGTTCCTGCTTGAGGGCCTCTGTTGGGTTGGCTGATTTGAATGAACCCCTTCCAGTTGAAGAAGCGACTCCTTTCACATCTGTTAATTCTATAGGCTGTGCCACTGGCCAGGGAGAGAGTAAGGACCTGGGTCAGGGTTCTAAACCAAATTCACAGTTTCTTCTTGGTATTCCAAGGGAAATTTCACAGACCTCCCAACATGGAAGCATTTGTGGGACTTTGAATAACATACAGGTAGAGAATAAAGGGCACAGCAAAGAGTGGTTATCCTATATCTATGAAGCAGGTAAAGATATCTCTTGAACTTGCAAATATGTTAAATTGGTCTTCCTTTATATATCAACATTTTCCATCATGGTTGTGCAAGTAGATAATTTAGATTTTCAGAGTCAAATTTGAAGAAAGTTTTGAACTACCAAAGGTTTAAAAGAGTTGGGATTTGCGAGGCATTATGTCTTTCAATTCTGGCAAGATTAATGTCTTGGGCTTCATTAAGATTCTGTTACATGAATTTCTGTTCTATATTGCTACTGTAGTACTCAACAACCCAACTAGGCATTATTCCTAAACTCATAGGGGTCGGCTTATATTGCTACTGTAGTGATCATTCAAAATTTTTGGAACCAAAAACTTGCTGTTTGTGTTCTTTTTCATGTTTTCTTTTCCCTTTTTCTTTTTGGATTTCGGCTGATGCTTTTATTTGAACATTTTTTTTTTCCATGTACAGGGCACAGTAAAGCCCATCTGAATTCTATTCCTGAAGGTCTCCAACCAGATAAGTCACCTATGTCTTCCCAGCTGACACGAATTATGCTTAACAAAGCCCATAAACCTTTGGGAATTCCTCCATCTGATATTAGGAGGGGAGATCTGTGGAGAGAGGGCACTATTTGTAACTTAGAACTACCTGAAAAAAGTCACGATCTCTCTAGTTTTAACCATCTGGAACCTGTTGTCGCCTCCCACATGCCGAACACATTCCCCTTGGTACATTCATCTGAATTGGATAATACTTGGTCTCACTGTATCTCAACTTTGGGGAAGCCAAGTAGTAGCTTAACCCAGAAATGGACAGCAGTTCAAACACAGCCACCTTTAAGTTCATTGGGCTCCTTAAGTACGAGTTCGCATCCATCTCCTCATAGCCATAAGATATTTGGAGACCAGTGGCATCTTCATAGTAGTTCTGGGTCAAAGCCTGGTTTCGGAAATGGTCTACCTAACCGTAATGGATTTTACAATGGGTCATTGTCAGGATCCAAGGACATGCCAACTCGTCTCCCCTCAGTTGGCTTTGACTATTTGAGTTGCAAAAAGGATGATAAGGTAGTCTCTGAATGCTTGACTAACTATGGTCCTGAAAACTATATGAAGGGTTCAAATGTTATTGATGTGAAATGCGTCCTTTCAAAATGTTCATCCAATGAGGTGGTTGCCCAGCAAGGTCTTGAGATCCCGGATGAAGAAAGGAAGTGGGAGGACCATCTGAAGGTTTTTCCCTGGCTTAAAGCTAAGCCTGCTTGTAAGAACGAGGACACCAGCATCAGAAGGGATTCAAATTCCTCAGAAATAAGCATCTTACAACCTGCTTCCAACCACTTGTCCGGCAAAGGTGAAACTGTGAAAGGTCCCAATCAACTTTCTGCCAAGCATGTTACATTAGCTTCATGTGACTGTGAGGCTGGGGCCAAGAGGCATGAGGTAGTTGACTGCCTGGCTAGTAGAAAGATTCTCGGCTTTCCCATTTTTGACAATCCTGGTACTCCCAAGAACGAGTCGTCTTCTCTTGTATCCACCTCTGCATCCCTTCGATGCACTCCTCTAGCGAAAGAGATAAAAAATGAAGACAAAATTGGAGTAATTGATATAAACTTGGTTTGTGATCCTGAGTCCAGCACACAGATTGCAGAAGTAGTGGCAGCGAAGGAAAAGGATAAGAAGGTTGCCAATTTGAGAACGTTCATTGATTTGAACTCATCTCTGAGTGAGGATGAAGTTACATTAGCACCATCTGTAGCGAGCACAAATGTTGATGTGAAGATTGCAGTGGAGATAGATTTGGAAGCCCCTGCAATTCTAGAGACTGAGGAAGACATTCCAGCTGCTGATAAACAGCAGCAGCAGGAGACGCCTCAAAAACCACCACCACAAAAAGATGAGCAGCCTCAGGATGAAGCTGCCAGAATTGCAGCCCAGGCTATAGTTGCTATCTCATCCTGGGATCATCTCAATCATGTAGATGAGAGCACTTGTCACCTGACTCCCACGGAAGCTCCTTCGCCAGATTCTCTCCTATGGTTTGCAGATGTAGTTTCTTCTTATGCTGGTAATCTCAATAGCAAATTTGGAACTGAATCAAAGGGCAAAAGTGGTGGTGACAAAGAGGTATTATCTTTCTCTGATGAGATAGATTATTTTGAGGCCATGACATTGAACCTGAGAGAGCTCAAGGAAGAAGAGTACATGCCAAAGCCCCTGGTTCCTGAAAACTATAAAGCGGAAGAAACAGGAACTGTTTCATTACCAAATCGATCCCGGAAGGGCCAGGCTAGGAGAGGTAGGCAGCGGAGAGACTTCCAAAGGGATATTCTTCCAGGCCTTTCTTCTTTGTCGAGGCATGAGGTAACTGAGGATCTTCAGATATTTGGTGGGTTGATGAGAGCGACAGGCCATCCTTGGCATTCGGGTTTGAATAGAAGGAATGGCACCAGAAATGGGGGTGCCAGGGGAAGGCGGCGGTCAGTGGTGGTTGACCCCGAATCCTACCCTGATGCCGCCCCTGCCCCTGCCCCTGCCCCTGATCCGGCTGTGGCAGCAACCGCTGTTTGGACTCCACTGATGCAGCAGCTTAATAATATTGAAGTGGGATTGGAGGATAGAAGCCTAACAGGGTGGGGAAAGACACCTCGACGGCCTCGGCGCCAGAGATGCCCTGCAGGTAATCCTGCCCCCATCCCTTTGGCCTAATTGCCGGATGAGGCTTTGATTTATTAACTGAGAACTTCAGAGAAGGAAGTTGGGAAATAGTGAGCTGTTTTATGGGTTTGGGGGAGTGAGTTTGTTGGGAGTTAGGGGGATTGCCTTTGTAAATGTCTTTTCTTTAGCCCTTAATTTGGGGGCCCTCTTGATTTTCTGTTTCTGGGTTAGCAACTCCGTAATATTCAGAAATAATGTTGCATGCTTTTCATCTGGGATTATATATATACACAACATTTCTTTTGATGTGCATTCGAGTATTATTCTCGTCTTTTGGACTCTTCTCACAATCTCAGGGGCAACTATAGACTGAAGGGGCATCCTCTTGTTTTAAGGTTTGTGCAGTAAGTTTAGTTTTCATTCTTCTCCCCAGGTAGATGGAAGAGAAGTTGGGGTGCTCACTGCCTGCAGTTGGGTAGGCGAGGTTTTCAATGTTACATTAAGTATGCGGTCATACCTTTTGAGCGAATGTACAAGAGCATTAATTTTAAAAAGTATAGAGTTGAAAACACTGTCTATAAATATATATATATATTAATGAAATTATTGTGTAAAATAATACTGAGTATGAAATGTATTTTTTAACTTTTTCATATATGAAGATAATACGTAAATTTTATGTAATAATTTCATATATATTAGTGCAAAAAATATCATATACACGTAATCTAGTCCCAGGCATTGTTGTGGATAAATGATGAATTTAAGACATCCTGACCACAGTAGTTGGGATGTGGGTCCTAAATATTCTTGTCCATTAACTCTGTGTGGTAATAAATTTAATTTATTTATTACTATTTAGTTAATTTATTACTAGATTGTTAACTAAATGAGATCATACATTTACACGCAATGGAAAGTGACGTGATAATAAGGCATTCTTTGTTATTACATCTCACTGTTCAGATATCCTCACGCATATTAAATGTCGAATGAAAGATAATAAATGAAAAGTAAACTGTTAGATGGCGTTTGACAATACTGTCATTTTTTTGTTATTTTTTTGTTACTGTTTTTTATTTTGGATTTTCTGTTGTCGTTTTTTTTTTAAATGAAAATCGAAGTTGCGTTTGAAAACGTAATTTTGTTTACAATTAATATTTTTTTTTATTTTTAAAAAATATTATATTATACAATATACTATATTATTATATATCAATTAAATTATTGTACTATATTATATTATATTATGTTATATTAATACAAAATATAATAATATATAACAATACATATATTATAATATAATATAATAATATAATTATTATATAATATAATATTGTATTATTAAATATTATATATTATATATTAATCATTATATTATTACATAATATTATACAATATTATATTATATAATAATTAAATTATTATATTATATTATATTACTTATTAATATGATATAATATATATTAATTTAATATAATATTTGTTTAATAATTAATATAATATAATATAATAATTCAAATATAATATAATATAATAATACATAATATAATATAATAATATTTAATATTTAATATTTAATCTTATATTAATATTACATTATATTCTATTATATTAGATTATATTAATTATTAAACTAGTATTATACTAAATTAATATTATATAATATAATCAATATAATAATATAATTATTATATTATATTATCTTAATAATTAAATTATATAATTATTTTCTATTATATTATGTTAATTATTATATGAATATTATATTTATATAATTTAAATTATTATACTGTATTATAATATATTATATTAATATTAATTTAAATTATTATATTGTATTATATTAAATTAATATAATCTTAATTTAAATTATTATATTATATTATATTATTATAATTAAGTTATTATATTATATTAAAATTGACTATGTTTAAAAGGGGGCTAAAATTTTGGCAATAGAAAAAGAAAACAGAATAAAAACACTTTTTGAAATATTTTCATTTTTCTGTTTATGTTTTAATTTTTTTAGAAACAAAAAAATGTAAACAGATTTAACAAACATGTTTTTGTTATAAATTTTTAAAATTTTAAAAACGAAAATAGAAAAATAGAAAACTGAAACGTTACCAAACGGAACCTTAATGAAGTGATGTGATAATAAGGCATTCTTTGTAATTATATCTCACCTATAAAGCTGATGAGTTTCCTTTAAATCCCTTCCTATTCTCACATTTCTATTGGGCTCTTACACTTTTCCCACGTCTACTTTCATGAATGATCTTTATCTTATTCGAATCCCTCTCAACTGTCATGCCCCTGTTAATTAAAGTCTTATAATCATCCAAACTCAACAGCACCATTTTATTCCTCAAAGTCGGCCTTAGTCCTCTTTCAAATCTTCTACACTTCAAATGTACTGCAGAAATCAACTAAGGCACATACTTCGACAAGTCTGAAAATTTTCTCTTATATTCAAACACTGTCATAGTTTCTTGGATCAAGTTTGTAAATTCTTCCCTCTTAGCATCTCTTAGGGATTTAGGGAAGAAATGATCTATAAACTTCTCCTTGAATATTTCCCAAGTATAACCTTCTACTCCTCCTGTGTCCTTCAAACTGGACCACCAGACTGATGCTCTTTCCACCAATTGAAATGCCATCAGTGTAATGCGAGTAGACGGTTCAATAATTTCTATAGTACCCAAGATCTTCTCATATTCCTCCAAAAACTTTTCTATTACATCAGTATCGGTCACTCCGTCATACTTGGGAAGTTTCATCCTCCTGAATCTCTCTAATGTGGTGGTACTGGTCTACATTAATGATTGGGGCCCAACCCGTGCCTTTCCTGCTAACGCAGCCATGGCTGCTACCATCTGCTATAATATCACCCCAGCATCAATAGTGCAGGCTACGAAACTTCTGGTGCCCCAAACTGCACCTCCTTATTTCCTAGTAAACCCTGTGCTTCTGCTACTGTAATGGGTTTCTTGTCTTTGCTGAACAGGTGCAGTAATTTGATTATCCTGCATCGGGACACCTCCCTGTCCTCGTCCCCTACCTCGGCCTTAGACTCTAACTCCTCTGTCACACGGTGGCATTTTATCTGTAATATAATATGAAGCATAAATATAGTAAGAAGAAATCAACATTGGAGGTTATAATATAACATAATTTCATTTGACATAAAGATAACAGTTCGATACATTCACAAGATTATATCATAATAACACCATCCCTCGTTCCCTAAAGTTACATCAAAAGTTTCATATTACATTTATCCAAAAGTCTTACTACTAACTAAACTTGAAAAGAATTACATAACTACACTAGATAGTAATTTTATAACCCATCCGTTCATTACAAAGGGAATTGTCTTACCAAAATTTTCCCTTCTCATAAATCACATTACATTTTTAACCCCGACGGTAAGGACATGAATTGCAGGTGTGCCTTCGTCTATCACAATATGTGTATTTCTTAATGCATTATTTAGGACACTAGTAATTGATACACCCCAGCCTACGACATTTCCCATAAGCTCCATCTAGGAGATCTTCCTGACTATCTGAACTTCCACTTATCTCCTGAACGCTAGGGTTAACTTCCTATAGCCCAGTATTCTGATTGCCCAAACTTGGTACTGCTATGGGACTCTGGGTTACAGTCTGATTTATTGAAGAAGGGGGTAATATCACAATTGTATTCTGTATCACAATCACCAGGTATACATACTGAGATGAGTACTGAACCGGGTAGGGCATCACATATTGGTATGAGTGGTATGCTGGATAGAAAGCTGAATATGACATCCAAAGATATGATACCATATGCTAACCCACATTAGTTGCTAATAGATTGACTCCAGCTTTACCTCTTGACTCTATTTGTGGTTGGGAATCAACTAACCCTTTAGTTGCTACTTTAAAAAAAACATCATCATCTGCCCATATGATCTCCTCTTTAGCTAATTGAGGTTTTCTTTTTAAAATTCCATCTAGAAATTTAAACAAAACATTTAAGTCTAAGATTATATTTAATTGAACTACTATGTAAACATACAATATGGTATGCAAGACTTTCTCATGTCACTAAGTATTTTGACCTAGACTCTGATAATATCCTGTCACGTCTCGAAAAAGAATTATACACTGTCACGCCCCTAACGTAAATTGTCCGGGACGGACGGTATAAGAAAATAGGAACAATTTTAAACAACATTAAACAATTAAATAAACCTATGCCAAGGTCAAGTCCATGCACAACAACATAATCAGAGCAACTACAATCGTCCCACTCCCCATATAAATAAATATACATCATACGTCA
>JAVXUM010000001.1:16372936-16387376 GCA_035590655.1 Pouteria glomerata
TTGCAAATGTTTATTATTTTAACTCGGCACTATCCTCGAATCATTTGATAAGATTTTATACAATTTTTTTAATTTTCATAATTTTGTAATATATTCTAAAAATAATGTAATGAAATAAAATATAAATATGGTAAATGTCAAAATAAATAATTTATAAAAAATTTGTAAAAATAGATAAATAAATATCAAGATGATAAAGAAAATGATAAAATTTTGTAAATAAATTAAAACAAAATAAGTTATTTTATTAATTAGAAAATAAATTAAAATTTATTTTTATATGATTTCTAAAAATATAAATTAAAATAAAATTTATTTTAGTATTTCAAAATATTTTTTTGTTCCATAAAACCTGTGAACATGAAAATAAGAGCTTGTAAATTGAAATTTCTAATTGTTTTTTATTTTTATTAATTTTTCTTACCAATCTTAAATTTAAAATATAATATTTGTTTTTTTTCATTGTTCATGTACAGAAAAAAATAAAATTATCAAAAAATATTTATCTAAGAAAATCAGTGAACTGAAAAAAAATTACTTTTAATTATATAGACAAATTTATCCCAAAAAAATAATAAGTAATAATAACAAATACTTTTTAAAAGAATCTAAAATTAAAAATTTTCATCGTAATAAGTTAATTTAGATACATAAATTAATTTTTTTTAAAAAGTTTAAAATGTAGTTATTTGTTTATTTGTTAAAGCATCAAAAAAAATAAAAAGTTGTATTTTATATATATTTAAAAAATAATAAATTTATTACAAAATAAAAGTATTTAAGAAATTATAATTAAATTTTAAATTAAATTTTTATATAAGTATTTTTATGATGCGATATTATACAAAATATATGTAAAAAAGGGATGGTAATTATATAATTTTAATTAATAAAAAAACCAGAATGATTTGACTAGCCAGCCCGAAGGGTCATTTCCAACGCCAAGTTCGCCCCAGTGGAAATGGCGGGACCGATCGTGTTCTTAGTAACCATCAAACCCAGATGAAAAACGACGATGATGAAACTGATCTCTCTCCTTTGCAGAGACATCCCTCGCATCACCATCACCTTCAGACCTCACCTCCAGAATAGAACTGTAGCTTCCACACCGGCCCACCAACACTTCCTTCGACTACCCGAAATCGATCAAACCGTTGCTTCAATCCACTCCATCTCTTCAAACCCCTTCTTCTCTCTTCTGGGTCTCTGCAGAAACTTGCTTTCTCTCAAGAAAATGCACGCTTTGCTCGTCGTCCACAGCCTCACCAGTGACCTTCTGTTCCAGACTAAATTAGTAAGCTTGTATGGTCAGTTCGGGCAGATTGAAAGTGCCCGCAAGATGTTCGATAGAATACCTGACCCGGATATTTATTCCTATAAAGTGATGATCAGATGGTATTTCTTGAACGACTTGTACTTGGAGCTTGTTGAGTTCTATACCCGTATGAGGCAATGCCTCAGGGAGCACGATAACATTGTTTTTTCAATTGTGTTAAAGGCGTGTAGCGAATTGCATGAACTCGATGAAGGGAGGAAGGTGCACTGTGAGATTGTTAAGGTGGGGAGTCCGGATAGTTTTGTTTTGACGGGTCTTGTTGATATGTATGCAAAGTGTGGGGAGGTTGAATGTTCTCGCCAGGTGTTTGATGAAATTGTTGATAAAAATATAGTTTCTTGGACTTCAATGATTGTGGGGTATGTGCAGAATGATTGTACAGAGGAAGGGTTGATTTTGTTTAATCGGATGAGAGATGGATTGGTTGAATGCAACCAATATACTTTTGGGAGTATACTCACGGCGTGTACAAAGTTAGGAGCATTGCATCAGGGAACGTGGGTTCATGGGCATATAATCAAGAAGGGAATTGATTCTAATTCTTTCTTGGTTACTGCCCTTGTAGACATGTATGTCAAGTGTGGGAATATTAGAGCTGCTCGTTCCATATTCAATGAGCTTCATACAATTGATCATGTCTCGTGGACAGCTATGATTGTTGGGTACACCCAAAGTGGCTATCCCAATGAGGCATTGAAGTTGTTTTCAGACATGAGAAGGACAAGTCTTTTACCAAATGCTGTCACCATTGCAAGTATTCTATCAGCATGTGCACAATCAGTCAATTCGAAATTAGGTAGGTCTATTCATAGTTTCGGCATTAAGCTTGGCTTACAAGATCACACTGTGACAAATGCTCTTATAGATATGTACTCAAAGTGCCATATGATTTTCAATGCTCATAATTTGTTTGAGACAGTTTCAGATAAGAATTTGATTGCTTGGAACTCAATTATCTCTGGGTATTCGCAAAATGGTTCTCCTTATGAAGCGCTGAAATTGTTTCATCAGATGAGAAAAGAACATCTGTTGCCAGATGCAGTCACAATGGTAACTGTCCTTTCAGCTTGCGCTTCCCTTGGTGCTTTCCCAGTTGGTTCTTCTCTTCATGCTTACTCTATAAAAGAAGGCTTATTATCATCTAACGTCTACGTTGGCACTGCGCTTGTAAATTTCTATGCAAAATGCGGTGATGCAGAATCTGCTCGTATAGTTTTTGATGAGATGAGAGTGAGGAACAGAATCACATGGGCTGCGATGATGGGTGGTTATGGAATACAAGGGGATTGCAGTGGTTCTGTTGCACTTTTTGAAGATATGCTGAAGGAGAGATTGGAGCCCAATGATGTGATCTTCACTACTATTTTATCTACTTGTAGTCACACAGGAATGGTTGGAGACGGATTGAAGTATTTCAATTCCATGTGCCAGCAGTATAATTTCAGCCCTTCGGGGAAGCATTACGTATGTGTGGTTGATTTATTGGCTCGGGCTGGAAAGCTTGAGGAAGCCTGGAAGTTTATCGAGTCCATGCCAATTGAACCAGACGTTGGTTTATTCGGAGCTTTCCTCCATGGATGCAGTCTCTATTCAAGGTTTGACCTAGGGGAAGAGGCGGCGAAGAGAATGCTGGAGTTGCACCCTAATGAAGCTTGTTACTACGTGCTCATTGCGAACATGTATACCTCCAGTGGAAGTTGGAAGCAGGCAAATGAGGTGCGGGAGTTGATGAGGAAACGAGGATTGAGCAAGTTCCCCGGCTGTAGCCAAGTAGAGATGGATGTTGACAATGATTTTCCTCCCCTAAGGGTGGCTTCTCTTCATTAGCAGTTACATGTGTGTTTCTTCGAGTCCAGAGGGTGATTTGTTATCCCAGTTATGTCACAGTTGATAATTCCAGGTTAGTTTGGGGAGCAACTTGTGCAAGAGAACTTCCCTCTTGAATATGCTTATGCAGTTAACTTGCAACTCTCTTGGGGTGCTCTGTGAAGTATATGATGCAGCAATGGTGACGCAGGCTCATACCCAGAAACATTACTCAGAACTTAGCAGTGTTATGGACGACAGTCTGGAGCTAAATTATGATGTTAAATATTCTTTGATGCAATCTCAGCGCCTTGCGGGAATGCTATAGTGGGCTTTACCCACATGGACTACAGAGGTTATACAATTGCGAATGATGAAATACGGATGAATCTTAAATCCAGATATATATATATATATATATTATGACCAATTTGTGTGCAGGTTGTGATGGACCTTTGGTTACCATCTTACAGTAATAGTGGCAGAATCAGCAGATTCAGGGGTGCAATTCTGTGAGCTTGGTACAGGTTGAAGCAAAGGGGTCTGTGTAATCTGGTGACAACCTTTTGTGAGAGAGAGAGAGAGAGAGAGAGAGAGAGGTGTGGGCATGGAGTTCAGTGATAGAGCTGTTATTTTATTTATTTCATTTACACATATATATAGCGTATTTACCTTTGATTTGAGTTGAGTGCTTGTATATATTATTTTTCTTCTTTATTTTTTCTACTTTTTACACACGTAAATACAGCATATTTTCCTTTCAAGTGCTTGTAAGCATTATTTTTTATTTTCTACTTTTTTTTAACTTTTTTGGCCTCTTAAAAATTAATCCAAAAGAACTATGCCCTTAGGCCATGTTTGTTTGGGTATGAGAAAATAAGATTGAATGAGTTATCCGTGGGTTTTATGGATTGAAGTGTTTGTTTAAGATTTTTGAATGTCCATGAGCCTCACACACTGGGGGAGAAATCCGGCTAAATTGAAGGATATGTAATCCGAAAGTGTGGAATAATATTAATACTCTATTTCTGGATTTGTTTCTTGTCAAGATTTAAAAATTTCAAATTATTTTTTGTCACATCACATATCAAATCATATTTTTTATCCTACTTTATATCCCACTGACCAAACACTAAAAAATAATTTCACATAAAAAATTAATCCCATATTATATCTAATTCCATATATTATTTCATGATATTACTTATCTGTTATCATCCAATTCCCCAAACAAACACGCCTTAGAGAGAGAAAAATGAGAGACAATCTCTGCCTCAGTGTCATTGAAGTTGCTGAAACCACTATTCAAATTCAAGCTTTGAAAAAAAAAAATTAAGAGGAAAATTCCAAAGAAATGAATTTTCAATTTTGTACAGAACACTTGAAATTCTAAATATATGATTTAAAAAAATATAAATGAACTTCGAACTTCACCATCCAATTCAATACTACATCCACGAGCTCAATAACTCAGTGTTCACAATGCACAATAATGCTCAATCCATTCTGAATTATTTGTAGTAAATCATCCAAGTTACAAGTAGTTACAGGGGGAGAAAAATACATTTCAAACACAATACAAAACATTTCTCCAGGTATAATTGAGTTAGAAAAAATTTTAAAAGAAGAAGAAAGAAAGAAAGGACGGGGGGAGGAAATTAAAACATAAATTCAAAAAAAAAAAAAAAAAAAGAATTGAGACAGAATTTGTACATAAATGACAGCATCAAAACCCCTTACACTAGCACAAACAAGAAAAAGATAAGAAATGAGAAAAACGCAATCTTGAAGGCCTGTTTAACCAATCAGGTCGGTGCCGAAATGCAACAACTATGGTCGATGATATACATATTTTGTTCTGGGATCCACAATTATGCCCTTTCCTCCATTCACTTCCAGATCATGCCTGCATTAATGCATTAAAAACTTAGAATAAGCAAGCATTTGATTCCCATTATCATAACTGCAGAGCAAGACTGCCACCTAGGGATAGCAATATTAGACACGACATTACAACATGAAAACATGGGCCAACACGAACTCAAAATTAATGAGAAAAAACACAAATACAACACAATATGAATACTTTGATCTAAAATTAACACAATTTGACCCAATTGTGAAATATTTAACATGTTCGTTAAAATTTGAAATATTTGGGCACAGACACGATTATCAACCCAAAAACAAGACAGATAAACCATAGTTGCCACCCCATGGTATCCAAATAAAGGTGGATAGTATTTGACCAATAGGTAAAGCGACACAGAATTTGTAATTCATGGAGGGACAAAAATACAGTTCTCAAGAGAGTGGAGGCAAAAAGGCAAAAAAATAATGAGGCAAAAGTACAATTTCTAAGTAAATAAAGGCAAAAACAATGAAGTATAAAGGTAATTTTCCAGGCGAGTGGAGGCAATTGCCCCCACTTGACCTCGTGTAAGTCTGTCCTTGTGTAGTCTGATGCCAAAGACACCAACTTGGACGACACAAAGAAAAGGAGGCCCCGTTAAAGTACCAATTCATCTCTTGGTGCTTTTTAACCACAATGAGCTGTATCTATCATACTGGAAAGCCCCATAAATAGAATCTTCTATTTGATTAACAAGAACAATAAGTTTCTAGAAGAGAAGCACAGAAAACTCAACTGGAACACAAAGTCAGGAATTGTCAGCTGCTCACGAGGAACGTATCTGAATAGCTGCAAAAGCCTATCAACATACACCACTTTTTTCCACACCTATAAGTCAATTCCCAGTATTCTAATGAGCTCACTGACAGAGAATCACCCACATTCACCGCTAGTGAGAGTTCAACATACCACATTATCCACAAACAGTTGCAGAGCAAAAACTGCAGTCTTTAGTCCAAATGTAGGGTGAAGAACATATATTGCCTGCACAACAGATAGGGAGGTTAGCTTTAAGGAAGCAGAAACTAATGCAATCTTTTAGATATATAAAACAATTCACCAGCACATACGTGAAGGTTACGCTGATGCTTGCGACCAAGTATTTGCTGTAATCTCCTCATCCATCCCAGGTCTGGTTGCCTGTTTACTCCAAGAAGCAGAGTCAAAATGTGAACAAAAGAAGAAAATTTTGAGGCAGAAATTTTCAGAGTTTCTTATGCAACACTTACAACTGTAAAGATGCTGCAGAATGGAAGTAAACAATGGTATAGGGCTTCTGTATCAAGGGCTCAAACTCCTAAAATTCAAAATTGTTAGTAATTTAACCTGCTTCTAAACTCTGATGCTAAAAAATGGAGTCAAAAAAACACCACATTTTGAGAAAAAAGCAACACGGAGAAGGATGCAGGTTCCAGCAACAAAGATCACTTTAATCAAATTCAATTGCAAGCAGAGCAAAATGAAGCAGGAGGTAGTCCTTTTCACCTTTACTACATAGAGGACAAATCGCTCCAGATCAAGACATCGCAACAAAAAATGGGCTCCCACAACAACCATCACTGGACGACCCTCACTATCAACCCCGCCGCGATAACTGAAATAGAACAATTTAGTTTGATCAAAATACGAGCATTCTTTTGTTTATAAAATCATAAGCAAGTTTTTTGTCACTAAAATTAAAACATATTTAATAATTCTAGTAGTTAACAATTTTAAATTTTCCAAAGAAAGGTAGTCATTAAGAGGTTGATGATAATCTTAGTACTACTCACACTTCTGAGAAGATGCCATAACCATATTACATATTAACACTCTCTGGACTCCAACACTTGTTAGACATGCATCCAAACATGTCTTACACTTTTTCAATATTTTTTTAGAACTCAACAACCTAGGGGAGTCGCTGGACATCAACAGCTATCACTTACACACTTAAAACACATCACAACTTAGGTGAGAAAAACTTCAAAGCCGATGATTAAAAATATAACAACATGAATATATGCCTACTGATTTCTATTCTAGACATCTTATTATTACTAACTCTAAAACTTCAAAACTCTAATTTATTTATAAATAGAGTTTTTCAATATACGTATCAGGATTTTTGTTCTCACTCGTTTTCCAATATATAATGTGGAAAAAAAAACTATTATTTTGATGTAATAAATAAATATATATTTATAGCAAAAAGTGAAAAAATAGTATTATTTTAATTATAATTTTTACTTGTCAAAAAAATATTATATTAATTATATATATGAGAAAATATATGTCATATTGATGTCTATGCCTCTGTCCATGCTTTGTGTGTGTTTGTATGTTTTTCTTTTCTTAGGTTTTGGTTTTATTTTATTTATTTATTTTTTTTGTGTGTGTGTGGGTGGGGGGGAGGAAGGAATGGTAGGGTGGTTTATTAATTCCATAAAAGGCGCAGGACACAAATTCTTACACAATTTTCATTTCTGCAATTTCAGAAAGGTTAACAGAATTAGCTTTTGCAAGATATCTAGAATGGAGTGAGTATTCTTCAGCAGCTGACAATGCAGGTCCGCCTAGGTCACCAAATCCAAGCATTTTAGCACAAGTCCACCCACTGCGTGCTTGAGCAGTTTTCTCCCATTGTTCCCTGCGTCTTTCATCTGGATCCTTTATGAGGGACATGAAAGCAGGATCTAAATATGAATCCAAATACGATGAGTTCCTGTTCAGAACAAACTTCCAGTAAATTGTGTTGATAAGAAAAGGAATGACAGATTCCGCTCACACGCGTGCACACACACAGAACACAACATGGAAGCACATGGAAATTCATGACCATATAAACATCAAATTCTTTAACAAAGCAGAGCTCAACAACATCTGGAAAGAGAGAGAGAGAGCGAGAGAGAGAGAGAGAACACATGGAAATCCATGACCATATAAACATCAAATTCCTTAACAAAGCAGAGCTCAGCAACATTTGGTGACACTTGCTTTAGTGAAAAAAATTGTCGAACATAAGAAACAAATGCACTGTATGACTATAAGTTAAATACTAACACAAGAAGGCCAAATCAACCCTAGTTCATTAAAGGACTGCATGATTTATCATATTTGTAAGGCTATAAGCAGGGTCAGGAATGCTGCAAGAATTGCCCACATTGAGGACCACAGCTCAAATCAACTTAAACCTCAAGTTCCAAGTGGTTAGCTTTGACTACACACTCCATCTAGGCCACATGCTCTGTTAGACAACGTACCCACAATTTTTTTTGACCGTTTTCATATTTCTTAATAGGGGGACTTGTAATAGTGTAATATTGGAACAAATTACACAAATTATCACATAATCATCAATTTGAGATCAAAAACATTGTCCCAATAAATCCACAGTTGCAACTTTTAAACATAAAGAACAAAATAAGTAACAAGTTGGACTGAGAATCAACGCTAACTGACAAGCACACAAATTCAACTTAAAAATGGCTATCTCAACATTTATACATGATCAAGCAATATTGAGAATTTAAACACTAAAAGAAAAAGAAATAATGAGCCACACACACAGCACTTAAAGGAAAATAAGATTCTAATGAGCTTTTGAGTTCACTGACCGTCTTGTCAACCCAACATCACTGACAGGAAGATCCATGGATGCTTGAAGAGGTCTAGAAATAGTCTTCTTCACATTTGGCAAAGGCTTTATTCTGATTTTACGTTCATCTATAACTGTCTCACCATTTTCATCCCCAACATCTGCAGGAAGCTTCGATATGGCTACCTCCTCTTCAAGCTTATCCCGAGGAAAATACAGTGGAAGCAATCTACGTTTTAAATGGAAAGTGAATAAAGTCTATAAATTTGCAAGATAGGAAGAAATTAACAACAAAACAAAAAATTTATTGGGCTAAAACCATTTGCCCCATAGTGCCCTCATATCAACTAATAAACGACCAAAACACCCACATTGATTTAATAATATAACAAACAGCAAGAATGACATACCATTTATATATCTCAGTATCAGACGCTGTCGTAGTGCAAAAAACAACAGCTGTTATTTTATCTTTCTGTTTCTCAAGGAACCGCCGCACAGTTCCTAATTGTTGAAAATAAAATCATAAATTAGATGAAGGGCTGAAAAAGAAACACTCACAATTCCAAATAGAAATTTCACAAAAAGAAAAGTCTACTGATGGAAGTACAGCTACAAGTAATACATGCACAGATCATATACACTCTTACAGATGTATACAATGACCAGAACAACTGCATAATGCAGATGACATCTAATGCAGAATGATAGCAACGGAAGCATATTCACACATACACGCACATATGCATTACCAGAACTAAGTGAATAACTCTGATAGCACATAGGTAAGTATCTCACTTATTGCCACATGGGCAGCAGGTTCGCGAGGATAATTTTTTGCTTCAGTGTATATACAGCCCATAGCAATGCTGCATTAGTAGATGTTGCAAGATGGTAAACCCCGGTCTGATAAAAATGAAACCAAGGAATAAACAGAAATATGATAAAGAAAAGGACATGGAAAAGGTCTAGTAACGAACCTTTGAAGCCCATTATCAATGAGAAGTTCAAGGCAAGACCGATAGCAGTGACTCAAGGCATTTTCTGCAGCCGTATGATATTTTACTGAATACTTGGGACCCACAGTATGTATAACCCTCCTAACAAATGTTGATATGTAATTCAATATAAATTCAAACAATCTTCATCTCAAAATATCACAATCAAATTTATTTATGTTGCATCAGTACTTACAAGCAGAGTGAATAGCACAAATAGAGCTAACTTGATGAGAAATATAGAAGTTGTTTAAGCTAAGGAGAGAAGAAATAGTCAGGGAAGAGAGAGAAGAAATCAGCTTCACAAGCTCACTTCATTATCAATTCATAATACTCAACCATATCATCTTATTAACACAACATTACTTAAATAGAAAACAAAAAAAAAAATGGATATTGCGAGGCCCTAAGGAAAAGCAAGAGCATACCCTAGGATAACTAAACAAATTATTAGGGGATGCATTAATCTAAGGGATGAATCCATTTGAATGCTTGATACTCTCGGGCTGAGAAATAAATCAACTCTGATGAGTTAAAACCACATTCCAACTTTCAATCTCCAGGACAGAAACAAAATAGGTGTGACAACTTCTCCCAAAGCTCATGTGCATGAAGGGTGGCATGAATCTAGTGTCCCCACCAATTCTCCCATAGTGGAAAGGACTCGACTCCAACGAGAGATCATGTAGACATCAAAAAATTCCAAAACCAGATCACACTGTGGGAGATATTGCAATGGCTTGAAGAAATCCCAAGGGACATTGCAAGGATAAGGCAATGACTTTAACCTAGGTCAGAACACCACACTAGCAGGAATATTGGTGACGCAAGCTTTCTCATTGAACCAGTCAATTGCTTTATGTGGTGCAATGAAACAAGACACAACGTCAGCCAAATTAACAAACTCATTAGGCATAGGTTCAATCTCCTGTGATGCTAGATGGTCCTCAACCTCCTCCTGCTCATTGATCTCACAAAACTCTATAGGTAGCATATTGGTGCAAGGCACATCATCAACCAAATCATTAGAGATTTGGTCATCAAAATTGTCACCTAAATCATCAAATTCAGCAAGGCCAGGCCTATAAACCAACACTTCATGTTGACCACCATTATGCTCATTAACATATTCTTTAATGACCTTGTTACCATCAATTCTCATTGGTGGGGCTCTAGAAGGTGTAGGAACTAGTATCAACTTTGGATTTGAGAAGAACATATAGCTTTATGAATGACAACTACCTCTGCTCGATTCAAGGGAAGTCCCCTAGTCTAACAGATTGTCTTCCAAGACACAAATTAACATTTCGCCTAAAGACAACATTTCATGTCATCCCAAGTCCTAAGATGATGGTTATACTTAAAGAAACTCTTCAAAAATTCTCCAATAAATTTGAGCATCGCCAATCAACTTTGTACTGGCATAATCCACTCTTCTAGCCTTAGATATTCCATACCAGTTGAATCACCAATCTACATTATCAAGCTAATGGCTAAAATCCCTGTGACTCAAAATTAGGGGGTTTTGGTGACTAGTCTTACAGGTTTGCTCTTTGAGAGGAGTAGGGAACTCACTATTAGGAAAATATTGTCTTCACTCACTACCTACCATACCTTTTATACTCATAGTCATGCCTATAGGTCATTCTTTTATAACTCTCAACATGGTAGCTCCAATTATAGGAACTTAACGAAGCCATCTAGATGATCAATAAGTAAAGTCACTGGAGATTCGCATAAAAATTGCATGGCACTGGAAAACAGTGAGATGTCGCCGAAAAGTCGCCGGAGATCAAATGGCACCAGAAAACCGTAACGAGTTCCCAAATATTTGCTGAAAATTTGGATGGTGCCAAGAACTAGTAAGGTGTCTCCAAAAAGTAGCCGGTAAACAGCTGTGGTTGCTAGAGAATCATCGGAGTTTTGAGAGCACCGGAGAATAGTAAGGTATTGTAGAAGATTCGCTGAAAAGTTGGATGGCACTAGGAAACAGTAATGGGTCACTAAAAAGTCACCAGAAAATAGTGGTGGTTGTCAGAAAGTCGTCGAAGATCAGTTGGTGTTAGAAAACAGCAACAATTAGAGAATTTATAGGATTTTTGGGCTCCAATACCAATTATGATGTAAAACATAGAAGAAAATTTAAACTTGAGATAAGAAGAACATAAGGGAGAAGGGAAATTAGATTCACAAGCTCCATTTCATTATCAATTCGTAATATTCAACCATATCATCTTTTTAATACAACAATACTTAAATAGAAAACACAAATATATATATATATATATCAAGAGGCCCTACGGAAAACCTAGAGAACACTGTAGGATGACTAACAAATTATTAGGGGATGCTTTAATCAAGGGGATGTATTCATTTAAATGGTTGATGTCCCCATCGTAAATCCAAAAAGGAAAGAAAAAGAAAAGTGATAGGTGCAGCATGGATAATTCAAAACAGGAGACACACATTGGGTCCACCGTAAATTATCTAACATTCATTTCACTCTTGTTAACAACAACCAATCACCACAACAAACATGAGTAACAAAGCAAGACACACCATATCAACCAGGATATCATGAGGTGATAACATAAATAAGCTGAATGATATGGATAAAAATTAGATAGCAACCAGTCCCAGTTTGATCATTCTAGTTAATCTCTCTTGATTTCCAGGCCCACATAAGGGAAGTTAGAAGGAAACAAACTTCTAGCTTGCTCAATATAAGAAATAGTCACCACATACAATTGTATGGCTCCCATGCCTATAAAGACAAAAGCAAAAATAATGGATGCTTGTTGATTCACTGATTTAGTTTGGGAGAAATATGTATATTGCAAAATGGACAAAACCAGCTTCGGACAAATAATTGAATAAAGGCTCCAGCTGCTTTAATGTAAAAATTTTTTTCAGAGAACTATTAACTCATGTTTAAGGAAAATAATTTCATGAGTTATTTTCCCAAAAACATTTTACGTTGAAGCAAATGGGGCCAAAGAGTCAATATCCTTTGTAAACAACCTCTCAACTAGCATGTAGTAAAAGCTCTAAACATGGACAAAGCAGGGTGAAATCAAGTCCCTAGTTTCCTCAGCATTAGGGTAAGCAAAATAGGGTGCAGGAGTTAGCTTTTAAGAATAACACCTCAATGCAGAGCTTTTAAGAATAACACCTCAATGCAGCAGCATTACTTTCTTACTCCATTCTTAATGTAAATATGAACATGCAGTCACATAAATTGCTAGCAAACTAATATAGAGAGCTAAACCATTACACTCACCTAGCAGGAAGGTCATAAGCATTGGTAACTTTCGCCATTCCTGTCCGACAGCCACCCTGTGAAGAAGCAAAGTACACCAAGTCATTTCAGCTTTAGACATTGCTTATTAGTTATTTCCACAAAGGTCAATCTTTAACACTTTACCAATTCACAATACCTTGATCCAGATTGCTTCACTTTAGACTTAAAAAAAAAATAATGATTCATTTAAAGGGGTTCGTCTCATGAAACAAAACTGAAATGTCATTAAACATCTTTTTTGTACAATTGGAGAGGGGGACAAAAAAAAAAGCATGCTAGCCATATTGAAATCTCCATCAACATCATGCAACAAATGAGAAAAGGCTGGAAAGGGAACATGATTAAACAAGTCTTCTCATAAACAAATAGCTCACCAATGTCGCACAGTCTTCTGCAAGACCAGGGCCAGCTGCAGCATGCAAACCAGGGCTGCTGTGTGCTTCATCCAGGTTCTGTCAACCACGCAATGCAAATATAAAACAAAACAAATTATGCGCACTCACCAGCCACTAATATAAGTAGACATCACTAATGTGCAGATGGAATAAATGATGCTTCGGGTTCTGTTTTTATAGAGAGAAATAAAACCGGTCCTATGACGCATTCAGTGGAACCTAAAGTGCGGTTAGAGAAATAGATTATTATTCAAATTAAATTCAATGATCGGAAGAAAATATTGGTATTCATGAAATTGGGTGGCACAGGCTTCCAAAGGAGCTTCGAATCACGTTATTTGGTAATATTGGGATACAGATGAGTATGATGAACAAGATTTTCTTTATAGGTAATGGACAGAGTTACTTCATCAACAAGTTCAAGTGAAAATCAGACATATTTGTGAATTTCTTTGATAGAAACATCACAATAATACCCTGACAGATTTAATCAAAACCAATAATCTAGGTGTCAAAGGTCTTTACTTCAATGAACCATCAGTTCTGTTGCCAATTCCAAATTTGAAGCATCAAGGTAACATAAACAACCCAATTCCATAAATAGGCCCCAAATTCACATCCAGAAACATCTGAACAGAACTCTTGCTAGTATTGATTGCATGCAGCAATACTCAAAAAAGTTTGCACCTTTGGAGGCGCAGATGATCCATAAACTCATGATTCCAAGGTCCATAACAATAAGGCATTTGGTTCTCATAAGCCCTGCGAAGTTATATAGCCCTTGAAACAAAACCTAAAAATGCAGCATTCATATGCTTATACGATGTATCCCAATTCAGTGAATCAAGCAGCATCCAGTTTATTGCGTTCAAACTTCAAAGTGCAAACAAGCCCACATGCACAAATAGGGTTTTGAATCATTTCCCATTTCATATAAAATTGTAAAAGCATGCCCACTTGCCATAAACACCCAAAAGTAACCATTTAATGTGTCAATTTCTACTTATTTTATTAAACCACACAATCATGCAAATAGGCTAGCTCTAACAATTCACAGAACTAACAATTCTTTAGAAAGTATTTACTTCTTACCTCATTTGTGGAGTTAACAACAG
>JAVXUM010000001.1:16431684-16452056 GCA_035590655.1 Pouteria glomerata
GATAATTACCACACTGTCCCACACAGTGTCACCTCAGGCTAACTCAGCCTGGAATAAAAATATCAACCAATCACATGTCAGATAAATATCTCATTTATCTGTAAATAATACAAAATTTATCAAAATAAAAATATCGGATGTTACAGAGTTTGAATCCAAGTTGAAAATAGGGTTCTAGAGTAAAATGTTTATTTTACAATCTTAGGAGAGTGATTAAGAGAAATTTGTGATCTCAAATAGTTATTTATCTATTTTCTTTTTTAATTTCTTGTATTGATTCTTGATTGGCATAGAATGGCAATTTCTTCACTGAAATTGTAGAATTTTTTTTTCACTCAATGTAAGAATAATTAATCTTAAGAAATTTTATTTCAGCTTAATTTCTTTGATATCAGATATGAGAATATATTAATGTAAAAATAAATTAATTTATTCGATTTTCATGTGCCAAACATACTTTTATGATATACTTGACAAGAGAGTTAAGTTAGAGTAGGGGAAGGTAGGTTGGGCTATAAAATTACTATAATAACTTCTTATTTCAAGTGAGACTACAAAAATGTTCTAATAATTTTATTTAAAGGGAGTGGATATGACGACGACGACGATTACGATGTCCTCGTACTCAGCTCCTTCTAATCCACTCCTTCCCAGCCTTTAGTCCAAACAGAGCTTTAGTGGCAACTATGCAATTGTGCGTAACAATCCCCAAATTATGATTATTATTTTTTTTTTGGCTGTCTTTTAAAATCTTGTTTTTGCAAAATTCTCGGGAAAAAGCGAAAAGGTAAACAAGAATCTAGAAAATGAGTTCTGAGATTTTCAACCTTCGAAATAAAGTCCTAAAAATAGCATTTATTTATTTATTGTTTGACTTTTACCCATTCTCACAGCTCAGGCAGATAATGGATTTTTTCACCATTTGAGGGGGAATATGCCTCCGTTGATCCTTGAGACAAGCGATATTTTCTAATCAGAGGGTGCAAAGTTTCTATCAGAAGCTCATAATTATTGCTTACGTCTCCATTTTTCATTGGCCAGC
This sequence comes from Pouteria glomerata, assembly GCA_035590655.1. Taxonomy (NCBI): domain Eukaryota; kingdom Viridiplantae; phylum Streptophyta; class Magnoliopsida; order Ericales; family Sapotaceae; genus Pouteria; species Pouteria glomerata. The sequence continues at coordinate 16,432,727 of JAVXUM010000001.1, forward strand.
AATGGCCTAAAAACCCTTCTTTTTCTTCTTCTTCTTCAACCTGCCTCTGATCATCCACCTCAGACCACCAGCTTCAAAACCCACCTCTGAATTTCCCCAAAAATGATCAAAGCTGCAATCTTTTTCTCTCTCTTCTCGCTCCTCTTCACCTCCTCCTTTGCCTCTGTCTCCATCTCTGTATCCCCTCAGAACCTTTCCAAATCCGGCGACCCAGTCACGATCAAATGGTCGGGCATTGACTCCCCCTCGAAGCTTGACTGGCTTGGAATCTACTCGCCCCCTTCCTCCGCCGCCGACAACTTCATTGGCTACCTCTTCCTCTCCACCTCCCCAACCTGGGAATCCGGGTCGGGCTTCATCACCATACCCCTGGTCAACCTCCGATCCGCCTACCAGTTCCGGATCTTCCGATGGACCGAGTCGGAGGTGAACCCCAAGCGCCACGACCACGACCACAACCCCCTTCCGGGGACGAAGCATCCTCTGGCGGAATCGGGCGAGTTGAGATTCGAGCCGGGTAGGGGGCCGGAGCAGGTCCACCTGGCGTTGACGGATCGCGACGATGAGATGCGGGTCATGTTCGTGACCCACGATGGGAAGGAGAGCCTTGTGAGGTATGGGTTGAGCGATGATCGGATGGATCAGAGCGCGGACACGCGGGTGATCCGGTATAAGCAAGAGGACATGTGTGATGCTCCGGCAAATGAAAGCATTGGGTGGAGAGATCCTGGTTATATTCATGATGGAGTGATGACCAATTTGAAGAAAGGAAAGAGGTATTATTATAAGGTAAATTTTGGATTAATTTGATCAATGTGCGTGTATATGTATATACCATTATATATGAGTGGTGTCGTATACTTGTATTATGTGGATTGTGGGTTTCCTTGTTAAACCCAGGACGGTTCCATTCAAATCACCTTTCCTGGATTGAACTGCTTTGATATTTAGAAAAATATTTGGGGTTTGTGAGTTCATCCCACCAAAAAACTCTACTTGCTAGCTACTTTTTCTTGGTTAATTGTTAATTTGTTACAATTTTTTGAATAATTGATGCCAAGTTATTATTTCAGCAACATTAGATTGATTATCAGGTCAAATCCCTAACTGGGAGTGCTACCTTTTCTTCTTGTGTTTTTGAACCTCTGCTTGTGTCATTCACTTTTGCTGTTTACTTCCCAACTGTCTATTGTGTGGCTCAGTGAAAATGGGTTTTGTTTAGGCTCCGATATACAATGATTTTTTTTTTTTTTTTTTTTTGGGAGAAAACACTATTACTCATGTTTTTTTAAAATATTTTCTTGAAATATGAGTAAATATATTCTTCCCAATAATATTTTACATTGAAACAAATGGAGCCTTAATATTCTCACTGTCTTTCTGCATTTGTGTTTAATTATTGGAAATCAACTTTGTTTCATCATTTTTGGGTCCCTTTTTAACTAGCTATGCTAAATTCTTACTAGATATTGATATTGTGGGAAGAAATCCAGTACTAGGCTTGTACCCTTGTTTTCTGTTATGAGTTTTGCTTTCCATCTAATTGATGGGGCACACCATTGTAAAGCTTAAAATTGTCAGGATTTGATGCTACCCTACCACTGATAATTTGTCCTGATTTACTGCATGATGTTACTCTTACTTTTTGGGAGTGTTATTCAGATAGGTTGTTCTTGTGAAAACAGAACTCTGTTACTGAAGAAACAAAACTCTCTTTTAGATAGCTTTGTCCTTTTCTTTTAGTTTAATTACATGTTCCAATTAGTTCTAATTGGTTGGTGGAAGATAAAGTGGTTACTTGTATTAAATTTGTTTCTAACTCCCATTTTCATACCAGATTGTTCTGCTAATCATTGCAGTTTTAACGGGTGTTGTCATTTGTATCCCTTAACAGGGAATTGGATCTTTATTTTAGTAGTGTTAAGGTTTGAGATGGTCCAATTATATCTATATACCCTTGCATAGACCAATTTTCCAATCCTACAAACAGGACTTTTGCTGATAGGTAGTTTCTCGTTCACCTTCTTTTCTCTTGTCTTTATTTAGTGAGGCTTAACTCATTGTTATAGTTGACTCTGTGACTTGAAAATATAATACGAGGCCATATCTTATTCTTGATTCGATTTTAATAAAACGATTTTAGTGTTTATTTTTTCATCAACATCGGTAACCTGCAATCTGTATGATTTTCATGCCAACTGGTACGGCACTCCTTCCTATGTTCATTGATATGGGGATCTTGCTGACATACTACCTATGCTTTAAGAGTTCTTTTTTTTTTTTTCTTGAATGATCTCTGTGGAGGTATCCTTGCATGCGACAAGCTGCATGATCAGTTTGTTCTTGTGAAAAAATTGTCATGGTCAAAATCGATGTCACAAGGTGAGTTGATTTCCTGTAGTTTTAACATCCAGTGTGTGAGTGAAAGCTCATTAAATTTTTTCATGCTAGGTCGGAAGTGATTCAGGAGGTTGGAGCATCACTTACAGCTTTGTCTCACGGAACGAGGAATCCAGAGAAACAATAGCTTTCTTATTTGGAGACATGGGAACTTCAACACCATACAAAACCTTTCTTCGCACGCAAGATGAGAGCATATCAACTATGAAGTGGATCAGACGTGACATAGAAGATCTAGGCGACAAGCCATCCATGATTTCACACATTGGAGACATCAGCTATGCGAGAGGGTACTCATGGTTGTGGGACAACTTTTTCTATCAGATCGAACAAGTTGCCTCTCAAGTCCCCTACCATGTCTGCATTGGCAATCATGAATATGATTGGCCTCTGCAGCCTTGGAAACCAAACTGGTCCTACTCAGTGTATGGCACAGACGGTGGTGGTGAATGTGGCGTGCCCTACAGTCTCCGGTTCAACATGCCCGGGAATTCTTCCGAGCTAACGGGTACCCGTGCCCCGGCCACTCGGAACCTCTACTACTCATTTGATATGGGGGCTGTGCATTTCGTATACATATCGACTGAAACCAATTTCCTTCCCGGTAGCAGCCAGTATGAGTTTGTAAAGCATGATTTGGAGTCGGTTGATCGGGAGAAGACCCCTTTTGTTGTTGTCCAAGGGCACAGGCCGATGTACACGACGAGCCACGAAAACAGGGATGCTCCGTTCAGGGAGAGACTGCGGAAGCACCTGGAACCTCTGTTTGTGAAGAATAAGGTGACCCTTGCCTTGTGGGGTCATGTCCATAGATATGAAAGATTTTGCCCTCTAAATAATTTCACTTGTGGGAGCTTGGGCCAGAATGGGGAGGACTGGGAGGCGTTTCCTGTGCACGTAGTGATTGGGATGGCGGGACAAGATTGGCAGCCCATCTGGGAGCCGAGGCCTGACCACCCCACTGACCCGATATTCCCCCAGCCAGAGCGGTCATTGTATCGAGGAGGAGAGTTCGGATACACTAGACTTGTCGCCACCAAGGAGAAACTCACATTTTCTTACGTGGGGAACCACGATGGCGAGGTTCATGATATGGTGGAGATTTTGGCATCGGGACGAGTTCTCAATGGCAATAATGTTGAGGGGAAGAAAACAGTTGAGTCGTCGTTGTTTTCGTGGTTTGTCAAGGGAGCGAGTGTGCTTGTGCTTGGAGCTTTTGTTGGATATGTTATGGGGTACATAGCTCACGCCAGAAGAAGGGAAGCTGCTGCTTCTGGGAATAATTGGATTCCTGTGAAGAATGAGGAAACTTGAAATCCAGATCCTTCATCTGTGTACAAGCAACAATGTCAAATATTAGAAACGAGGCACTGAAAAGAGGCTGAAATCATCCAATTTGGAGCGTTCTAAAGAGGTTGGAATACTTCTATCATCTTGATCATCTATAGACATTATGGTTATGTTTGATTGAGGGATTGGATGATTGGGTGTAAGTAATATCATAGGATAATACATGAGATTGGATATAACATAGGATTAATTTTTTTTATGTGAAATTATATTTTTAGTATTTAGTTGATGAGATATGAAGTAAGATAAAAGATGTGATTTGACAAGAAATAATCTTAAATCTTAGATTTGGTGGACAATAAATCCTACAATGGGATATAAGTAATATCACACATTCCGTGAGATTATTCAATTCTTTTTTATTTTTGAGGTATAAGTAATCTCGTGGTATTAATAATTTCTTTTTATTTTTTCTATTTAAACATGGAATTAGAGTGAATTTCATAGACATGCACTCTAATCTCAAATTTTATTCTCGGAAACAAACGGGGCTTATGTGGCCTCTTCATGGGTCTTTGTAAATATCGGATTGTGCCACGTGTTCCTTCTTTTTTTAGTTTTGCATTTGGTTGAACGCGCTATTTTTTTTTTCTTGTTAAAAGCTTGGTTTCAAACGACTGAGTCTAAGAAAAAAATGTTAATTTTTTTTTTTTTATAATTAGTTACTAATTAATTATTAAAAAATTAATTTTTTTGTATTTATAAAAGAAAAAAAAAGTTAGTATTTTAGTAACTATTTTTTTAATTTTTTGTTAATTTTATATTTTACTTTTTAATGTTTAAAACAAGTAGAGAATTAGGATGGTAAATTTAGTCATTTTAAAAAAGTTAAAAAAAGAAGGAAGCTTTATCATTGCCAACGGTTTGAAATTAAACTTTTAGCAGGAAAAAAAAAAAACAGTAAGTTAAACTAAGCCCAAAAAAAAAAAAAAAAAAAGACACGTGGCACAATTTGAGCTACTGTAGGAGACTAGCGCCATTCGACGCGATGTGCCTTTGGTGCAAGCTTGGTTGTGCCTTTGAATGGTTATTGTCTAGTGGGTAGGGATGGAAACGAGTCGATCCGAGCTTTAATTTATTCAAGTTTAGCTTGAACTTTCTGAACCAGGCTCGAGCTTGAGCTCGAGCTTGAACTCGAGCTTGATTCGAACTTTTATATGGGTTCGAGCTCGGTTCGTTAAAGAAGAACTCAGACTCGAGCTCGGCTCGTTAAAGAAGAACTCAGGCTCGAGCTCGGCTCGTGAATAGTTCGATTAAATCAAAAAAATCTAAAACGACGTCGTATTAGTTTAAAATATAATAAATAAAATATTATTAAAAAAATATAATAAAAATATTATTTAAATAAATTAAAATATTATTAAAAATATATATATGTATATTATTTTATCAAGCCTGTTCGCGAGCTTTTGAGTCGAGTTTTACTAAGCTCGAGCTCGAAATCTAATCGAGTCATGACTCAAGCTCGGTTCGAGCTCGTTTTACTCACGAACCGATCTCGAGCTAAACTTTTTTCGAACCGAGCTCGAGTAACTTGCGAGCAGTCCGATTTGTTTCCAGCCTTACTAGTGGGTTATTAACTGACCTTCTTCAGTTGATAATTTCGGTCACCATGCCTACGTTCCGTTTGAGAACGCTTTTAGTTTTCATTGTTGAGTTATCAATGTTAATTTTTAGCTTTTAATTTTTAAAGACTAAAAATTGAAAATGCATTTAATAATTTTGTTATCATTCTAAAATGTTCTATAAAACTACTAAAAAAAAAAAAAAATTCTAAATATGACATAAGCTTTTATCTCATAATTTAATTTAATAATTATTGTATACATTAATAATACATTGTTATTTTAATAGTAAATAATTTAATTTTAGTAAAATATTTTCATAAAATTAATTATTATAAAGTATATTAATAAAATCCATAATTTAATAGTAAAATGTTTGAATAAAAAAATTATTTTAATAAATTATAGTTATTTTAGTGGTGGCCAGAGATGCGTGGATCTAACAGTGGGATGCGTCATTAGGGGGGTGAATGGTGCTTGTAGTGAAGAGGAGTGGCCAGTGAAAGCTAAAAGTAATTAGCACATTTTTTTTTTTTTTTTTGAGTTTCGATAGTTCTCCAAATTTTTTAAAAAACTTTATTTTATCTGGAAATAAAAAACTGAAAACAAATGAAAAGTGCTTCTGTTTTTATTTTTCAAAATTCTAAAATTGAAACTAAAAATTAAAAATTGAAAGTGTTACTCAATGCGACTTAAGTTGTTGTGTTTAAAAAAGTGATAAATAAAAGAATAAAAATAAATATCAGCCACATCAGCATGAACACAGCACTGTTTGGTTGGTTAAAAATAAAAAAAATATATAAAAATAATGTGATGAAATTTAATTAAAAAAATTAATAATTTGATACATTCATCAACCTATTTACTAAATTTAGATATTTAAAATTACGCTTGGCGTTTTTTTTCTTATATAAAATTTATGTACTATTTAATCATTACCGAACTTTTGAGAAATGCCTTAGTCAACGTAATTAGGGGGTGTTTGGTGTGATGAAAAACAACGAAAAATAATAAAAAACGTAGTTTGAATGATATTTAGGTATTTGGTGACAAACCACATTTTTCAGATATGAATAGTGAAAAATATTAACTTTTGCAGAGAAATCCGTCGGAACGGTTTTGAAATCCGTCCGAACGGTTTTCAAATTTCTTCAAAAAATATTGACAATGGATCTTGTTTGGTAGGTTGAATAACGGTGGTCACATTAAAAAAAAAAAATTACAACTATTTGATTAATCGAACTCGAATTATATAATTTTTTCTAGAGTTGTAATACGAGTGAATGTGTAAAAAGTGTTAAAGAAATTTAAAAATTTTAAGAGTTTTTCAGAAAAATTTAGCATGCCAAACAACCCCTAAGTGACTTGCACAAAAGTTTTCTATTTTGTTTCAAAATTTAGCCTTGACTATTTTCATTCCCAAAAGTGCTTGCTCCGTTGCTGACGTTGAAACAAAAAAGCTTAAAATAAGATGAATCAATCTCCCAACAAGAGGATAAATTGTTGACTCTCTTGGTTGCTAACATTTTATATAATTAAGTGATTGTTGACATTTTTACAGCTCGTTCTTTTCTTGGAAGATTAGAGAAATGAATGAAATAAAAAATTATAATTTTACCTTATATATATAATGCAGGGCGTCTTGACAATTTTGGACAGACTTTGTAGTCTTATGTAACATAATTTAAGGATTAATTTTATAAATACCTGCGGCTTATAGCAAATTTTAAAAACAAATTGGGGGTAACTATAATAATTTTTTTTTAAAAAAAAGTACATTACAAAAGTTAATATTATTATAACAAAAAATTTTCCGCTTGGGAGTGGCTGCCATTGGAATCAGGGCAGAGCCGGTGTATTAAATGTACCTCTTGAATCGGTATAAAATCTTAGCTGTCTATTGGTAATAAAACATAATAATTTAACGATTCTAATTATTTGAATAAATTATATCCGTTATTATTAGTTAAAAAATATACAAAAATTAACCCGAACATGCAATGATTCTGAAAACACTAATACTGCCCCGAATCCGCTGCCATCCCTGCTCCCTACATTCCTTCTTGACTCCTCTGGGATTCGCTTCAGGGTATTGTCCTTTGGAGAGAATTCTAGAATATATATATATATACATACACATACATATATATATATATATATAAAGAGAGAGAGATTTTACATGAAAAGAAAAATTGTAAGAATAACATTATATCGTTTATTCAGGTTGAACATGATCAATTGAATGGAAAAAATACAGCATGCCAATGAAAAAATGAAAAAGAAAAAAAAAAAAAAAAGGAAGAAGAAAAATAGCGCACACAAAATTGTGAGAACGAATGGAACAGTATGAAAGTAAGCTGATCTGCAAAACTGGATTTTCCAATTCCAAGCATGCAAAATTCATCATTTGCCAACCAAATGACGTGCCCGTTGGTTGGCCCCTTTTACACGAGAGTTAAGTTCCTCCACATCGTCATGGAGGAAATCGAGTGCATTATTTTGCCTGCATTCCCCATATTAAATTAATTTATTAAAACCCCAATTATAAACATGAAAAAAAGGATGTAAATTTAAAATACCACAAAAAATGGAAAAAAAAAAAAACTCTGAAACAAGCAAGAAAGTTAGATTGATTAATATTTCAAAAAGGTGGTTTTAGTTATGATAAGATGAATACAAAAAGAGAACTCACTTGTCAAGTTCACCTCCCATGTCAACGGCCATGCCCTTGAGGTCACCCAGGATGTTGCTCAGGTCAGAGAGAGCATCGTCTTGCTTTGCCTTCTCGAACTGGTTTCAGCAACCAAATATGACTAAATAGAGACCCGGGAGAGTAAAAAATTCGTTGTAATTGTTGGAATATTATATATTAGGTCATAATAAATTTTTATATACATACTAATTATATTAAAATATAGATATTTTAATATTTATTATTTAGTAAGTAATTAACTTTATTTTGACATATAAATTATTACCATATATACTCAACATTGTAAATCTTCTCTTTAACTATTATAATATATGTGATGGAGGTGTTTGGCAGGCGTAACTTTTGATAATTTTTCCTTAAAAATTATTAATGAAAATTTTTTGTGTGTTTGGTTAATAAAAATATAATTTTTAATAATTTTTAATAACTTTTAAGTGTTTGGTAAAATTGTTATTTTATTAAAACAGAAAAGTGATAACTTTTGTGTATTTGGTAAAATTTTTTTACTGTAACAAAACAGAAAAGTGTAAAACAAGGGACCCACTGTTATATCCAATTGCTGTAATAGAACAGAAAAGTGACAAAAATTATTATTTCACCAAATAACAAATTATTGTAATAGTTCAAACTTTTGATAATTTTTTGTTTTTTTTTTTTGAGTTACCAAACACAGCCGATATATAAGATCGAAATTTATATTTTCTCTCTAAATTAATTTTTTTTTATCTTTTTATTTTTAACAATAATTACGTACTTGCTGAATCAATTGTCTCGAGCACATACCTCAACTTGCTGCATGGCATTTGTTGGTTCAGGAGGGGGCGTACGAGAAGGCGCCTTTCCCATAGGAGCTAATCCCAATTTTTCCCTCTGCGCTTTCGTACCCTTTCGTTTGACATTGTTATCGTCTGTTGTAACAACAACAAAAGTAAAAATTAATTAAAAAAAAGGCAAAATAAAAAAAAATGTGGAAATAATCACCAGGTAAAAGGCTAGATTTTAATATTAATCATTATGTATGATAATATCCCCTTTCTGATTCAAAAACAATATTATTGTGTCGTCAAATAAAAATTGGATAGGAACGAAGGAAGTGCCGAAACCATTTGTGATTGCAGGCCCAGTAATATGTTTTTTTGTCTTCTTCGGCTTCCAAGTGCTAGAGAACATGCCCCCAAGATTTCCCAACAGTTTCTCACCCTGAAAATTAAAAAAAAAAAGATTACCATGTACATATTCTTCCAATGACTACTAAATGGCAAAGAAATCCAGAAAAGTTGAGCAACACTCCGTGTGCCTATTGAAGAATGATCTTTGGCACTGTACGGAGCAAAAATAAAATAATACAAAATTTTATAAATCTTTATAAATATAAATTACAAGATTGAAAAATTTAAATTTTTTATTAACTGCATAAATAACGAGACACTAACTTCTATAATTTTATATAATTTCAAACACATGCAAAATTCCATTTCCAAATTCAAGCAGAAACTACCTTGGATGCTAAACTACAATAGTGGTTTCTTCTACTTACTACTCATAATTATCAGAAATCATGACTACGTATCCTGCTAACAATATTTTGGTACACGTGTTTCAAAATGTGATGTACACAATTTGACATGTAGGGTGTGTTTGATTTGCTGATAAATATTAACAATCTTTGAAAATCTCTAAAAGTTATTTACTTTTTATCTCATTGTACGAATTACGAACCCATAACTTATCTTACTCTTATCTCATTTTATCTCATTTTTTTATCACTTCAAACACACTCATAGTACACCAACACTTCAATGCACTAAATTTATTCAACAGGATTATACTTATATTATATTTTTATTGAAAAAGATGTTTAAAAATAGTACATTAATGATAAATTGTGTGATAATAAACAATAAGTTTAAACTTGGCAAAAGAATAAATAATAAAAATTCATATCGAATAAAAAGTACGCTTAATTTTATGAATATTTAAATTGTTTTATTTTATTAATTATATATATATATATTAAAATAATTCATTTTTATGTTTCAATGCTTAACAAGTCTACAAGGAGCCCAGACTTCTATTTTACAGCACTCTAGAGTATTTTTTAGAGCATAGGTATTCCATTTTCGGTTCTTGGGCCAAAACTATCCATATTTTAGATAACATTGTTACTATAAAAAAAAAAAAAAAAAACTTGCTGTCTTCGTGACAATTAATATTCCTCGGTCAAACTTGCATTTTGTAACCAAATCTCGAAAGCAGAGTTTGAGAAAGAAAACGAGCGTACCTTGACCAAATCCTTGTCCATGTCAGCAGCCATCACGTGGGTCCTATGGATTTGGTCACCCTGCTGATGCAGAGTGTCAAGGGTCCTCGTAGCATCGTCCCTGATATCCTCAGCGATCCTGAGGCAGTTGTTCAGGGACTTCGTGGTATCCTCGGACCTTTTCACAGCGTAGCTCTCCAACTCTTGCACGGACATGCTGTCCAGGTCTTGGGAGTCGCTAGAACCAATGAGCACGGGCTCAGAAGAAGTTCTTCTCCCAAGTTTATGGTTTCTCTTGTCATCCGATTCCGTGTCGGAGGTATACTGGTTGGCTGACTTTTGCTTAGAAGTGTTGCCATTGGCAGGGGATTTCCTAAATCCAAACATTTTTATTTTTATTTATTTGTTTTTTATTATTATTATTGTTATTATTATTTTTATTATTATTTTTTTAAGAATGAAGAAAGATTACGGATACAAAATCAAAGATGGAGCTCCGTTTGTTGGGAATAAATCTAAGAGAGAATGCGATGGAATGGGCACGGATTCAATAACTGCACCTGGAATTAACCAACAGTACAAAAATTATTATTAAGAACAAGCAATTGTGAGTCAATTTTAAATTCTATTAAATATGTTCTGGCATGAAGTTCAAATTTTGGTGAAAATGTTTTTCGTTTTCCCTTCATTTTCCTATTAAATTTAAATTTTAAATCAAATATATTCTAAAAATTATCCTAATTAAGTAATTTTTATAAATTTTAAATCTTCAACCTCCATGTTATTTTTATTTTACACCCCTAGTTAGAATAATAATCAAATGAAAACGGAACTAAAACCAAACAATATAGAAAATAAGAATGCTGTCTTCGAGGCATAGCTCAGTAATAAAAGAGTGGGGGTGAAGAATTCAGCTAGCTATTGCAGAGATTCAAATATTTGTCAAAGCAGTAAAAGTAAGCTCTCGCACTCTTTTCTACTAAGACACATCTTGCAATTTACTTCTTTCACCAGATCTCAAGATAAGAACAATAAAAACTCTCCAGATTAAGAATTAACCTTTTTAAAAATGCTTACCCAATGTGCTTGCACACAATTGCATATAATACCCAGAAAATCCAATAATAATAATAAAGGGATAAAAAATTAGAAAAGACAAGAAGGGTACCTGAGATTGAAACTGGAATTCTTTTTCCTTTTTTTTTTTTTGTGGTATAATCAGCTAAAAGAGTTTGAGGTTTCGGCGATTGATTTGCAGAGAAGCAACGTTGAGGCGTAGGAGAGGAATTGTATTTGTAGCTTTTTCTCTCCCACGCGCAGAGAGAGAGAGAGAGAGAGAGAAACTGAAGGAAGAGAAGAAAGGAGAGATAGAAATGAGAATCCGACACTCTCTTTTCTCTCTAGCTCTATATGCGTTTTGACGAAATCATATAAGAGACGACAGGCCACGCGAAAAAAACTGCTGGCGCTCCTTGACCGCCACTTTTTTAAACATTTTTAGACCGTTGAGTTCTTTCTCCTCTTTTCTAATTTCTACTCTCAACTTAATAAATTTAAATTTTTTAGAGACAGTATATATATATTTAACCTATACCACAATATTAAAGAATAACACTCGTTTATTTATTATGAATTTAATTTTTTTCTTAATTTTTTAATTACCTCTCACTTGAATTTGTTACTGTCATACAATTAATAAATAAATAAATTAAAATATTACACAATTAAACGTGTGCCTAACTGCTAATTTTATTAAAAATTTATTATAAACTAAAAATAAAATCATTTTAGTCTAATCATACGGGGTTATCAAGGAATTTTTCTATTTTTTTTTCGGTAGATAGAAAGTTTAATTAAGATTTCATTACAAACGCCGCTCATATATTATTTTATATTTTTTTTTGAAAAAAAAAAATTCGCATCTTTCAAACATTTTGCTTCAATTTTTTTAAATTTTAACGGAAAATTATTTTAATCCAAAATTGGAAATTAGGATTGGGCTGGGCTTTTTCTTAGTACTCGATGGGGTCATACCGGTGATCAGGTATAACCATTACTGGGTTCTCTTTGTTTTGGACAAGGAGCAAGCAACACATTAGCAGTGAAGAACCATTTCAAGTTTTATATATATGAGCATATATGGGAAGGGGTTGAACTATAAAGACTATAGAATTTACTTGTATCCTTGATTGGTATTCGAGAAAATGTGCAAGTAGAGAAGGGATTGTTAAAAAATGCTAAGACCAATTATACATATTAATTGCTTTAATAAAGCAGCTTTTGGTATTGAATGTCAAAAATTTCATATCACAACAAATTTATATATATATATATATTGATCCTTGCTCAAGTCTCCCTTGAATTGGGAGGATAAAACTGATTTAGATTATAAGGTTCACTTTTGATGGAAAATCTATATGCAATCTTAAGTTAAATAGAACTTACTAAAAGAATTCTTGATTTGAAGAAAAAGTTTCCAAATTAAATTCAAAATTAAGTGAAGTTTTCAAAACGAATGATGAAGAATTAATTTGAAAAGATAAAATTTGGGAATATGTTCAAGAGTTAGGAAGTTTTTAAATTCAAGTCATAAAAGTTCAAGTTAAAAAATGACATAAAACAGAATGTGGAGGAAATTCCAGAACACCTCGTTGGCATGACACAGGGAGTGTGGGACTGCGCCCCTTGGGCGCTGGGAGCACGCCGAGTGCACGAACTTTGTTTTACAACTATAGAAAATTCCAGCAAAGTCGGCAGACTAGAGGATGGGAGCTTAAAGTTTCGACCTGACAACGATGACTAGGCGCAGGATGCTCAAGAGATCGAGCTGTGTATCTTCTGAACAGATTTAATTGCTTATTTTGCCAATTTAGGGTAACTTTTTGTAACTGTATATACATAGACCAAAACTTGTATATAAAGGATGGAACATATTATAGAAAATTAGAGAGAGAGTCAATAGTCATTTGAGTCTTCAAGTTCTTTCTTTTGCCTTTCTTCTGTGTAATTCTTGACTTTCTGTGTGAAGTAGAAAGCCCTACTTGTAAGATTTATCAAGTGAGTCGAGCAAAAGTATTGAAAAAATTCGTGCGAGTGAGTCGTAGAGAGTTCAAGTAAAGCCTTGTTACCCGTTGATAGTAGGGATTGTTTTAATAAATGTTTTTCTCCCTATGATAGGGTTTTCTCTTTATTTCCTTGTGTGATTTCTTTTCTGTTGTGTGGATTATTGTGTGGTTTAGAATTTTTATATACTTTTCAATTGTAGGAAACTTTCGATTCAACATTGGAATTCATTCTGCACAAAGATGTTTTTAATNNNNAGAAAGTATGATTAAAATGATGTAAAAATAATAATATTTTTATTTTAAAATAAATTTACATGAGTTTATTAGTTTAAACTGATAAACCCATCAAATAAACTAATTATATTCACATTCTTCCAAATTTACTTCTATACGAGCATGTGTAATATATATATATATATATTATGTGTTTAGTTGGTAAAAATTTGGTAGAAAAGTATAGTAAAAGTATAAAAATTTGATATAAAAATGATATATCGTAAAATTTAATCGAAAAAAATATAAAAAAATTAGTAAAAATTGATAAATTTTAATTAATTTTAACTAATTAAACACTCTATATATATATATATATACACACATAAGTATAATCGTGTGATTGAGACATCCTTGACTAAAGTTAGTGAACGCAGGGACTTCCCTTAATGGCGGATGGATCGATCAATCATCTTCAAACGTAAAGTTAACGTCTCCTTGTGAATTCTTCTTTCCCTCACTTTTGCGGTGAATAGGCGAAAAATAAGGTTAGGACACAAGAAAAGAGTTTCCCATTTAAAGAACACTAAAGCCCAGACCTATCAGTACTAGAAGATACATGATAGATTATAAAATTCTTGTGGAATAATTTCTCCTCAAAAGTTGTTTCGAGTTCATATATATATATATATATATTATACATATTCTCCGGTGTCACACATTGACAAATAACTCACCTATTGTATGCCTAGATTTCTCTAGACTCAAAAAGGTCCTAGTGGTGTCACATGCACCACTTCTTCTGAGATTTAAAAAAAAAAAAAAAAAAAAAAGTGAGATTATTACTAAATTATTATATATTTGGTTTGTTTATCTTATATATTAATGTTTTACATATTTGCTTTGACTGACCATGTCATACATTGAGTTCTTGCACATTTGCTTTAACTGGTGATCCAAGTATTGTGCAGTTTGCCTTTGGTTCATTTCAAACTTCATTCCCTTCCGGCCAGGGAGGCCCGCGGGCGAACACACACGCACACAGAGAGAGAGAGAAGGAGAGAGAGAGAGAGAGTGTGTGTGTTTTTACTGTACAATTAATAATATTAAAGCAATTGACTAAAATGGGAGTATTTACCAAAAGGAATTTGTCTAAAGTTGGAGTCGCGAGGATACCGCTTACAACTTCAGTACAGGTGTACATTTTAATTTATTCAAATATTTATTTAAATTAAAATTAAAATTAAAATTTATTATTAAAATGACTTATTTTATTTTATAAAATTAAATTTAATTGTTTTTAAAATTATGATTGATGAGTAAAATGTTTATTTTGTTAAATATTTTTTCAAATAAATTAATATTTAATTTATTTATTAATAATTTATACAACATCAAAACGTTATTTATTACCCACCGCCTAATAATATTGCAACGGTAAGGAAGTGAGAAAAAGGGAAAGTGGGTCCACCTCAAGTCAAATGTTGCATACGGAAATGTTAAATGCATATAAAGGCACGTGCATACGTGTATATATTTATATATATACACACTAATGATATAGCCGTACCATACATAAATTTATTATATTATATGATTAAATTAAATGTATTATTATTTATTAAAATAATTAAGTTATAAAAATATATTTGAAACCAATATATATTTTTATTTATGTAAATTCAATCGAATTATGAATATAAAATAAATTAAAGTATTAATATCACCAATAATATCAATCTAATTAAATTCAAATTTTAATAAATAAAAAGACAAAATTTTAAAAAATTGAAGAATAACAATATTTACTCATCTAATTAAATAATTTATAATTATTCATTTTACTCTTCCTACTATATTATATATATCTATATATATATTAATTACATATAAAAATTTACAAAATATATTTTCATTATATACAAGAACTTTAAAACAAAAATTTAAGTTTATACCTAACAAATTACAAAATTGAAAATAAAATTATTGCAATAAAAAGTCTCCAAAAAATTTGAAAGAAAATAAATCTTCACATCTATTTATAGATTTTGTATATAGATAATCTTATTCTATTTAAATTAGAATATAATTCTAAAGTTTTATTTTATTCCGATTAGAATATTATTTTGATTGAATTGAAAATTTGAATCTAATAAAAGTTTGAGTGACATTTCAATTGAATTGATTTATCTATTGCCAAATTTATTTATTAATTTCTAATATTGTTTGATATTTTTAAAGAAATAATATTACAATATGTGTAATTTTAATTAAAAAATATTACAATTTGATTTAAGATATATCATTTATTTGTTCAATTGTAAAAACAACAAAAGACATGTTACTTATTCATAGATTAATATTTCTATTTAAAAGATTAATTATTTCTTTTGCATTATTAATTATTTATTTAGATTATACAATTATAAATTTATGTTAATAAATTAAAATTTTTATTTAATAGGCTAATTATTTTTTTGCATTATTTTATTTAATAATAATAATAATATTTATTTTTAAAACTTTTATTTAACATGGTAATTTTTTTGCTTTATTATTGTCTACAATAATATTTATTATTTTTTAAATAATAATTTATCAAAATATAAAAATTAAAAAAATTGAATTTATTTTAAATAAAAATAAAAAATAAGATAAGAAGTTATATGATAAATAAAAGTATAGATTAAATAAAAATATGAAGAGATATCAATAAGCATTCTAGTATGAATAAAATTAAAAATTGTGAATATAAAATAATTATATAAAATACTAATTTTTTTATAAAATAATTAAGATAACTATAATTAGGTGCTATATGCAACAATAATACACGTGCAACAACTATAACAGAAGTTAAATCTTATGTAAAACAAGATAGTTATAATTAGGTGTCATGTGTTATATCTGTATCGCTTATTAGGTCTTACATAGCGGAGTGACATTGCCAACTTCTACTG
Source organism: Pouteria glomerata (assembly GCA_035590655.1). Taxonomy (NCBI): domain Eukaryota; kingdom Viridiplantae; phylum Streptophyta; class Magnoliopsida; order Ericales; family Sapotaceae; genus Pouteria; species Pouteria glomerata. Next base: position 16,449,253 of record JAVXUM010000001.1, read on the forward strand.
AATATATATATATATGATATATGATGACTAGAAAACAAGTTTATATTTTAAAGGTGATGAAAATGCCAAAGCATATTTAATGCAATTTTTATAAGTTAATAATTTTATCCGTATTTACTTATACGAGATATTAAATTTAATATTTATTATTTATTTAATGAATCAACTCTTAAGTTATTATTTATTTTTGTTTATTCACTTTCTCACAAAACTAATTTTATTTTTTTCTATTTTTTAAAATATTAATATAATATTAATCAAAATGCAAAAACCATGAATAATTTAAATAATTAATTCTAAAATTTGAACAAATTTATTTTTTAGTCATAAAATTTACTTTAGTAATAAATTTTACGTATTGATTTAGTAATTAATAGAGTTTAAATAATTAATTTTAAAATTTGACTTTTTTATATTTATCTTCTAATCTTGAAAATTTGACATAACAAATTTTATTAATTGATTTACTAATTAACAAAAAATGAGTAGTTTGGACACTTAGTTCTAAAATTGAATTTCATATATTTAACTGTTAGTTATGAAAATTAATTTAATATGAAGTTTTACTAAGTAACAAAAATATTAATTTGGATAATTAGTTCGATAAATATTAAATTAAATCAATTTCCATGACTAAAAATAAATATAAAAATTTTAATTTTTAGAGTTAATGATCTAAACTAATGTCTCCTCTAATTAGTAAAATTGTTACTAAATTAATTTTCATGACTATAAGATAAATACATAATATTTAAATTTTAGAATTAGTTATTCAAACTACTCATATTTTTCTTAATCAATTAGTAAATTTATTATTAAATCAAATATATACACATATATAAAATTTGATTTTTAAAATTAATTTTAATTATCTAAACTAATGTTTCAACTAATGAGAAATTTTTTGATTAAAAAAATTTTCTTGACTAAAATAAAATGCATAAAATTGAAATTTTAAAATTAATTATTTGAACTATTCGTATTTCATAAATTAATTAGTAAAACTTATTATTAAATTAATTTCATAACTATAAAATATATAAAACTGAATTTTAGTAGCTAATTATTTAAATTGATGTTTCGTTATTTAGTAAAATTTTTTATTAGATTAATTTTCATGAGTAAAAGATAAATATATTCAATTTAATTTTAGAACTAATTATCTTCTTTAATTAGTAAATCAAATGATAAATTTTGTTATATCAAATTTTCAAGACTAAAAGATAAATATAAAAAATTTAAATTTTAAAATTAATTACTTAAATTACTCATGCCTTTTGCATTTTGATTATTATTAATATATTAATATTTTTTTAAAAAATAATAATAAGATTTAATTTTGTGAGAAAGTAGGAGATAGAAATAAATGATAACTTAAAGTTGATTCATTTAATAGATTATAAATGTCATATTTAGTTTCTCATAATACGAAATTAGGGTAAAACTGTCAACATATAAAAATTACGTTAGGGATGTGTTTGGAGTGACGAAAAATAATAAAAAATAACAAAATATGTGATTTGAGAAAATTTTAAATATTTGTTACACACATTTCAAATCAAAGTTTTTAGATAAGAATAATAAGATTCTCATCTTGATGAATTAGATTTTTATTTGGATGGTTTTAAAATTTACTTTTTTCCTCCATCTTTTACTTGCACTGATGCGATAGGATGACAAGCCTTTCCATGTTGCTACTTAGTGAAATTCACTAATTCGTTGGAACGACATTTGTTTTCACGTTAGGACGGTTTTGAGTAAAATTAGGATGAAAGTAAAAAAATAACAAAGCATTCAAATGGTTTTTATAAATTTATCGGAGCAAATTTAGAAAAATTGGTTATAGTGGGTGTCATTCGATAGTTTGAGAATTCGTTGTGAGAATAGCAAAAAATTTTTTGCTATGTGATTAACAGAATTCCAGTTATCGATTTTCTTTTAAGAAGGTATTGAATTTTTTTTAAATTTCGAGATGGTAAAAAAGTGTAAAAATATTTTAGAGATTTTGAAAAATTTTTAGAAATTTTTATAAATTTTCAATAAATTTTATTATGCTAAATGAGTCCTAAATGTACGACATTGACAATTTTTTTTTTTTTTTGATAAGTAACATTAGCAAATCTTGCTCCGACGATATCATCACTCAGGTTTTAATTGTCAGCTATATATTTTAATTATGAGCCATCAATTAAGCCTTTACACGCATCATGAACAGATAAAAATGCAATAATCGGGCCAGGATTTGAAACTCCGAATCCAAAAAGAGGCGGAGGAGGAGATAGGGAAGGAATGTGACTACCTACGTAAGGCAAGTTTGGCACAGAAGCAAATTAAATCAAATTATCCTGATATTATTTAAAAAAAAAAAAAAAAAAGAAAAAAAAATTATTGTGGCATCTCACAACTCTGTTAAATTAAGCCTTTAACTGAAAACCCAGTCAGGTTTTTCACTTGGGTATGACTCAAATTTTGCTTCACAGAGACCCACTTCAACAAGTGAAAAGGTCAACTTGTCTCTTTTATCATCAGCTGCTACCCTCTACCAACATGCGCGCACACACAGATATATATATATATATATATAGCAATGGCCAAATCAGAGAAAACAATATGTTGAATCATGAAAAAGGATTGTCTGGTCTGTCTTGAGCAGATTAGTTCCCCCTCCAGAAGGGAAACCCTAATTTGAACCAAGTGGAAGACACTGATGCTTGTCCCGTTAATTGAGAAGAAGAAAAATCCACAGAACTTTTCCCACAAGTGGTCCACTTTACACGTATATATTTGAAGAGGGTCCCCTCTCA